>CM035439.1:97116566-97601566 GCA_020310875.1 Ceratopteris richardii
GTGTATGTGTCTATGTGTGTGCATGTATATATGCATATGTGTGTATGTGTGTGTATGCATTATGTATGCTATGTGTGTGTATGCATTATGTATGTGTATGTAAGCATGTGCATTATGTATGCATGTAAGTATGTATGTATGCATATGCATATGCATTACATATGCATATGTATGCATGTATGTATATGTGTGTGTATGTCTCTCTATGTGTGTGTATGCATATATGTGTGTGTCTGTATGTGTGTATGCATGTGTATGTGTGTGTATGCATCATTATGTGTGTATGTGTCTATGTGTGTATGTGTGTGTATGTGTGTGTGTCTATGTGTATGTGTGTGTATCTATGAGTGTGTATGTGTTTATGTGTGTGTATGCATCATTATATATGTATGAGTCTATGTGTGTATGTGTGTGTGTATATGTGTGTGTGTATATGTGTGTTTGTATGCGTGTGTGTTTATGTGTATGTGTGTGCATCTATGAGTGTGTATGTGATTATGTGTGTGTATGTGTCTATGTGTGTATATGTGTCTATGTGTGTATGTGTATGCATGTATGTATGCATATGCGTGTGTATGTGTGTGTATGCATTATGTATGCATATGTGTGTGTATGCATTATGTATGTGTATGTATGCATGTATGTATATATGTATGCATATGCATATGCATTATGTATGTATATGTATGCATGTATGTGTATGTGTGAGTATCTCTCTCTATGTGTGTGTGTGTATGTATGTGTGTGTATATGTGTGTGTGTGAGTCTATGTGTATGTGTGTGTGTCTATGAGTGTCTATGTGTTTATGTGTATGTATGTATCTATGTGTGTGTATGTATCTATGTGTGTATATGTATGTATGTATGTATGTATGTATGCATATGTGTGTGTATGCATGTGTATGTGTGTGTATGCATGTGTATGTGTGTATGTGTCTATGTGTATGTTTGTGTGTGTATATGTGTGTGTGTATGTGTATGTGTCTATGTGTATGTGTGCTATGCGTCTATGAGTGTGTATGTGTTTATGTGTGTGTATGTGTCTATGTGTGTGTATGTGTCTATGTGTGCATGTGTATGCATGTATGTATGCATATGTGTGTATGTGTGTGTATGCATTATGAATGCATATGTGTGTGAATGCATTATGTATGTGTATGTAAGCATGTACATTATGTATGCATATAAGTATGTATGTATGCATATGCATATGCATTATGTATGCATATGTATGCATGTATGTGTATGTGTGTGTATGTCTCTCTATGTGTGTGTGTATGCATATATGTGTGTGTATGTGTGTATGTGTGTGTATGTGTGTATGTGTGTGTATTTGTGTTTGTATGTGTGTATGCATGTGTATGTGTGTCTATGCATCATTATGTGTGTATGTGTCTATGTGTGTATGTGTGTGTATATCTGTGTGTATGTGTGTGTGTCTGTGTATGTGTGTGTATCTATGAGTGTGTATGTGTTTATGTGTGTGTATGTGTCTATGTGTGTATGTGTCTATGTGTGTGTATGTATCTATGCATGCGCATTATGTATGCATGTAAGTATGTATGTATGCATATGCATATGCATTATGTATGCATATGTATGCATGTATGTGTATATGTCTGTATGCCTCTCTATGTGTGTGTATGCATATATATGTTTGTGTATGTGTGTATGTGTGTGTATATGTTTCTATATGTGTGTATGCATGTGTATGTGTGTGTATGCATCATTATGTGTGTATGTGTCTATGTGTGTGTATGTGTGTGTGTCTATGTGTATGTGTGTGTATCTATGAGTGTGTATGTGTGTGTATGTGTCTATGTGTGTGTATGTGTGTATGTGTATGCATGTATGTATGCATACGTATGTGTATGCATGTGTATGTTTGTATATGCATCATTATGTGTGTATGTGTGTGTGTATATGTGTGTGTGTGTGTCTATGTGTATGTGTGTGTGTGTCTATGAGTGTGTATGTGTTTATGTGTATCTATCTATCTATGTGTGTGTATGTGTCTATGTGTGTATGTGTATGTATGCATATGTGTGTGTATGCATGTGTATGTGTGTGTATGCATCATTATGTGTGTATGTGTCTATGTGCGTATGTTTGTGTGTGTGTATATGTGTGTGTGTATGTGTTGCTATGCGTCTATGAGTGTGTGTGCTTATCTGTGTGTATGTGTCTATGTGTGTGTATGTGTCTATGTGTGTATTTGTATGCATGTATGTATGCATATGTGTGTATGTGTGTGTATGCATTATGTATGAATATGTGTGTGTATGCATTATGTATGTGTATGTAAGCATGTGCATTATGTATGCATGTATGCATATGCATATGCATTATGTATGCATGTATGTGTATGTGTGTGTATGTCTCTCTATGTGTGTGTATATGCATATATGTGTGTGGATGTTTGTATGTGTGTGTATATGTGTTTGTATGTGTGTATGCATGTGTATGTGTGTGTATGCATCATTATGTGTGTATGTGTCTATGTGTGTGTATATGTGTGTGTATGTGTGTGTGTTTATGTGTATGTGTGTGTATCTATGAGTGTGTATGTGTTTATGTGCGTGTATGTGTCTATGTGTGTGTATGTATCTATGCATGTGCATTATGTATGCATGTAAGTATGTAGGTATGCATATGCATATGCATTATGTATGCACGTATGTGTATATGTGTGTATGTCTCTCTATGGGTGTGTGTATGCATATATGTGTGTGTATGTGTGTGTATATGTGTCTGTATGTGTGTATGCATGTGTATATGTGTGTGTGCATCATTATGTGTGTATGTGTATAATGTATGTGTGTGTGTATATGTGTGTGTATGTGTGTGTGTGTCTATGTGTGTGTGTATATCTATGAGTGTGTATGTGTTTATGTATCTGTATGTGTCTATGTGTGTCTATCTATCTATGTGTGTATGTGTATGCATGTATGTATGCATATGTATGTGTATGCATGTGTATGTGTGTGTATGCATCATTATGTGTGTATGTATCATTATGTGTGTATGTGTGTATGTGTGTGTGTATATATATGTGTATGTGTGAGTGTCTATGTGTATGTGTCGCTCCGTGTCTATGAGTGTGTATGTGTTTTTATGTGTGTGTATGTGTCTATATGTGTGTATGTGTCTATGTGTGTATGTGTATGCATGTATGTATGCATAGGTGTGTGTATGTGTGTGTATGCATTATGTATGCATATGTGTGTGTATGTATTATGTATGTGTATGTATGTATGCATATGCATATGCATTATGTATGCATGTATGTGTATGTGTGTGTATGTCTCTCAATGTGTGTGTGTATGCATATATGTGTGTGTATGTGTGTCTGTGTGTATGCATGTAAGTATGTATTTATGTACGCATATGGATATGCATTATGTATGCATATGTATGCATGTATGTGTATGTGTGTGCATGTCTCTCTATGTGTGTGTATGCATATATGTGTGTGTATGTGTGTGTGTATGTGTATGTGTGTGTGTATGTGTGTGTGTATATGTGTGTGTGTATGTGTGTATGTGTGTGCATATGTATGTGTATATGTGTGTGCATGTGTATGCATTATGTGTGCATGTGTGTATGCAACATTATGTGTGTATGTGTGTATATGTGTGTATGTGTGTGTGTGTGATTATGTGTATGTGTGTGTGTCTATGTGTGTATATGTGTGTGTGTATGCATATGTATGTGTGTGTAAGTGTGTGTGTGTGCGCATACCTTGCTTCAACGAGATGGGTCTCTCTCTCTCTCTCGTGCTCTCTCTCTCTCTCTCTCTCTCTCTCTCTCGGTCTCTTCTTGCGCTCACATCCAAATCCCGGCACAAATGTGTCGGGAGAAATTGATTTTTTTGTTTTACATTCTAGACCGTTGCATATGCGACGCTGTCGAGTTTTCCAACGTCGCAAATACCATCGCTCCTTAGCGACGGTATGTGCGACGCACTAATTTAGCGTCGCATAAGTGATGCAGGCATCGCTTCTGCGATGAATGCCCGAAAAAAAATCCGAAAACAGCACCATCGCTTATGCGACGCTAGCGTCGCATAAGCGACGGTGCCCATTTTTTTTCAATTCTCAACTTTAGAAATCATTACATAATAGGCAAAGCATGGAGATGATGGAGAGAGTCTCATACACAAACTTTACTTAGTTCTTCTCATAGCTATGAAAAATGCAGAAGCTTACAGGTGCTTTCTCACTCAGAGAAGCCCAACTATACTCAATCATAAAAAATGAACTTCTACTAACATTCTCTCACTCTCTTCCACATCGCTTCAATTGATACAAAATAACTTATATAGTTTTTCTCAATCTCGTGACTTTTAAAAAATGCCTAGAACTAAAGTGAACTAACTTTACAAATATAATACACTTGTGAATTTGTCCCTTCACATAGGCATGTGGTTGTCTTCTAAATCTTTGTCCTTCAAATATATGTATAATTAGTGATTATTTCTCCAACAGCTCCCCCTCAATCACTAATTGACATTCTTTGTTTCTTCATATCATCTTCTTTTCTTTTACTCCTACCGTGCTTTTGATTCTGTTGGTCTTCAAACCATCCAAGCCTTTTGTCATTGTATGTGCTATCTGATCCTTTGTAGAAATGTACTCCACTTCGTTCTCTTTCTCCATTATCTTTTCTCTCAGGAAATGATAATGTATTTCTATATGTTTTGTTCTTGCATGAAATACTAGATTTACTGCAAGATAAAGTGAACTTATATTATCTCCATGTATTGTAGGTATACCTTGGTCAATGCCCAAGATTTTGAACAATGTTTGCATCCATATGACCTCCTTAGCTGCTTCTACAAGTCCTTTGTACTCAGCTTCAGTTGGTGATAATGTTATTGTATGTTGTTTCTTTGAACACCAACTTACAAGCTTATCACCAATATATATCATGTATCCATGTGTTGATCTCATGTCATCTTGATTACCTGCCCAGTCTGAGTCATTAGATGCTCTCAACTTCAAATCTGATGTAAAAGGATAATACAATCCTTCCTTTATAGTTCCTTTGATATATCTCAGAACTCTTTGAACTGCAATCCAATGTGGGTCCTTTGGACAATGCATGAATTGCGACAAAATGCCCACTGCATAACTAAGATCATGACTTGTTAGTGTAGCATAAATCAAACTACCCACAAGAGATTGCTACTTCCTCATATCTTTGTATTATGCACCATCATATTTACTGAGCTTGTGGTTGACTTCTAGTGGAGTTGAAGCTTCTCTACAATTTTCGATTCCAAACTTCTTCAACAAGTTCAGAAGATACCTTTCTTGTGACACATATATGCCATGATCTATATAAGTAACTTCCATTCCAAGAAAGTATGATAACTTTCCTAGATCACTTATCTTGAACTCTTTCTCAAGTAATATATTTACCTCCTTGATTCCTTCATCTGAAGTACCTATGATTATAATGTCATCTACATCAATACAAATGTAGATTGTACCTTCATCTGTTCTTTTGATGAGTAGACTTGGATCTGCTTTTGAACTTTGATATCCAAGTTCATTCAAAAACTTCACTAGTCTAAAGTTCCATGCTTTTAGAGCTTGCTTCAATCCATAGACTGCTCTTCTTAACCTGCAAACAAAATTTGGATACCTAGAATCTATAAACCCTTGAGGTTGTTCCATGTATACCTCACCTGATATGTATCCATTCAAGAATGCATTCTTTATATCCAATTGACTTAGGGTCTATCCTTTTGAGGCTGCAATAGCAATGATTGTCCTTATAGTTGACATATAGCTTTATTCGTTGATGTAATAATGAATTTTTCATTCAATTTATATTCATCAATTGAATTTAAGAGCAAGATATCATAGATATGATTCATAATCAATTCATATTTTGCATTTGAATTTAAGAGCAAGATATCATAGATATGATCAGTTCATTTTTTTTAGTTTAAAAGCAAAATTAAGTATCCTTTTAATAAAACAAAAACAGAATTAAAATTCTTAGAGAAAAAAAACTTGGGGAATTTTTTTTGAGATTTAGGGAAGGCAATGATCATCTCCAATTATTGAAGCATATGGAAATTTAGATATGGTAGAAAAATATTGTAAAGATAAATACCAACTATATAAATAATGCAGACAAAGAAATATCATAAATTATAGCATTCCACGATAATATTCGGATACAACAATTTTTGTCCATAAAAATATCTCTACTTTTGTCCTTCAAGTCCAAGTCCTCCCCCGTTCCACACTTCCAATCTTCCCTCAATTGGCTAGTGAAAAGTTAAAAGGGAACAATAAGGCTATATTTCACTTGATCACAATGGCGGGATTTGAACCGATGACTTCACTGTTAGAACTATGTTGACTTAGCCGATCTCAGATGCTTATCACGTATTCTTTTTTGGAATATTCTAATCATGTAGAAACTTTAGAAGGTCACGAGGTGAGAAGATTGATCATCAATGATCATCAATAACATCAGTTCTTTTGATTTCATCTGTGAGAATTTTGGATGCTAAACAACCATTGTTATGCTTGAAAATGAAGGACGATCCATAGAGACTAGAGCCCTTCACGTTTGTTAATGGACAATGCTTGGGAGAATAAATCACTCTGACATCCACCCCCACCAAACCTGCACAACATCTTGATGGGCCAACCTGAAAATCCAAGCATTTAGAAGTATCAAATCCTTTTATAAATAATTTGCAAGATCGATAAATTAAATTTATCAAATTTTTATGCAAGATGCTTATGGAATTCATTTAATGTCAATCTAGTGTGTAGGATATATCAAATCACAAAGTTTGAACTATCAACCGTTTTGGTCAGACATATCTATTCCTACCTTGGTCAAATAGTATCACTTCATAATTTGACAATCCATATTCCAGATTTCTTAATGTTTCTAATTCATACATGCAAATGATATGCTTAATTTATAAAAAAATATGAAATAATTTTCATAGAAGAATACCACCTGATTTCTCTTTGGCTTTTGCTTCAATCGTCAAACTTCAAAGTCATCATCCAATCTCAAATCATGTTCAAATTTTCCTTCAAATCATCTTCAATTCATGTTCAAGTAACTTGCAAAGCATGCTAGAAAATCATTAGGTTCCTTCATTGATGTAATAATGAATTTCTCATTCAATTTATATTCGTCAAAAATTGAATTTAAGAGCAAGATATCATAGATATGATTCATAATCAATTCATAAGAGCAAGATATCTTAGATATGATCAATTCATATTTTTCTTTTGAGTTTAAGAGCAAAATTGAGTATCCTTTTAATAAAACAAAAACAGAATTAAAATTCTTAGAGAAAAAAACTTAGGGAAAACTTTTTTTTTTAATCTAAGGAAAGCAATGGTCTCCAATTTTTGAAACATATGGAACTTTAGATACGGTAGAGAAATACTGTAAAGATAAATACTAACCATATAAATAATGCAGATAAAGAAACATAAAAAATTATAGCATTCCACAATAATATTTCCTTACAATCAAAATATCTTTCAACATTAACAACCTCTCTTGACATCTCATCATTTTCATTATTTCCCATTTGTGGATCAAAATCAAATCTCTCAAAAGTTTGCAAAGCAGATGTCTCGCTTGGGACCGACACAAAGTCCACCTTCTCATGGGAACACGACACGCCGAGCTCGCTTGGTCTCAAATGACACAATGGGAATAGCCTATCAAAAATCCCGAACATCAAAGAAACGATTGACTATCAGGTTAACCTCAACAAGAAGTGGTGCCTATCATGGACGCGGCTTCGGTGGGACATGATGTTCATGGCTATCTGGCACCCCCTCATAGAAATCAAAAAGTCTATCCTCTTATGGCAAATTCTTCATCATGGAATCTGGACCAACCTTAAGGCTAGCAAATTTTGTGGGATTCCTCCTTGGTGCAAACGCTGCTACCGGTCTATCGAAGATGTTTCACACATCTTCTTTACCTGCCCCAACTCCAACAGACTCTGGCAGACAGTTGGAAAGAAAATTAGACTTGAGAAACATCTCAGTTGGCAGCAGGCCCTTCTAGGAGAGGCGATCGGCTGCTCCGCGACTCTCTGGAACGCCATCAGAGGGGAGGTCCTATGGAAAATCTGGCGGGAAAGATGCGCTTTCAACTTCGGTGACTCCCCCAAAGAGTGGTCAATTGAGAAATCATTGTTCCTCCTTGGCAAAAGGATTGTCAACTGTAAGAAATCACCCCCCTTCAGGCATCATCGTGTACTCCTTTTGATCAATAACAAGCTTAAACCCAAGTGGGTCCCACATGAGGGTGATGAGAGGATGATTAACCTTCTTTGTAATGCCATCTAAGTTCCCCTACTTTGTGGGATTTGGGGGGTCCCGTGGGCACTAGTCCCCTTCTCTTGTACTTTTCTTTATTTAATTCAAGTCCGGGAGAGTAGGCTAATGCCAAACTTCCTTTATATTAAAAAAAATAAATCTCTCAAAAGTTCCATTTTCATTATAAAAAAATCCATATGGTTGAGTATAGTGATTTCTTTAAAAAGGATTTATTTCTTCATTTATTTCGTTTTCTATTTGTAGAACGCCATAGCACCGATCGCCCTATACATGGAAAGTGTTTCAAGAAAAGATCAAGTCCTTCCTTCCTCCTCAGTTCCACTTACCTGCACCTCGATCATAGACAAATTTTGGATGGAAAGATGGAGATATTGTGTCTACCTATAGTGAGCATTTTTGGCAATGGCTATTACTTATTCGCTTGGTTGAAACAATTCGTGAAGATACCTTGCAACAAAAGTATGAAGATGGTTTGGAGATAGGAATCCAAGCTAGGTTCAACACCCTACATCCCATGACCCTCTATGAAGCTATTTCTTTTGCACATGATGTTGAGAAAGAATTTCAATCCATCACCAAGTCCATTCACTTACAACAAATGTGTCAATGACAACCACTAATCAAGCCCAGTTTTCCTTTCAAGCATCCCTTCACTAGTCTTTCTTCTCCTACTTTCCAGTGCCCATCTACTTTCCAATGCCCCCCCTACTTTTTCAGTGCCCTCCTCAATCCAATTTCTCCCCAGTACCCAAGACCACTCCCCTACAATCCACAAAACCTCCAACCCTTCAAACTACAATGATGGATGCTCAACAAAAGAGGCCCCGTATTACTTGTTGGCATTGTGGTAAGTTTGTTCATACTAAAGCTAAATGTAGGTTCCGAGCTAATGACATGAAGCCTATTGGAACTCAAGTACACAACATGGAGGTGGTTCCTGAAGACATTCAACCTGATTAGACCAACGAAGCATTGGAACAAGACCTAAGTACCTTGGGTAACAAAATTTCTACTCATTCTTTACTTTGCATGCAAGGTACTATTACTGGTAAAGTTGTTAATACTTTACATGATGATGATAGTTCACATGCCTTTATTTCTCATAAACTAGTGAAAGATCTCCAATTAAACACACTTCCTTCTATGTATAAAGTTAAGGCTGAATTTCAAGGAGATACATATAATGTTACAAGGGAAGTGCATAACATTTGGATTTGTATAGATTCATACATAGATGAATGCACATTCTTAATTGCACATTTACAATCCTATGATGTTATAATTTTTATGCCATTTCATCGTCATTATAACCCATGCATTGATTATCATACACACACCATGAGTTTTATGTTTAATAATCAACATATTTATTTGTCTGCAATGCATGACTTCAAACCATTTCCATTAAGTAGTCATACTCACGTAAAATGTGCATTTAGGAAAGGCTACAATTCATCTATTTTTTTGGTCAATAACATAGTTGATTATACACATACACTTCCTGATGTGCATAAGTCATTTATGGATTCCTATAAGGATTGTTTTATGGTTAATTTTCCTTCTAAACTACCACCTTCTAGGGGATCACTTGACCATAGCATAGACTTAATTTGTGGTAGTTCCCCTCCCCATAAAGCACCTTATAGGCATGGACCTTTACATCAACAAGAAATAGCTAATCAAGTTAATGATTTACTCCATAAAGGACTAATAAGACCTAGTTCTTCTCCCTTTGGAGCACCTGTTCTTTTAGTGGAGAAGAAGAACAAAACTTATAGGATGTGTGTTGACTATAGAGCACTCAATAAGATCACAATTAAAAATAGATATCATATTCCCAGGATAGATGATTTGCTAGATAAACTTCATGGAGCATGTGTTTTTAGTAAAATTGATCTTAAATGTAGGTATCATCAAATATGAATGTTACAAAATGACATTTACAAGACTACCATTAGAACTCAAACTAGTCACTTTGAATTCGTGGTAATGCATTTTGGACTTACCAATGCACCAACTACATTTGCATGCATGATCAATAACATTTTTCTTCAATACCAAGCTTCTATTCTTGTTTTCTTTGATGATATACTTGTCTATAGTGAGAATGATGATGACCATGAAAAGCATTTGGCAACAATTTTTAATTTGTTACGCAAAAAGAAAATTTATGCCAATCCAAAAAAGAGTTATTTCTTCCAAAAGGAATCAGAGTATTTAGGTCATATTATTTCTAGTCAAGGTGTTCATGTAGATCCAAAGAAAATTAAAGTAATTAAAGAATGGCATGTACCTCAATCTGTGAGTGAGGTATGATCTTTTATTGGATTAGCTAGTTTTTATAGAAAGTTTGTAAAATGTTTTTCTTATTTAGCACTCCCATTCACATTATTATTGAAGAAAAAATTAAAATTTATATGGGATTAGCACAACAACAATCTTTTGAAACACTCAAACATGCACTTTATCATGCATCTATTTTGCAATAACCAAAATTTTCACAACCTTTCCATGTAGTTACAGATGCTAGTGGTTCACGTATAGGTGTTGTATTAATGCAAAATGATAATCCCATTGCATTTGAAAGTAGAAAACTTAAACCTTCTAAAAAGAACTATAGTACATATGATAAGGAACGTTTAGTTGTTGAGCATGATTTAAAAATCTAGAAACATTATTTCATGGGTTCTGAAGTCGTAATCAAAATAGATCAACAAGCTATTAAGCATTTATTAAATCAACTACTGATTTCTGACAAACACATTAAACGGGCTTCATTCATACAAAATTTTCAGCCTATGATTCAATATCAAACTGGAAAAGCTAATGTTGTAGCAGATGCACTTAGTCGTTTCCCATCCCCACAAACAAATATTGTTGTATTAATAATATTTTTTCTATTCATATCCTTTCATTTCATGACATGATTCTTACTTATGCATCCGATTTGTATTTTTCACAAACATGGAATTCTTTCAATAACTCTCCAACATTTAGTGAGGATCACTAGACTTTTCATAATGAACTCTTGTATTTTGAACACAAGTTATGCATTACACAAGGTTTTGAAGAAATGTTTTATGAAATAGATGCATGAACCATCGTATATGTGTCATAGGGGCATACAAAGTACTATTTCTACATGTAAAGAATTCTTCTTTTGGACAAATATGGAAAAGGGTATTACAGAGTATGTTTTGCATTGCATTGTGTGTCAACTTGTGAAACACCATCATGGTAAAGCATTTGGATTATTAATGCCACTTCCCATACCTAATGGACCATGGGAAAAGAATTCTATAGATTTTATTACTGGTCTTCCCTCAGCTTCATCTCATAACGATATGATCTGGACAATTGTTGATAGGTTTAGTAAACAAGCATGTTTCATTCCTTGTAAAAAGACTCTTTCTACACCTCAAGCTGTTAAGTTATTTATTAAATGTATTTTCTCACATCATGGTTTTCCAAAAGTTATTTTATCCAATCAAGATGTTCATTCTTGTAATCACTTTTGGATCGCATTATCTCAAAATTTAGGTTCAAAAATAGAATTTAGATCTACATTTTATCTTGAAAGTAATGGGGAAAGTGAAGCTATGAATAGTACTATTATGGATTTATTATGTTGTTATTATTTAGATAATCCAAGTAATTGGGATGCGAAACTTCCTTTTACATGCATATTGTTAATAAGAAATGTGTAGCTAAAGAATTTAATGAAAATGGTTTTCTATGGTTACAAATAATTAAAAGACATCTCAAAAATATTTCGCAACATCCTAATCTCATCTCATCAAGGAACGTATGCATCATCTGAAATGTGTAGGTGTCTAGAGACCTGCACTAGTGCTGCAAGAAGCGTTGCATCCATCACATCACAGCACTTGGCTACACGGGTTACGCATCAGTTATGGAAAGGGATTGCGGTCTCACTTTAATGGGATCATAATTAATTTCCATGCTAACGTGTTAATCTTTTGTAGCAGATCTTTCTCATTAACACACCAGTCATCATGCAAACCGCCAAAGGACCATCAGGAGCAGGCCCCAGTGTAGCGGCAGTGCCCCTCAACGTGTTACGAGCAGAATCCCACCCGACTGCTCCACCGCCAGAATTCCAAGGATTTCCAGGGCCCATGCCGATCGACAACCCACCTATGGGCTACACAGAAAAGATACACCGTAACTCTCACTGGTTTCAGGGACTTGCAGGACCCTTAGCGGACGCGGATTTCATATTTGAATCTAATTTGACATTTGATGACCGCACTTGGGGAAAATACCAATTCTTCTCCAGAGAGTTCGAAGCCCTACAGAACACCCAGGATTTAACTCACGTTTGGGCCAGAGCAGGCTTCACGGAGTATTTCAGTGATCCTCTGCCCAAACCTGACTTTTACAGGTGTTATTATTTAATCACTACTTTGCTGGCCTCAGAGAATAAGGATATCCCAGGAACTTTTATTTTGCCCTCTTTAGTGGATGATCCACCTTACAAAAGGTTTTACCTCTCAAAGGATTTAATCAGAGCTGCCATCAAAATTCATGGCACCCACACGCCCACAGATCGAGAAAGATTAGTTCCAGACCCTATGAAACGTGGGGATGTCACTAAGTGGGAGGAGATCTCAGCAATTACACCTGAGCTGTCAAAGCCGCTACGGATATGCATGCAACATTTTGCATTCCCCGCTCAGGACAGATTCACCATGCCCCATAAAAGAATATGGTTTGGATTGTATTTGGCATGTACGGGACCTCAGACGGTTGATCTGGCGAGCTGGATCATTGATCAAATGTATTTGGCACAACACAGATGGGAACGAAAGAAAGTGCTTAATGGATGTTGTGCGCTCACAAGAATTGTTTATATGTGCTTAGCCTATGATTTGCCAATTGAACGCGCATTAACTGGAGAAGAGCTGAAAGCATTCAAAGGAACGACGAAGAAAGCCAGGAAGCCCAGTAGAACACGGGCAGGTAAGCGCATGAGAGGCACTATTCCTTGCCTTCAAGTGCCGGAGTCACCATCACCACAACCCTCTCCAGAGCAATCACCGACAGAAGCCGCTCCCACAGTGCAACCTATTCGCATAAGGTTGTCTAGACCAGTGGTCACGGAGGGCACTACTAGTACAGTTGCACCTCAGGCAGCTACAACCACAGAACCCACCACCACGACAGCAGAAGCTCCCACCACTATTGGTGCGGAAGCCTTTTCTTTCCCAATACCACACATGGAGGCAGAACCAATAAACACAACATTCGATTTTGAAATGCCTGATGCATTCTCAAATGAATTCCAGTTTTCAGAGGCACAGATGTTCTCCCAAGAATATGAACGCCCTAGTTACCCTACCACACCGCGGGATCTGCCACAGGGACAAGTTGTGTCGAGCTCTGATGATGAACGAACAGCCACCGACGATGACGAAGGTGATGACGAAGCCAGCCAGGGCACGCATGATTCCCAAGAACAAGGACAGACAGACGGCCAAGGCCAACAAACCGATGCACACGGTGACACCAGCACGCACGAAGAGGAGACTTTCGAAGCAGCAGCTTACACGCTGGCAATCAAGAAATTATATCGTACGATGGAGAAAGTCTGGGCACGGAAGAAATTGACTGAAGAAGAGAGCCAGGCCCTAATCGAACAAGAACTAGTCTCCGGAGGATTTGAAGAAGTCTACATCAGAGGGTTCAGAGAACTGGTCCAATCCATCGGTCCGGTCGAAGCACTGAGATATTTACAAAGGAAGCCACTCCCCCAATATGACCCTCGCAGAGTTTGCCTGCTATCGAAGCCCGGTGAATATATTCGAGTTCCGGTAGGTGCTCAGTCATCCCACCAGGCGCAAGATGCACGCCTACGGCCGGAAAGATCCTTCACCGAAGAAGCCATCCTAGTCGACTCCCCACCACATACTACCGTTGTACATACTACCACTATCCTTGAAATAACATCCACACCATCTACTCCTCTCTCACCTCAAGTTTCACCAATCCATCCTGTATCCCCCGCACACCCACCTGCTCCTCCCACATCCACACCAGTCCACGGCAACATAGCCACACCCTTTGCCCTGCCCATTCATGCCACCATGCCCCCACCCAATCCTCCGCGTCTACATGTTAACCCCTTCACCCCTTCATCCTTCCCATCCTTTCCCCCACCTTTAAGACACCCTTTCACCTTTCTAACCCCACTAACCTTCTCACCAATTTCACCTCCTCAACCCACCATAACCCCTATTTCCCCTTTTCACCAAGCTCCTCCAGCCATTCCCCCTGTAAATTACTCTACATTTGTAAATCCCGTCTTCACACCTACACAACCACCCACTTACACACCGCTTTTCACAGTCACCGCACTTGACACGTCCAATGACATGGACATATCACCATCCACCTCACTAGCACCCACTCCACTCACAACACCATCATATTTAGGTACGTCACAATTTTCCACAATCACCACTGCATCCACCTTCCCAACCCCATTTCCCATTCCCGCTGCATCTACTCCCACTGCATCCTCACTTAGCACCTCATTACTATTATCGCCCACCATAGACACTGCACTTCAACAAATGTTCACATGCATGACACAAGTACGAGATGAATTTGCATCTCTTGGCAACAACTATCAACAGCTGCAGAGGACGACAAATGAATTACAGTCGCAGCTTAATTCATTATCGATCGAGAATGCCTCGTTAAATACACGACACCAAGAACTAAGAGAGGCATATCATAAGCTAGAGCTAGAAAGTGAAGAGAAGACAAAAGAAGCCACTGCTGATCTGGACAACCTGCTTCGAGCCCAAACAATTAGGAACGCAACGCTGACCAGGAACATGGGCCTACTCAGGAGGCACCTAGCCGCAGCCCAGGAGGAGAACGTGAGACTCCAAGCGCAGAATAGAGAAAATTTGGAAGCGGCATTGGACCATCCTGAACAACCATTAAGTCCGAGCAGATTCAAGGCAATCCCATCTGAATCGATGCGGATGTTGCTAGATGACCACGTTCGACTGCTAGAGGACTATGATCGAATGAACGAAGAGCATCAGAAGCTAAAAGAAGATCACAAGTTACTACAACTCAGAGAACCGGCACCACAACAACTACCAGTGGCAGCAGAAGTACCAGAACCTGTGGACCCCTCTCCTGAACTCATAGAGGAACTCAACGCACTACGGGCCCAGGTAGCCACTCTCCAATCACGCATAGATGTATACGAAGCACCACCACGGCCTGATTCCCCACCGGAGATCCCAGCTGACGACGAGAACATAACCATTCTAGTGGAGGAAACGTTTGAAGAAGCATACGAGCCCATACCCATCCTAGGCGGACAAGTCACGGCTGAAGGCCAGATGACCTATGAACTTCCTACCCCCGCGTGGATGAAAACGATCGAAGAACTGGGAACGACACATTCGGCCAGAGTAGAGGCACAGTTACATGCCATGGCCATGATTGAAGAGAGAATCTTACAATCCCCCTTCTTTGCTCATTTGGCCCCCCGACGCTATATATCTGGGCATGAGCTGCAGTATAAACCGTACTTCATGTTAATGGCTGAATATCAGCTAGCTATAGAGAAAGAAACCGGCATGAAACCCACGCATGCTACACAATTCGAGCCCGCGGACTTGCCACCAAATGCGCAAAGAGGAGAGATCCATCAACCTGATTGGCGCAAAGACCTACTCCAGAAGTACCCAGAAATGATGAGCACATGGGTGAAAGCGCCTTTACATTTAAAGTATAATCCTTGCTGGGGACCAGTACCTCGACGCCGCTCCTGGACTGCATTTGCTATCAAAGTACAAAACAATAGGCAGTGTCAGGATTGGCTGAATTACCCCTACTTCAAGCCACCTACCGAGTTGCCCACTGTTGGCTATATGATGGCCACAATCCGTCACTGGCTCCCTCGCCTGAAGCATATGGATGATATCGCAGCGCATATGACTGTCAAAAATTTTGACATGATGCAAATGATATTTAAAGTCTTCCGACGCGTCAAAGCACCGCATGTAAACACCCCGGGATTTGAGCATGGTAACTTTGATCTAGTATATGACATGAGCACAACGCCATCGCTCCGGGTGTGTTATGCCTGGCACTGTAGGATAAAATACCTCCCGGCATGCTACAAACAAACCTTTGAAGAGATGTTCACCACCGGGTTTTGGGAATACCATTCCGAGGTATTCATCAGCAGGCCCACACATTTATTGCAACTTTTTGCCTGTGAGCGAATGGTTTATTCCACGCATTATCAACTCCCGCCACCCGACGAACCGCAACCGATAGACTGGGAGAAGCTCGAGGCCGATCTGGCCCGAGGCATTCGAGTATCTGAGCACACCCTCGCTCACGACCTCCTACAAAACTACATCCGACAGACCGCACAACAAGGTTCTGTCGAGGACGACAGAAGCGAGAGGGAGGGGGGTGTTGGAAGCAGTCAGAGGCACAGTCAGAGGCACAGACGACATGGAAGCATGTAAAGACGGAGCAGGGAGCCAGACGGATCATTTTTTCAAACAATTATGTTTTTATTACCTCTTCAAACATCCAACAGTGATTTTCATCACTCTTGTAACATATGTAATATAGACAAAACCCCATTTTGTAATTCATAGCTCCATTTTGTGCAAGCCGAGGAGTCCTCGAGCTTGAGGAGCTTAGGTAGAATATGCGTACCAATTTTCGTTATTTTTAGACATCGTTTACCCTACCAAATAGCTTCTAGGACCTATTTTTTAACTAGGCCGGTCACTAGATGTGAAACCGGTCAAAACTAGTCTAGAAACTATAAAAAGAGCTAGAGAGCTCATTTTTGAGGTTGGTTCATGTTGGCTAGTGTGAGCTTAGAGCTAGTTTGGGCTTGTAGAGCAACAACTTGTTTAGGTAGTTTTGCTCAACTTTCTTAGATAGAGTCATTTTTCTACATCAAGGTATTTTAGTTAGTGGCTATGGCTGAAAGTAGTGATGTATTCCATATGTTGGTTATTGAGGATAAGTTGGATGGTACCAATTGTCCATTATGGGCTTATATGATGTGTGATGTATTGGTCGCAAAAGGACTATGGAACATTGTGTAGGGTGTTGAAAAATGTCCTATTACACTTGTGAAGACATGTACTACAAATATAGGTACTAAAGCTGTGTCCAAGATGGTGATATTTTGCAGATTCTTGTTCATGCTACTATTTTTGTTGCAGCTACTCTAGAGCAAATTTGTTGGGATGGCAAAGATGCTCAAGCACATGCATTGATAGCTTTGTGTGTCAAACATGCCATTATTCCTCACATTCACTCTTGCAGAATAGCGAAGGATGCTTGGGATACACTTACCACATTGTACTAGGCTAGGAATGAGGGTCATGTTGCTTACCTCTGAAAACAGTTGGAGAGTGAGCACATGAATGAAGGTGATTCCATGGATAGTTTTCTAACAAAGATCAAGGATTTTAAGGAGCAATTGATTTCTAGTGATGAATTCCTTCCTGACAATTCACTTGTTCTGACTGTTCTGAATGGTCTTGACTCATATCAGAGTTTTGCTTCTACTCTTTGTTTGATGACAAAAGGAAATCCAAATGCCTTAACATTTGAAGAGTTAGTTTGTGTTCTATTGCAAGAAGATCAATCTGGTAGAACAGGTCTATTATGCGTGTTGCAGATCAAGCTTTCTTGGCTAGTCAAAAGGGCAAAGGGAAATGGAGCTCTTCTACTAGTAAGGAGAGATCTGCTAATCTTTCACAATCGAAGAAGGAAGACAAAGATAAGAAGAAAAAAAAACAAAAATTGTTTTACAAATATTTTAAAGAAAATGATCATGTCATTAAGAGTTGTCCAAAACTTGCTGCTAAAGAGGTAGAAGAAGAAAGAGGTCAGAATGGTTGTTGCAGAGGCCTCTATAGCAAAAGCAGAGTCTGCTAATCTTGTGCAGGAAGAAGAATGGGCATTTACTATTCTTTGTAGGTTTGATCGATCTTCTGATGAGTAGTGCATGTCTACAGTAGACTCAGATGTTTGGTATTTTGATACTTGGGCGACAAAACATATTACCTCGTAGCACTATTTCTTCTCTTCACTTGAGCCTACCCCTATAAGGAATACTATTACATGCATTAACAACTCCTCTTATCGTGTTATGGGAGTTGGAATGATGATTCTAACTACTACTAATGGTAGTTCTTTTACATTGTCAGATGCTTTATTTGTGCGAGGGAACAAGAAGAATCTGTTATCAGTTTTGGCCTTAGCCAATGGCTTGGTTGTCTAATTTGTTGATGATAGATGTGCAATTCATGATACGTCAAATGCCGATGTGATTATTGCTTCTGGCATTTTATCTCGTGGGTTGTATAAGCTCATAGATTATGAAAAATCTGTGAATGATTCAGTATGTGCAGTACATGATTCTCAGGCTATGTAAGATGCAAAGCTTTGACATGCATGCTTTGGTCATCTGAATTTTGTTAGTTTGCTATGCGTGCAAAAATTTGAAATGGTGTCCTCTTTGCCTAGACTTGAGGCACCCACTAAACATGTTTGTGAAGGCTGTATTTTGGGCAAAATGCAGCATTCATCATTCCCAAAAGGTGTTTCAATTCAGGCTATTTGGAAATTGCAACTTGTACATAGTGATGTCTGTGGTCCTATGTAGACACCCTCTTTTGGAAATTATCTTTACTTCATGACTTTGATTGATGATTTTTCTACACATGCATGGGTATATACATTGAAAAAAAATTCCAAAGTGTATATGTGCTTCAAAGAGTTTTTGGTTTTGCCTGAAAATTTATCAGCATGTAAAATGGGCACCCTCCGTTCTGATTGAGGGGGGGAATATAAGTCTTCGGACTTTAATGCATTTTTGGCTGAACATGTGATAAAACATTAGTGTACAGTGCCATATACACCTCAAAAGAATGGAGTTGCTAAACAGAAGAACATGTCACTCATGGAGACGGTGAGGTGTATGGTCAAGAGTGGGGCTTTACCACACAGTTTCTGGTTTGAGGCTATTATGTGTGCAACATATGTATTTAACATGTGTCCCACTAAAGAAATGTAGTCTATCACTCCATATGAGGCTTGGCATGGCTGCAAGCCATTTTTTGCTCATCTACATGTTTTTTATTGTTTCGCATATGCATTAGTGCCTGAACAACATCATAGAAAACTAGACGATAAATCAATAATATGTATTTTTGTTGGGTATAGTTCTAAAAGTAAACGCTATCGTTTGTAGCATCCACAAACTAAGCATATTTTGGTTAGCTGTGATGTTGTTTTTGTGGAAGATGCTATCCAACCGTTACTTTCATGTACTAAGGAGACTTATGTTAGCTCTAAAGACATGTATGATACTTCGCTGCCTCTTTGGAAAGGAGTCCTTGCACTTGAGCAATGTAGAAAGAATCATCAAACCAATTCTTATATTTTTTTTGGAGCTCATTTGAGCCCTCGAATTAGCTCAAAGATATAATTTTTAAGTATTGCAAACATTATGTCTAAAATTGGCAAAAACTAGGCAAACACTATAAGTAGAGCTAGAGAGCTCCTTTTTGGGGTTGGATTTCTAGAAAATTTAAGATTTTATGACCATTCTCTAAGCATCTACAATTTAAGTACTCTACATTCCATTGTTCATACTCTTTGCCTCTCCCGTGTGTGCATGTGTGTCCAACTTGCATGTTTCTAGCCTTCATCTTCATGCATATAACTCTATCATGATCATCATATCATCCTCATATCTCTCGGGATTGACAATTATTAGGTGGAGCTCCTTGACCTTGGTCCTCACTATTGTCCTAGATTGAAAAAGGGAAATACATCTTGGATGTGTTGAAGAATTATGGACTTAGGCTTCACAACTCATTGAGTAATCCAATGGAATTCAATATGAAATGGACCTCAATAGAAGCTAATGAACTTAAAGGCGCACTCTTATTCAAGGTCTATAGTGGGATCTTTGAATTATGCCATTGTCACAAGGCTTTAGTTAGCATTTATATGAGCTCATGCAGATAAAGAAGCTTATGGTGGAATTAAATTTGCAGTTCAATCATTTTCCAATCATGTGAGATAAAATGAGTAGTATGTACCTATCTTCCAATCCTATGTTCCATGCTAGGAGGAAACATATATGTTGGTGCAAACGAATCCAAGCCTACATACTTGTACATTTGGATATTCACTTCAGTGAATTCACATAAAGTCACACATGACTACCCACTTGTAAAAGCATGACTTTTATCTTTGTATAAGTGCACATGTAAAAAGAGCACTTGCAAATCAAGTTCTTAGGAGAATCTTTTAACAAATTAGTTGGTGAAGATTTATGACAAATCAAGCCCTCTAGTCTGCATATTGTTAACTCCCCAAAATGTTGGGATAGACATCTAATTTGCTAAGCATCATTATTTAAGCATAGTTGATCATGTCAAGTGAAATAACTTTTGAAAGTTGGCCATCATAGACAATTAGATATTCTCAAAAGGATTTTGTCCAATTGATACGAGGAAAGGAGTACTATTCATTTTCTTGAGCATATGTGATGACGAAAATAGCAAGTTTTGGTTCATAGTGAAAGTCCAAGTTATCTATTTTGATCCAATGATTTGAGAATCATCTTTCAAAATACTTGGCTGATCATTTGTGCTTCCTAGAAAGCTCAATAGGTCTACTTTACACTTCTCAATATGTTTTTGGCTAGTGTGAAGCAAGAATTTGCAGCACCATCTCATCTCTGGAAGGTGTCCACCATCTCCTCCAACTATCATATGAGAGCAACATCAAGGTAAAATGGGAGATGGATTTCCATCATTCATTGACAAAATGGATAAGGGAAATTATCTAGCTTGGTTCCTAAGGATGAAGGCTTACCTCCAAGGAAGAGGCTTGTATGGATACATATTTGGAGATGAAGAAATGCCAACCTTTAGAAGTAAAAACAAACCTACAAGAGAGGAGCAAGAGAAACTAGCTGCATGGTGTGAAAAGGATGCTCTAGCCAGGTCTTACATACTCAATTCAATATCTTGATTTTTGTTACCTCGTATTAGGAATCGTAAGACTTCCAAAGAGACTTGGGAAGTACTATCTTCATACTTCTCATCAAATAAAAGGGCCAGAAAAAACGAGCTTTGGATGGAGTTCACAACCTTTAAGAAGGAACCAAAGCAAAGTGTAGCTGACTATGTGACCAAGATGAAGGATGTAGTTGATCAACTTGGGAGTATTGGAGAAGAAATAGAAGAGGAGAATATAGTAAGGGAGATCATAAATATCATCAAGGCTGATGAAAAATGGGAGCCTCTTACCACAACAATGGACCTATATATGGACATGCAAATACCTGACCTTAATACATTGATGGGGCAACTCTTCACACATGAGACAAAGCTCAACAAGAATGGGGATACTTCTAGAGGTAATCAGCCTTCTGCCCTTCACATAGATAAAAATAAGAGTAAAGATACAGTGAAAGGTAAGAAGAATGAAGAAGATGCAAGTATCTCCCAGGTGAATTTCACAGGTAGAGGAAGAGGTACTAGAGGAAGGGGCAGAGGAGGGAAGAAAGGCAGGGGGAGACCATACAATTATTCACCTTGCAACATTTGTGGCTTGATCAATCATACCATAGATGAGTGCTTTGGGAACTTAAAGAATTAGAGAGGAAGAGGCTTTCATAGAGGAGGCTATGGACAATCAAGAGGCAAGTTCAATAATGGAGAAAACAACTATCATCACAATTACAACCAAGGCTACAACAACAACAACTATCAAGGAGGCTTCACAGGAAAGAGATACTACAACAACTATACAGATGATCAAGAGGATTCTCTATTGCTCATGAATATGACATCCAAGCAAGGTAAACATGATGAGTACCTGTTCTATATTGATTTTGGTTGGTCGAATCATGTAGCAGGAAATGTAGCATTATTGTGTGACCTTGAAGAACCCAAAGGAAAGCATGAAGCTCACACAGTTGATGACACTAGGCACTGAGTAAAGAAGATTGGAAATGTTAAAGCATTTGATGGTAACATGAATCTTCTAAGCACGGTATTGTATGTGCCAACAATAACCAAGAATCTAATCAGTGTCGGATAGATTGTTGAGAAGGGTTTACAGGCTAGATTCACAACGCATGGAGCATATGTGGAGGACCCTCAACAAGCTTTAAGAGGATTGCAAAAGGTGAGAAATCTTGTAGACATTTTTCCTTTGATGTTGAAGATACAAGAAATATTGCTCTCTTCAATCATAAGGACCAAACTCTATCTAAATTGGAGATATGGCATAAGATACTAGGACATACAAGTGAAAGGACATTGAAGAGGATATGCAACGATTAGAGCGTGCTTGACATCCCAAATGTGTCCAAACAACACATGATTTACAAATGTGGAGCATGCCAATTTGGCAAGTCACATAGGCAACCATTCAACAAAAGAGGATACATGTATGAAGACCACTTGGATCTTGTACACACAGATGTGTGGGGTCCTAGCAGAGATCCATCAATTTGGATATTCATTGAAGTGAATATCCAAATGTACAAGTATGTAGGCTTGGATTCATTTGCACCAACAACTCTCCCTCAAGCCTAACATGCTTGGGCTTCAACTCTGCAATCCAATCATCATCCTGAACCTGTTCAATTTCATTGCATCCAAAGATTTAGTTAGAGTATCTGCACATTGTAGGTTTGTTGATACATAGGACAATTTTATGTCCTTTCTAAGTAGCATCTCTCTCACATAATGATAATGCACTTCAATGTGCTTTGTCCTTGCATGATATACCGGATTAGCAGCCAAATGTAGTGAGCTAATAACCTCTGAATTAGTTTGAAGAGGCTCACATTTGATGGGTGTGGTGAGTATTTTTCAGAAGACTAATTCATTAAGAAGACTAATTCAGAGGTTATTAGCTCACTACATTTGGCTGCTAATCCGGTATATCATGCAAGGACAAAGCACATTGAAGTGCATTATCATTATGTGAGAGAGATGCTACTTAGAAAGGACATAAAATTGTCCTATGTATCAACAAACCTACAATGTGCAGATACTCTAACTAAATCTTTGGATGCAATGAAATTGAACAGGTTCAGGATGATGATTGGATTGCAGAGTTGAAGCCCAAGCATGTTAGGCTTGAGGGAGAGTTGTTGGTGCAAATAAATCCAAGCCTACATACTTGTACATTTGGATATTCACTTCAATGAATTCACATGAAGACACATATGACTACCCACTTGTAAAAGCATGACTTTTATCTTTGTAAAATTGCACATGTAAAAAGAGCACTTGCAATCACGAGTTCTTACGAGAATCTTTCCAAAAACTAGTTGGTGAGAATTTATGGAAAATCAAGTCCTAAAAATTTGGAACTCTTTTAGGTAAAGATTCAAATTCAAACTTTGGTTCCAACAAAAGGCTATAAAAAAGGACTATCTAGTTGCATGAAGAAGCAACCACAAAGAGCCCGATTTGGAGAGACATTCAGACGGATTTCAAGTGGATATTGAGCTCACACTATAGATCTACCATTTCCCTCATCTTGTGGAATCACTTATTGCCAATACCATTGTACTTTATGTACATTACTACATACACTTTGATCATGTTTCATCTTCTATTCTCTATCATGTATCACTCAAAACAGGAAACTTCTCTAATTCATTTCACAACGTGTACTTGATCATTTGCAGTGATTTAGGTTGTTGAAAATTGATTACAAAATCTATTTACATGCTAAAAAGTTTCATTTTAATTGCCTTAGTCATTCTTGAGTTATGTGCAAAATATTACCCTCTAGTCTGCATATTATTAACTCTCAAAAATTTTGAGATAGACATCTGATCTGCTAAGCATCATTCTCTGAGCATATTTGATCATTTCAAGTGAGATAACTTGTAAAATTTATCTATCATAGTCAATGAGATATTCCCAAAAGGATTTTGTCCAATTGTTACCAGGTTAAGAGTACTGTTCATTTTCTTGAGAAGGTGTGATGACCAAAATAGCAAGTTTTGGTTCATAGTGAAAAGTCCAAGTTATCTGTTTTGATCCAATGATTTGAGGATCATCTTCCAAAATACTTGGGTAATCATTTGTGCTTCCTATAAAGCTCAAGAGGTCTACTTTACACTTCTCAATATAGTTTTGGTTGGTGTGAAGCAGGAATTTGCAGCACCATCTCATCTCTAGAAGGTGTCTGCCATCTCCTCCAATAATATAGAGGTACATTACCACTACATCAAAGAGAAAGTGTGGGCTAAGGAGGTAGAGCTCCAATGCATAAGTACCAAGGATGAATGTGTTCTCATGCTTACCCTAGAATTGGACTCAACCTAGCTAAAAACACTTGAAAGAGGCATTGGAATGATGGATTTAGGATGAAGAATTGAAGGTTGAAGCTTGAGGGGAAGTGTTCAAAATCACGTGCAAACCTTAAGAGTCCTAAAACATCTAAAATGATTACACCTAGAGCCTCATGAAGCAAGGATCCAAGTATGAGTATTCATGGATCAAAATTTGAATTTGAATCCCCCTCATCACTCTCAATCAATCACTCTTGATTCTGATGAATCCTACTTTCTAGGAAAAGAGCATCCGATCATTAATGGAATTTTATTCAATTCATAAAAAAAAATCCTGAACTTTGAATTATTGTGATCGCCCATGTGTTATCAATTTTAGATTTTGAATAATTTAGTAGACCCCTTGCTACTCAAGCTTTCTTCTTTCATGAGTATTTTCTTCATACTTAAAGTAGCCATAGCTCATACTCTATTTTGTTTGTTAAATAGATAGTTACCTTCTCCTATTAAACATAGTTCCATTTTGATATTCTATCAATTTCTTGTAATATTTTATTTGCTAGAAATATAAAAAAGTATTCTAAAAAGGATGGAAATATGAACCCAAAACTATGCATATTTGGAGAGAAATCCAGTATGGAATGAATAATAGTCTCTATGTGCATGTCTAGTGAAGGTAGTAAGTAGCTTGTCTTGGAGTCATTGGTTCTCCAAGTAGAAGCAAGTATTTTGAGTGAGATAAATTGCATTAGGAATGTTTCACATAATTCTTTGGGTCAACAAAAGCTCCCATGTTCATCCTATTGGAAATTAGAGAGCTGATGATTTGAGTGAAGAGAGGTATCTACGTACATAGATGTCCATTCATCCGTCAACTTGCACAAAGAAGGTCTACATTCGCGCATCATTAACGTTCAAATTTATAAGTTTAGGTTTGTAGACAAATGTTACTCTCAAGAAAAAGGCGTTGATTTTAATGAGAATTTCACTCCCACATTTCATGACAATTTCACATTGAAATTTTTCAGTTCAGCTCACAATGGACTGGAATGTACATCAATTGGAGATCATAAATCCATTTTTTTTAATGGGCACTTGCATGGCGAACTATGTATCGTTTAGCCCTATGGTTCTATTAAAAAATGATCTAAAGTTGAAGTGTGAAGGTTAAAGAAGGCATTGTATGATTTAAAGCAAGCATGATGTTGTTAGACTAAGAAAATACATGCCTACTTATCGACATATGCATTTCAAAAAAATGCAATCTGAAGCACCTTATAAGTTAAATAATGAAAATGGCGTATTTATTATTAAAGTTAAATATATGGATCACATATTGCTCATTCATCCTGATGAGATCCTAATGAATTTGTTTTCCTCTTTTAAAATTTCAAAGTTACAAAAATACCACAAGGAAGAAAAACTTTTGAAGCTCATCGCACATTGATACTAGAAAGTGTGTAACTGTAAGAAGTAATTTATATGCATCTTTTGAAATGTTAAAGATATCACAAGGAAGAAGACTCTTCAAGCTCATCGCACAATGGTACTAGAAAGTGTCTCATTCCAAGAGAAGACAATGTTATGTGCATATATAAGTATAATTGGAAAAACCACTTAAATATAAAATGCATGCCTTTACAATCGTAATTTTTTTTCACACACATCACAATAAGAATATACTAATGAATTACTCTTCCGAGAAGCTGTTATCCTTATCTCCTTCAAGGCTGCACGACTTCGAAGGTTATCTCATCTCTTCTAACATTGACATATTTTACATTTTGATCTTAGGCTTTCTTAATATTGATCTCTAAAGTCATAATTGATTTCCTCTATATAATACTTTTCTATCTCCAACTTTTATTTGTGAAGTCGAAGTGCATAAGAAATCCGGTTTGGAGTCCACATTGTACTTTGAAACTATCAAAACATAGCTTGAGTTATTTTTTACGATAGAGGAGGAATACTCCATAGTTGAGATTTAGGAATAGCTGACTCATGGGTGTTGGAAACTGTTGCCTCTCATCACATGATGATCTTCATAGTTATTTATCACCTTTGCAGGAACACATCAAAGTAAAGTTAGAGAATAATGCAAGATTTCTTCCAGACAATCAAGGTATTATTTTTTCATTAATTCTAATTGGGATGATATAAGAAATCTTTCACATGTGTTGTATGTTCCACAAATAATATGAAATCCGCTTTTTCTAGCTTCTATGATTGATCAAGGCCACGAAGTATCTTTGAACAAGACAAGAGCTAAGATTATGGATAGTAAGAACAACATTGTTGGCACTCCTGCAAGCATGCGCACAAGTAAGTTATGACATAAGTGATTTTGCCATATCGGGTACCCTATCGTAAACGAGATGCATTGCAGGGGTATGGTTGCACTTCTACGGTTGATTGTAGACATGAAGCAAACATGTGAAGCTTGTGTGATGGGAAAGCAATAGAGGAAGGCATTTTCACAAGAAACCAAGAATAGAGCAAGCTATCCTCTAGAACTAGTAAACTTAAAGAGTGGCTTCACCTTGTTGAGATTAAAATAGGGAAGAAGATGCATTAATGCAAAGACAGATAATGGTGGGGATTTTATATCAAGAGAGTTGAAGATTTCTACGAAAGGAATCAAACATCAACTCCTAGTTGCACATATCCCTCATTAGAACAATATTTCTAAAGATCAAAATCAAACCATCGTGAAGATGGCAAGGTGCATGTTTAAGGGAAAGAGATTTCCAATCAGTTTTGGGCAGAGGTCGTCAATGCTATTGTCTACATCTTGAATAAAAGTTACACCAAGGCAATTGATGGAAATACTCCACAATAGGCCTACAGTGCTAAAAATCCATCTACTCCCCATTTCAAAGTATTTGAAAGTGAATCTTATGTACATGCTCCACATAGGGAGAGAAATGAGCTTCAATAAAAATACCGTCAAATGTATCTTCTTATGCTACAATAAGCATAAGGTTTATAAGGTTTACAACCCTAATGCTAAGAAGATCATGGGAAGTTGCAATGTGGAGTTTAAGGAGCAACAACATGAAGTGGAGTAGGAAAAATGAGCTTCCAGTTTATCATCACGGGGAGGGGAAATCCACTATGGAATTGGTCAAAGATCTATCCTTACACACAAGAGAAGGATGCATGTTTTCTAGACGTTTTCTAATGTAGCAAATTAAGGTTCAAGGAATGGGGTTTGTCGGAATAACATTAAGTGCATTTCTATTCCGTAACTATACAGAATACATGAAATGCATAGAAAGGAATATTCAAATCCACTATCTCATGAAGATAGACACAAGAAATGACACAAAGATAATCATTTCGTTACAATGCAAAAAATATAGTAATATCAGAGAGAGTTATAATTCACATTACAATCGGCACTTGAACTTTCAACAAGGTTTTGTACAATTTGGAATACTCTTGGGTTTCTTGCTAGATGCTCTCCTCTCTCTCCCTCTCTCTCTCTCTATGTGAACATCCCTTTATAACTTTCATAAATTAGTTACAAGGTGAATATGTTTCCTAATTGTTAGTGGTTTTGAGAACTCTAAAGGCACAAAATTAAAAAAATACAATATTATTGAGGAAAGTTAGACTCGCCACCTCCCAACACTGGAGTTGAACCCACTAAGTATTACAAGTCATCTGTATCTAAAGGCAGATCATGAATTTTATTTAAATCATGCAAAAATTTATCAAATAATTCTCTAAGGTGTGCTCCTTCTAGCTTTCAGACCTCCCAAAAATATTGCTCATTAGGGTTGTCCATTAATTGCACTCTACAGGTTGCTAATTTAGTCTTTGCCCCTAAAAATTTAGTTTTCATATGTTAGGGTTATAGGCATATATACAAGCCGCGGGGAATAAATGTCTTAAAGAAGGAAAAAATCTGCCTTGATGGTCCTAATTTTTTCACACACATTAGTACCAAAATATATCAACAACCTGACCCAATAAGGAGTCTTTCTCTGTCATAAGCATGGTAGCCTAATTTTGTAAATCATCTTTATCCATCAAAACCTTCTATAATTCATCTTCAACAACATGAAATTGTTCATTTACTTCCTATCGATCTTCTATAATTTCCTCAATATGCACTTTGAGGTGTTTAATTTATTGTGCATTACTTGTACTCGTTGTTGAAAAATGTTGACCCTACTTGCTAGAGAATCTTGCATTTCAATATTTTTTTGCATTAGTAAAAATATTTTTGCTTGCATTTTTGCCATCTTAGCAGCTTGAGCACGAACATTCTTTTCATCTTTCTCCATCTCTAGAGAACATAAAGTCAATAACCTAGCGACATCTGCCAGAGTATGGGATTGAATTTCGTAATACTTCATAAACTAGGGATAGATAATTGAAGAACACAAGAGCATAGGGAGTTGAACCCTACCTGACTGAGTTGTCCAAGGATCGAGGCATCACACTTTGTGAAAGTAGGAAAAATAATACTTTTTTTTTATTGGCCCATTTGTGAGAACTGTTCTTGCTCCATTCTTTGCAAAGTAGATGGTCTTTCTTGATTGGTCTATGTGTGCTGCAAACCAAGAGGTCACTCGTGAATTTGGTGCTCCTCACCAACTCATCTTCTTTTAGCTTTATTTAAAGCATCCCTTTGCCTCCTTTCAACTTCCACGGTTGTAGCTAATTTATCTTGTTCCCTCCACTATGCTTCTTCATGAGATGTTTGCTCCTACATGCGGCATAGCCATTCTTCTTCTACACATCCAAGTGCTTCTTTACAATATGAACACGGGTTCATTTCTCTACATTAAGTGGGTTAGTTTCATCAAGAGCAAGTTTCTTACCTTGTCACTTAATCTGTTTGAGGAAGAGTGGTTCCTCAACAAATTCAAACAATCTATGGGCAAGAAGAGGTCTTGGCGGAATGAACAGAGAGAAAAGAATACCTAATTTTGTGTCCAACTATTGCATCTTATTTATTGGTGAACATAAACAACAAACCTTCTTCTTTAGTTGCCAAAATAGGATCTTTGCCGAATTGACTTGTCCATTGGTGGCAATAGCATCAACAATCAGCAAATACAATGTCCATGACATGTTGCTTACACTAGACATTGATCACTAAAGTAGATGATTTCAAACCAAACTTTCGAGGGTCTAACCTGAAATTTGATGAATGCATAGTGATCATCAGTGACATCAAGTTGCATGTTACATTGTTGAATGAAAGAAAGGGTAATCTGATGGTTTTGTAAGTCAGTTCAATCTATCTGGCATAATCTAAGAGACCACATTATCGAAACCAATCAACATGCACTTGAGGTAGTTGATCGGGATCTAGAGAAGGCTCAACAAATGTTATTGTATTAGGCAATAGTATTCCTGTCATTCTAACAAACTAGAATAATATGCAAATAGCTGCAAGCAAGTAAAAAGATTAATTGTTTTCCAATCGGTTTAAGTAGAGAAGTATCAAGGTCATTGCAATTTACATGTCCTCGAATAGCTTGTGGGTCTTTAAGATTAAACAATTATGACAATGATTTCAAATCTATCGAATCTAGTCTCAATTTTCCATCATTTATACTTAGCTAATCATGTAAAATTGCAATCAAATCTTCACTCAATTTTATGACTATGTGACTTCGGAAATAGAAGAAGTATATACATTATAATACAATGAGTGACACTTCATTACATGCGGTATGTCCAAAGTTTGGACCCATTCATTGAAGTTCGTACAATTTATCCACCCAATGTTGCTAACCAAAAAGTAGCTGGACGGATCTCTGTATGAATCTAAAATGGACGTGTCCACCTAAGTTTAGATTTACCTACTTGTTTTTTCATTTTCAATTTGAAAAATAATACTAAATTACCAATCTAAAATAGAGGTGTTCATAAATGATGATCGTTCCAACACCATTATCGATGTTGGACTCTTGCATCAATAGAAAATTGTTATATCTATGTTCCTCCAATTTGTGCAATGTATTCATCCAAAATACCATTGATTCTTCCCATAATAAATGATTATGCACCACGATTCGTAAACTAGGCACCATAAACTCCATTGCTGTAATGGCTTCCATATTGTGAACTAACTTGAAATGTGTAAATCTGGTTGAAACTTTATAAGAAGTAAGGTAATCCCATAAGATCCAATATAAATATTGTTGCCATTTAGTTGGATATTCAAGCACTAAAACATATCAGGGGTATACTAAGACTTCTATCGAGGCAAATGCATGGGTGTCATTTTCCCCCGATGCCGGTGTAAGCTTTGGCATATGCGTTGGTACACTGGTGTAATTGCCAATATATGCATTGGTATGGGCGTCGGTATTTATGTAGTATAAGCATTAGTATATGTGCCAATAATCCCCTGGGCATTAGCATCGGTATTGGCACCAATATGCAATTGGGCATACCAACACGCCAATCGGCGCCTATACTAGTGACCATATCTACAAAATTGTTTTTCGAAAAAGTGTGTTGTCTCTTACTGCATCAACATTACCATGTTGTTGTTTAGCAAGAGACAACACACTCTACCCAAAGAAATTGAGTACATGTGACATGTACTCTAGTGGCCACCAAAACATGATTTGATAAAGCAAAACACTATCGAACACAAAAGAGATGAATAGAATGAACTATGAACCATGAACCATGTAGAAAAGATATATATATTCCATAAATTAAGCATGTACAAAAGTGTGGCAAACCACTGCCATATATGATCCAAATACAATATATGGAAAATCACTACCATATAAGAACCAAATATGAAATTCTAGCACACCACTACTATATATGAGCCAAATACAGAATTGTGGCACACCATTGCCATACACATGCCTAGAGGGATCAAAACATCTATATCTACAGTCCTACAACAAAGAACATTCATGAAATGAGAAAAAATGACATGGTATTTACAAACAATAATTGAAAACACCAGAACAAGTTTTTAAGCTCATCTCATCATAGATGCTCCCATGAAACGACTGCGCCGCATCCCTCCCAGTCCTCCAATAGTGCAACCAATCCATGACGATATCCATAAGCCTCCTTAGTTCTTGTCGAAGGATGACCCATTGCCAAGTCCTGCAACAAATACGCAAAACGTTAGATGAACATACATGACGTGCTTAACATAAACAAATTCAATAATCAAAATGATACTTACAAACTCGTGATGCATAGTGCCATATTCGCCGCTACCCAAATGTGATGGTCCAACTGTATCTAGACGTGTGGCCATTGCATCTCGCTACTGACGATATTGATCAGGATTGCTACTCATCTTGAATCATATCCTACTCCTCAGCATCTAATGATACAGGCTTTGGTAAGATTACTCTGAAAGCATCACGAGCATCGGATCATCGATGAGACATAACCTCATGTGTCGTATGCTGAACCCACTCTCAACTGACAGTAGGATGCCCATGAGTTGGTCGAAACTCTTGATAGATCATCTCTATGATATAATTTTTATGATCTTTATCCTATTCACTCCATTTCAACATGATAGAGTGTCGAAACTGTATGGAGCAAAGCTATCATATATACTGATGCATGGTCTTTCTGTTCGCATCTATCACTAGAACTCCATCATGTATACTATACACCTTGGAGTCATCATGGTCACGAGCACCCCAAGGTGTACGTGGTGCACCATGTGGCATACCTACATATGAGCTAGTCGCTTCAGGAGTAGAAGTGGAAGAGACAACATCTATCACACTGCCTCCACAACATCCACCTCCTTCAGAGCCACCTATAGATCCACTCCTTAGACCTTCTCCTCTAGAGCGTGACCTCGACGAAGGAGACGGGCTAGCACCTGTATTGAGTTGAGGTGTCGAGTGCATACGAAGACTACTAGAGCCAGTAGGAGATGGATAAAAAAGCGGTCGTGGTGGAGTCATAAAGCTAAGAGACATACCTTTGACGAGAGTAGCCCTACCTGCAAGAGTGATGCTGGTGGGAGTGAAACCGGTGGAAGTGACACTAGCAGGAGTGATGATAGTGGGAGTGAGGCTGACAGGAGTGAAGTTCAGGTGGAGTGCTACCACGAGCGATCCAGTGCTCTGATACAGCGGCCAGATACGCGAGAGGTACCTGAGATATAAACTCTATGAACTGCTCCGCTATAATGGAATTTGAGTGATTGAAGGATTGTCTCCCATCATGCTCTGCAATAAAAAAAACTCAAATAATTAGCATACGATAATAATGGTAATATAGAGAAATAATAGTTTACAAAATAACATAGAAGAAAAAAACATAAATTAGTATGTACAAGTGTTTGCTTCAGAAATCTTGTATTCTAGCATCTGCTTGGAGATCTCATGCACAACAGATATCTATCTCTACATTGAAAACTTCTAGATCTCTTGGTATGCTAGCTCCTTCTTGATAATCATTCTTGTACAATGTATTGTCTCTTACTTCATCTTGTATCTCATTTTCTTCAAAGACCTCTTCATCTCAGACAGTGATCTCTTCCTCCTCGACTATCGAATGAATCTCAGAGTCCACTACAGATGGAATTCTTCTACATCTATGTTCTCACAAATTTGTCTGCTATGTGGAGATCTCTTTCATCTGTCCGTAGCTTTGTGGAGTCTACTTGAAGCAAACCACTCTTATCCCACCTCATTGTTGCATTTCTGCCGATTATATATATTTAATTTAATAAAAACTATAAAACCCTATTTTTATATATTTACTACATGTATTTATTTTATTTAATTTATTTCTTTTTTCTCAATTTTTTCTTATATATATTTAATTTATTTAAAAAACCCTAAAACCCTAAAAATCCTAAACACCTATTTTTTATTATTTGATTATATATATATATAGTATGTATGTAAAAAACCTAAAACCCTAATCCTAAAGACGTAGACCTAAAATATGTATATATTTACATGTATGTGTAGATACATGTGTATGTGTATATGTATTATGTGTGTATATGTGTATATATGTGTATGCATATGTTAAAAGCCTAAAAACCCTAATCCTATTATATATATAGTTGATTATATGTTGTATTTTTTTTCCAAATTTTCATAAATATATGATTATATATGTTAATATTAAACCTAAAACTCTATTTTTTATATATTTAACTATATATATTTAATTTAATATATTTAATTGTCTATATTTAATACACTAACTCTTTTCATATTTATTTATCTATACTAAAATCATATTTTCTTTCTTAATTTTTCTTATTTTTTTCTTGTATATATTTAATCTAGTTAAAAAACCCTAAAACTCCATTTTTTATATATTTGATTATATATATGTAAAAAGCCTAATCCTAGAGGCCTAGACCTAAACCATGTATATGTATGTATATACAAGTGTATGTGTATACGTGTATATATCTATGCATGTGGAAAAACCCTAGAACCCTATTCCTAACGACATAGACCCAAAACATTTATATGTATGTATGCATGTGTATATACATGTGTATGTGTATATGTATTATGTGTGTATATGTGTATACGTATGTATGCATGTGCAATCTTCCTAAAACCCTAATCCTATGTGTATATGTGTATATATGTGTATGCATGTGTAAAAACCCTAAAACCCTAATCTTAATGGTCTAGACCTAAAACATGTATATGTCTGTATGCATGTGTATATATATGTGCATGTGTATACGTATTATGTGTGTATATGTATGTAGGCATGTGTAAACAGCTAAAAAACCCTAATCCTAAAGACCTAAACCCTAATCCTATGTGTATATTTGTTTATGTGTGTATGCATATGTGAACAACCTAAATTTCCTATTTTTTATAAATATATGATTATATATGTTAATATTCAACCTAAAACTCTATTTCTTATGTCTTTAATTATTTATATTTAATTCAAAAAACCCTAAATTCTTATTTTTATATATTTAATTATATATATTAAATTTATATATTTAAAACATTATCTCTTTTCATATTTATTTATTTATACTAAAATCATAATTTTTTTTCTTAACGTTTTTCTTATATATATTTAATTTAATTAAAAACCCTAAAACTCTATTTTTATATATTTGATTATATATATGTAAAAACCCTAAAAGCCTAATCATAAAGTCCAAGTATATGTGTGTATGCATGTGTACATATATTTGTATGTGTATATGTATTATACATTTATATGTGTATATATATGTATGCATGTGTAAAAACCCTAAAACCCTTATCCTAATGACCTAGACCTAAAACATGTATATGTCTATATGCATGTGTATATATATATGTGTATGTGTATATGTATTATGTGTGTGTATGTATGTATGCATGTGTAAACAACCTAAAAACCCTAATCCTAAAGACCTAAACCCTAATCCTAAAGACCTAAACCCTAATCCTAAAGGCCCAAACCCTAATCCTATGTGTATATGTGTGTATGCATGTGTAAATAGCCTAAATTTTCTTAATTTTTATAAATATATGATTATATATGTTAATATTAAAACATAAAAATCTATTTTTTATATATTTAATTAAAAAACCCCTAAAATCCTATTTTTGTATATTTAATTTATATATTTAAAACACTAGCTATTTTCATATTTATTTATCTATACAAAAATCCTATTTTATATATATATATATATATTTATTTAATTTTTTTTCTTAATTTTTTTCTTACTTTCTCTTATATATATTTAATTTAATTAAAAAACCCTAAACCCTATTTTTTATATATTTGATGATATATATGTAGAAAAGTTAAAAATCCTAAACATGTATTTTTTATATATCTAATTACATATATTTAATTTTATTGTATGCATGTAAAAAACTTAAAAGCTTAATCCTAAAGACCTAGACCTAAAACATGTATATGTGTGCTTGCATGAATGTGAGTGTGTGTGTATAGGTGGGAGTGCGTATGTATATATGTGAGTGTGTGTATATGTATGTGAATGTGTGTGTGTAGGTGTGAGTGTGTAGGTATATATGTGAGTGTGTGTGTATATGTATGTAAGTGTGAATGTATATGTGTGTATGCATGCATATGCATGAATATGCATCTCTATATGTAATATGCATCAAAGTATGTAATATGCATGTGTGTATGTAATATTGTATGTGTATGTGCATGTATATGTGTATGTACGTGTGTGTACGTATATGTGTGAATGTATGTATGCATATGTTTGTGTATGCATATGTGTATGTGTGCATATATTTGTGTATGTATATGTTTATGTATGTTTATGTATGTTTTTGTATGTATATGTGTGTATGCATATGTGTGTTTAGAAACTCATGCAAAACCAAAGAGAAGAGAAATTAGAAAAGAAAAAACATAGAGAAAGAGAAGGGGTGAAAGAGTACGCGCATCACTTACCAAGATAGGAGGTCTAGAGAGAGAGAGTGTGTGTAGAGAAAGAGATCCTTATGAGTGTGTGTCAGTGTGTGCAAAAGACAATGCAGGTCACAATTCCGTTCATGCATGCAAGTTCGACAGAAGAACTACTAAGTTCAAAACATGCACAAAATGTGGATTTTTTGCTATCGAGTCCAAGTATGTTTTAAACTCAATGCCGATATTGGCATTAGCATCAGTGCCAGTATGAGTGTCGGTAATCTCCAAGAAATTATCGATGCTCATACCGATGCTCATATCGGTACCTATATCGGTGCATATATCAACACCCGCAATGTCTATTGATGGCCAATTTCAAACGTTCATGGTCGGTATGCCTACCATGATCCTTCCAAGCATTTTTCACCAATCATACCGACACCGAAGGTGAACTGTCGATATGGACAACATCAATATGGCCCTCATATATTGTAGTGAAGGAGAAATTTTTAAAGCATGGTGAGTAAACCATTTTTTTGTACTTTCCACCAAACCATTTTCTCGAGGATAGTATGGGGAACTCGACTTATGTTCAATATGAAAATAATCAGTGATGGAGCTAGTTTAGAAAATGAGAACATCGGTTGGAAACTAATTCTAACGGAAGTTTGAAACGTGGAAACAATTCAGTGATTAAAATGTAGCAACACTACCTAATCTTGAATGTCTCAAACTTCAAGTTTCAACCCTTTGAACACAAAAGTCAGCACATCAAAATATAAGCTTTGCTCAAACTGGCTATTTGGCTTCTCCTATGCTCAAATCTCCTTGGAGTCCCACCAAGCATGCCAAATTTTGTTAGGGGATTCTTGTGAAAAAAAAGGGATTTGAGTGTTTGTAGGAGAAAAGGGAAAGATAAGAAGAAAGATACAACACTAAAAACCTCTGTTGATTGATTATAAGAAGACAAAGACAATGGTGATGCACAATACAATCCAATGCTTTCTGTGCAAAATCCCATAGAGTGCACAATCACAAAATACAAAATACCCAAGGGTCTTGTTGTTGCAAGCCTTCTCTGCACTAGACCCACACTTGTGCGCACCTTGCACTCAAGCTTCCAATAGGGGGAGGGATGGACACCTTCTATCGGCATGTGCAGAGCTTCAATGGGACCTTGGGATATTTGGTTGTATAGCTTAGCACTTCCCTGCACACTTCTTAGTCACTCTTCATGCATACCTTGCACTTCACTTCTCTGCGTTGCACACTGTGTGTCTCTTACACTTCTCTCTCTTGCTTAGTCTAGGCTATGCTCACCTTGCTTAGTCCCTCAAGAATAGTGCTTTGCCTTAATTTGAGTGTCGGTTCACGTATGCTCCTAGTTGCTAGAGTATCTTGGTGCTCACTTTGATGTCCCAAGATTGTCTCCAAAAGTGGGTAACCAACGAATCCCTGTTTTGTCCTGTAGTGACTTTAGACTAAAACAAAAATTTTAATTGGGGGGCTATACTTTCACTTCTACGTACGCTGTCACTTCACATACCTTCACCTTTTTCCTTTTAATTTCTCAAATGTGCACCTAAGAGAAGGTTCACCTGAACCTTCCCAACACTTTAAAAACACTTTTGAGCCTTAGGGAATTACAGAATACCTCTACAACCTACAACCAACTTTATGCAATTTTACCCTTTGTGAACAATTAATTGTGCACTACCTGTGGACCTTGACACTAGACTTTGAAAGTTTTGACTTCACACATGTTGACCTTTGACCTTGAACATGTTGACTATTTACTCCATACCACTTTTCATTGCCGTTAGTTCAATAATATAGGAATTACACTGAGTTCAAGTCACCTAGATAAACTGGCAGGCAATTCCTAAAAATTCAGGATGACAGCTCTATCTTGCTAAAATCATTTCTCTCAGTACGGTTAATCACAATTTATTAAATTGATTGCTTTAGATTAATTATATGTGTAATTAGAGATGTGAAAAATATATCTCGTCAATTCCCAGTAGGATGTGAGCTCTGAGTGAAATTTCAGAGTGCATCTCATCCCAAAATAGCAAGTTTTGGTACATCTCTATTGTCTCAAGCAGTGTGTTTTGATGAATCAATTTGATGTTCCAAAGCACTAAGATGGTTTATATGCATCTTTCACAATCACAAGGTGTCTACTACAAATATCCTTGAAGTTGTCTTGGCAAGTGTAGAGCACGTTTTTGCAGCACTAGGCATAGTCTTGGAGTGTATCCACCATCTCATCTTACAATGGTATCAGAGCATAAGTAATCAACATGGGAGATGGATTTCCTTCTACAACTGACAAATTGGATAGAAACAACTACTCACCTTGGTCTCTGAGGATGGAGATTTACCTGCCCGAGAGAAAATTATTTGGATACATATCTGAGGATGAAGTCATGCCAACAATCAGAAGCAAAGGACAACCTTCAAATGACGAGCAAGAAAGGCTTACAACTTGGTGTTCAAAGGATGCACTAGCTAGGTCCTACATCTTAAAATCAATCTGTGGTATTCTTTTATCTCATTTGAAAGGATGCAAGACCTAAAGAGAGACCTGGAATGCACTTACTGCCCTCTTCTATTCAAACACTAGAGCAAGAAAGAATCAACTTTGGATGGAGTTCACTAATTTGAAGAAAAGTCCCAAGCAAAATGTGGCTGATTATGTCACCAAAATAAAGGAGATTTCTAATCAGTTGGGAAGCATTGGAGAAGTGATTAAAGAAGAACAAATCACAAGGAAAAACATCAATGGCATCATAGCTGATGATAAGTGGGAATCATTCACAACTTCCATGGATCTATACATGGACAAGCAAGTGCTTGACCTTAACATTCTGATGGTCCAACTCTTCACACATGAAGCCAAGATAAGGAAGAATGGTGAATAGTCAAGGGGTAATCAATCTTCTGCCTTATACTGTGATAAAACTCAAGCTAAGGATAAGTCAAAGTCTAAGAAGAATGAAGATGAAGGTATCTCCTTCCAAGCCAACTTCATCAATAGAGGAAGAGCTAGAGGCAGAGGAGGAAAGCAAGGTAGGGGGAGACCCCAAGCACCTCAACCTCTCAATATATGTGATTATTCTAATCACACTACTAAAGACTGTTACAGAAATCCAAGGAATTCCAGAGGAAGAGCATTTAGTAGAGGTAGTTATGGATCAAATAGAGGAACAACTTCTACAACACCAATAAAAACCATCAAAATGGATATATAGGAAGCAATGATTACAACAATTATATTGAAGAACAAATTCAAGAGGACTCACTACTCCTCATGAACCTATCATTGAAGGAGGGTAAGGATGATGACAATATTTTTTGTATTGATTCAGGGTACTTAAATCATGTAGCACAAAATGTATCATTGCTCTCTCATTTAGAAGACCCCAAGAACAAGCATGAAGTGTAGAGAGGTGATGATACAAGACACTTAGTGGAGAAAGTAGGTAATGTCAAAACATCATATGGCAACTTGAATATTCTAAGCAAAGTTTTGTATGTACCTACAATAACCAAAAACTTATTTAGTGTTGGAGAAATTGTGGAGAAATGATTGCAGATTAGGTTTACAAGACATGAAGCATATGTGGAAGACCCCAAGCAAGGATTTAGAAGGATTGCGAAAGGAGATGAGATAGGAAGACTCTTCAACTTTGAGGTGGAAGAAACCAAGAACATAGCATTGTTTAGCTATGGATCTCAAGCTCTCTAAATTGGACGTATGGCATAAAAGGCTTGCTCATATTGGTGAGAGAACCTTGAAACAAATTTTTAGGGATCAAAGTGTACTTGGATTGCCCAACATCACAAAAAAACATATGATATACAAGTGTGAAGTGTGTGAATTTGGCAAAGCTCATAGACAACCTTTCAACATGAAAGGTTATGTCCATCAAGAGCTATTGGATCTTGTACACATAGATGTGTGGGGTCCAAGCAAAGAATCTTCTATTTTAGGTTCAAGATATTATGTATCTTTCATTGATGTTTGTAGTAGGTGGATAATTTTGTACTTTGTGAAGCATAAGGATGAAGTCTTTAATTGTTTCAAAAGGTATCTTGCTCTTGTAGAGAAACAAATAGGTAGATGTCTCAAGAGACTCAGATCAGATGGTGGTGGAGAATTTTTGTCAACTGAATTTGATGCCTTCCTACAAGAAAGAGGCATCAAAAGAGAGTTAGCAACTAGATACACATGTGAACTTAATGAATTAGATGAAAGAAGGAACATAACTATAGTAGAAGTAGCCAAATCTATGCTAAATGAAAGGGTCTACCAAATTATCTTTGGGCAGAGGTTGTATCCACAACCACATACATTATAGATAGACTTCCATCAAATTCTTTAAATGGTATGACTCCTTATGAATTGTGGAATGGAAGAAAACCAAGTCTAGAGCATTCCTAAATCTTTGGATGTTTCACTTATGCTCACATACCTTCTCAAGTAAGAGGGAAGTTGGATCCCAAAGTAGAAAAGTATGTCTTTAATGGTTATGAACAAAATAAAAAAGGATACAAATTGTATAATCCCACTGAAAAATGTTTCTTAGTTAGTAGGTGATGAAAATAAATCTTGGTTTGATGATGACAAGAAAGTTAGGCTACCCTATGACTTGGAAGAATACTTTCCATCTCTTCCAACAAAGGAACCAAAGCATCTTGAAGATAGTGACCCTGAAGGTGACTCCATAGATTTGGAGAAATTGAAGCTATGGAAGAAAAAAGGGAAAGCTAAGGTGCAACACCTAGTTCAAGGCTCAGAAAGCTCTCTTCAACCAATCAGAAGGTCAATGAGAGAGACGAAGAAACCAAAGAGATATGGATTTGATACCTGCTTGGTCAGAAAGCATTTAATCTATATGGCTAAGGATCTCAACCATGAAGAGACTACATCTTATGAAGAAGCTCAAAGCAAGGAGTGGAGAGAAGCAACGGATGAAGAAATGGAAGCTCTTATGGACAATGACACATGGGAACTTGTTCCAAACAGACTAGCAATGAAGGTAATTGGATCAAGGTGGATTCATAAGGTAAAAAGGAATTCATATGGTAGTATTAATAGATACAAGGCAAGGTTAGTAGACAAAGGGTTTGCTCAAACCCATGGTATATATTATGAAGAAACCTTCTCACCTATTGTAAAATGCCTACTATTAGAGTACTAGTTAGCACTGGTGCATCTAGAAATTGGAAGCTATATCAACTAGATGTAAAAAATGCATTTCTCAATGGATGGATTTCAGAAGAAGCTTATATGGCACAACCACCTGGTTATCAAGATGCACATCATCCCAATTATGTGTGCAAATTGAGGAAGGCTTTGTATGGTTTGAAGCAAGCTCCAAGAGCTTGGATCACAGGTTAGTGACCTACTTGTAGGACCAAGGATTTAAAGCTAGTAAAGTAGATACATCATTATTCATTAAGAGGAATGGATCAAAAGTTATATATCTCTGCGTATATGTTGATGAAATTATAGTTATAGGGAATGACATCAATGGAATTAAACAGATAATGGTTCAAATGAAGGATGAATTCAAGATTAGTGATCTCGGACCTCTCACTTACTTTCTTGGACTTGAACTTGTCTATATAGATTATCATATCTATAGCACTCAAAGGAAGTATGCCCATGACATGCTTTCTAAGTTTAAAATGGAGAATAATAAGTGTTCAGGTACACCAATGGAGTTGAATTATAAGCTAAGTGCTTACAAAGGAGAACCTAGTGAAGATATCATAATCTATCAAAGCTTGGTGGGAATTTTGAATTATGCAACTCTCACAAGAGTGGACATATGCTATCGTGTTAGCATGCTTAGTAAATTCATGCACAAGCCAAGGAAGCCACACATGGAACCATCCAAGAGAGTGCTCAAATACTTAAAGGGTACCATCAATGAAGGAATTTTCTACCCGTTCACATCAGAAATTGATCTCAAACTCTACTTAGATTGAGATTGGGCTGAATCAAAGTATGATAGGAATAGTACATAAGGATACTTGTCTTTTGTAGGTTCAAAGCTAATTTCACAATCATCAAAGAAGCAACCAACTATTGCTCTATCATCTACTAAGGCTGAATATAGAGGATTGGCCAATGCAACACAAGAAGCAATGTGGTTGAAATGTCTATACTCAAATTTGGAGTTACATACTTTAGCTCCTCACATCTTTGGTGATAATACTAGCTCACTTCACTTAGCAGGTAATCTAGTTTACCATGCTAGAACAATGCATATTGAAGTCTGCTACCATTATGTAAGAGAGAAGTTGATGAACAAGGACATTCAATTGTCCTATGTATCTACTAATCTTCAATGTGCAGACATGTTGACTAAGCCCTTGGATGGTGTCAAGTTAAGTAGATTCAAAGGCATGATTGGATTCCTAGAAATCAAGGAAGAATGAATATCCAAGCATGCTAGGCTTGAGGGGGATTTGTTGGTGCATTTTCATCCAAGCCTAGTGCTTCATCACTCATCAATAAAAAGCATTGGTTATGTATACTCTCAATGAGAGAAGCGATAAAAACAAACTCTTGTAATAGTCTTTACTTGGAAAATAACTACATCAAAAAGTAAATGTAAAGTGAGAAAGGCATGGCCTTGTTAGGCAAAACTCACAAGCCTAAGCTAGGAGAGATTGATTAGCCAAAGATTCCCCTAACTTGAAGGAAATTTTAGGTACAATCCCTCCAAAGTTTGAATTCAACATCTTCTATATCTACACACAAGAATAGTCGTGGAGATAGAGTAGACCTTGAAGCTACATTCTGAGGGGGCTTCAATCAAGTATCAAGATATTGTTGAAGCACACATTCTGATCTTCCTTCCCAAGCTTCTTGCTCATTCAATTCATGTATCATATGTGCAATACAGATTGATCTTTCTCAGCTATATCTTGGAGTTCCTCACATTTACTACTATAGGTCTATGTTCATTTTTCAATCAACTTCAATTATTGATTTCGCTGTGTATACTTACTCTTTTGTTGTGATTTAAATTGATGTAGTTGATATGATAAGTCTATTCACTCCATACCAATTTTCATCATCATTAGTTCATTATTCTATGAGCTACATTCAACTAAAGTCACCTAGGTAATCAAGCAGACAGTTCCTAAAAAGTCAAGATGACACCTCTTTCTTGTTAAATTCATTTCTCTCATTATGCTTCATCAAAATTCATCAAATTTGTTGCTTTAGATTCATTATATATCTAATTAGAGATGTGAAAACAATCCTAGTAGGTTGTGAGCTCTAAGTGAAATTCAAGAGTGCATCTCATCCCAAAATAGCAAGTTTTGATACATCTGTGTTGTCTCAAGTAGTTTGTTTTGTTGAATCAATTTGAGATTGATGCTCCAAAGCACTAAGGTGGTTTATATGCATCCTTAGCAAGCACAAGGTGTCTACTTATTATCCTTGAATCTATCTTGGCAGGCGTAGAGCAGATTTTGCCAACATGAGGCACATTCTTGGAGTATATCAACCACCTCCTTTGACAAGCCAACCTACCCATGCTCTAGGATCGTGGTAGCTTGATCCATGCTCAAACTAATCTCGACCATTCATCTATGAGGTGAATCCAATGGTAGAAATATAGGATCAATAACCATTTGTTTGGAGCCCTTTATCTTGTTTAATTCACACTTAGGATCAATTCTAAATCTAGTGGCCCACACCAAATAGACTACTTCCCCAAGTTAAGAAAGCTACTTTTGTTTCTAGCCCTTGATTACATATGTTAATGTGCTCTTGTGCCTAGGGCTCTCAAATGTGTCTATGCACTGGCGTGTAATGTGGCCCTATATTAATGCATACTTTGGAAATGCGTGACTTGAATGGTGCAAAAGATAGGGTTGTGCAAGGAGCACATGGTTGTCGCATGTTGAGGCTTTCCATGTGCAAACATTGATGTAGTCGTTGCTCGAGGCATCTATTTGATCTTGAAATGATGTAAGAAATTGATTGTTGAATGACAGTTGATCATTCCTCCTTATAGGCATCCATTTTAGAACAGTGTTCAGTTGCATAGGGAACACCTTTGGCTTCTTCATCTTTGGAAGGTTTCTTATATTTCGTATCCCTTGTGGTTGGCTCTTTGGTTCTGTGGAGCCTACTAGTGTTGTTGGCTTCCAAACCCATACATGTGTTGTTTGTCTTCTTACTTTTTCCATATCGGTGGGTTGATCTTCTTTTAATCTTTGTGTTTGGTTATGTCCCTTGCTTCTCCTTGGCTTCATTGTTGAGAGTGACATCATAGTCTTTTGTGCATGTAAGAGTTCCTTGAGTACCCACATGATGTTTGTCTATTTGATATAGCAATTATCTTGTATGACTCTGCTTGCCTCTATGGTTGAACTATTGTGGTTGCATTCATCTGTGAAGAAGAAAAGAGATCCACTTGCCTTTGAGCCGGTTCTTCCATGATTGACTCCTTCTGCATCATAGAGCTTTTGACACATACAACATCTTCTTCTATAAGATTAGTCTTAGATGAACTAAGAGAATGTGTGAGACCTAGATTTGTTATAATGCAATTCTCTAATTCTATTGTAATGCATTGGTCATGTACCCATACTTGGAGAAGTTGACTTCTTAGGTTTAGGTTGACTACATGGTCATAGATCCAATCTTGACGGAAGACAAGTGGTTCCATAAGGTCTTCATCTTGACATACTAGAATTTTGACTTTTATTGGGACATCGTAAAGATAGACAGGAAGCACCACTTTGCCCAAACAAGGGGTTTCCACACCTCCTAGTCCTATGAGATAGGCTTCTATGGGATTGATGTTCAATTGTAGATCCTAGTAGTATGAGAATCTAATTGCACTAGTTGTAACTTGTTGCACCTCAGTCAAACAATGTTTCACAGTCCTTACATTCTCTCCATGTCCTACCTCTATGGTTATAAAGGGATGCCGATCGATTATTTGAGAAGCTATTTCACTTGATGTTTGGCACATGGCCATGTGATACCTTAGGGCTTCTGGATTGACATCTAGGCCTAATCGCCTTAACTTATTATGCATAATGCATTCTCTAGCCTCTGCCTGTGCTTCTTCTCTAACCCTTAACTCTTCATCTTTTTGCTTCTTAGCAGTGTTGAATCTTATTAGCATATCCTCTGTAAGAGGTTCTTGATACAGCTCCACTCTACATCCACTAATATAATTTGGCAAGATGTCACCTTCTAGGGTGGCCAATTGAATGACACCACTAGTGGAAATTCTATTAATGATCATTGGTCCATATCCTTTTTCTCTCATTTTCAGACATGTTGTTTGAGTGTATAAACGAACACTAGGTCTCCCTCTTTCAATCCTTTATTCTGGATGTGTGCATCAAAGTAAGCCTTTTGTCTTTTATTTGCAGTATAGATACCTGTTGCTGCTCATAGCCTCATCTCACCTAAGAGTTCTAGATCAAAGATCCTAGAGGACAACGCATGTCCAGTCCACTCGTGCTCTTGTGCTATGTCACTCTAGCACAATGGCAAGTACCAACGTGAGGAGCTTCACCTCATATATGTCAATCTGTGGAGATGGGAGGACCGGTATGAAGACCATGAGCAAGTGATGGCACAAGTGCGTGAGTGAAAGCACTCAAGCATGCACACACATACACACACACGCGCACAAGGTAAGAGCAAAGAGTGGAACAATGGAAAGCTTTGATTACCAAAGAACTCTCTTACAAAGCTGAAATCTATAACAAGCTAACCTCAAAAATGAGCTCTCCAGCCCTTTTTAGAGTTTTTTGAGTGGTTTTGGCCCTGTCCAGACCTAGTGTCCGGCCTACTTAAAAAATAGGTTCCAGGGCTTATTTGGGGGCTCAAACGGAGTCTAAAAATTATGAAAATTGGCAGGATGATAGTTCTAATATCCTCAAGCTCAAGGACTCCTCAGCTTGAACAAAATGGAGTTACAAAAATGGAAAACGGTATTTACAATGGTTTTTAGTGATGAAAATCACTATTTTTTATAGGGATTTCTTCTGAAAATTTGACAAGTGCTTCTTCGAGCTCCCTACTTGCTCCTTCTCCTTGTGTGTCGACCTCCTTGATGCGCTTCCATGCTTTTTTCTTTACCTTGAGCTTCAACACCCCCCCCTCTTGAGTCTGTCGTCCCTGACAGACCCTTGTTGTAGTTGTTGTTCCATGTAGTACGTTGAGAGGTAGTGTCCTTCATGTATCAACAGGAGCGGTCCATCTTCCCAATGTAGCCTGGCCAGTTGTCAGGTTCTTCAATTTTTTACTACTAGCCTATGCGAGAGTTGGTCCCCTGGTAGGTACTTCTTCCTTGGACTTGAGGTAGATGGCGTATTGTCGTGCACTGATTGCTAGTTGCTCCTTAGAGGCTATCAATGTTGATATTGAGTAACGATCATGAATTACGTCATAGGCACCGATGTTGTAGTGTGTATATCCTTTGTATCTTCCAATCATAGATTTTGCAAGTTTTGTGTCGAGTAATTGTAACCCATAATTAATGATGGGTAAGTACATTAGTGGATGGGTTGCAAAAAATATGTGCCTTGTGCACGGCCTTGTAATGTGGCCCTATGCATGCGTACTTGGTAAATGCATTGGAAGAATTATGGTGCAAGAAGTTAGGTCTTGAGCTAAGTGCTCAAGGGTGTGCCGACGAAGAGGTTTGCTAATCTATCATGGTTATAGCATTGTTGAAGCATGCAATTCTTACCATGGTGAAAGATCCGTCGATCTTCATCTCTTCATGTTGTACTTCCATCATGGTGATGGACCATTGGCTTGTCTTTCTTGTCGATGGACTATTCTGATGGTTTGCGTTATGAGATTCTTCAAGCGCACAGTCTTCTCTCTTCTCCCTTTTTTTTTGCTCACGATGGCATAAAACAAGAAGAAAGAGGTTAGTATCAATAAAATATTTTACATATTGCAAGTGTGTCTCATGTGCCTGGGAGTTCTCAATGGTGTCTATGCACGACCATGTAATGTTGCCCTATGTTGATGCATACTTTGGAAGTGCATGACCTCAATGGTGCAAAAGACAAGGTTATGCCACAGGCACATGGTTGTTGCACATCGAGGCTTTCAATGTTCTTACAGATGTTGATGCAGCCTTTGTTTGAGGTATCCATTGGATGTCAAAAGGACAATTGATTTTGGGGACCCATTTCGAAACAATGTTGGGTTGTGTACAGGTCCTTGTTGAATTCTTCATTTTTGGTTGGTTGCTTGAATTTTGTATCCGGAGGGGTCCGTTCTTTGGTGTTGTGGATGCTACTGGTACCTTAGGCTTCCAAACCCATATCCTTGATGATTGGCTTCTTATTTTTGCTGAAGGGTTGAGTTTATCTCCCTTTGGTCTTTGTGCTCTGTGCGTACCCTTTTCTCTCCTTGGCTTCTTTGTTGAGATGGAGAGCATAGGCCTTTGTGCATGTAAGAGTGCTTTGGGAACCCACATATGTAATCGTTCTTGTTGAGCTGCAACTAATTTTTTAGGCACCCAAATTTGTACCTTATCGTGGTCGGCCTTCATCGATCACTTGGGTAACCAAAGTTGTTGGATTCTTCGTGCTTGAGCATGTCGTAGGTGCTTGGTCCTTCTTTTGTCATGATCGATCTGGTTGGGTGGGAATCTTTGAGGCAACATTGGTGGTTGCTCTCCTTTTTTTACCCAAATTTGCTTCATGCCCATAACTTCTTTCTTCTTGAATGTTCTTGGTCTATTTGATATGGTGGTTGTCTTGTATTTTTTTACTATACTTTTTGGTTGAGTCGTGGTGGCGGCGTTAATCTAAGCACTAGAGGAGGATGTCGTTTGTCTTTGAGCGTGTTCTTCCATAATTGAGTTCTTCTGGAACATAGAGTTTTTGACACATACATCTTTTTTGCTAAGATTAGTCCTAGAAGGACTAAAAGAATGTGTAGCATCTGGATTTGTGAGCATGCAATTCTCTAATTCTAATGTGATGCATTGTTCTTGTACCCAAACTTGAAGAAGTTGACGAGTCTTAGGTTGAAGTTAACGGCATGTTCGTAAATCCAATCCTGACCCAAGACAAGTGGCTCTGTGAGGTCCTCATCGTGACACACTAGCATTTTGACTTTCATTGGAACATCTTGAAGGTAGATGGGAAGTTCCACCTCGCCCAAACAAGGGGTTTCCACACCTCCCAATCCTATGAGATATGCTTCTATGGGCTTAATGTCCAATTGCAGGTCTTGACAGTATGAAAGTCTAACTGCACGAGTTGTTGCACCTAAGTCAACCAATGCTCTCACAGTCTGTACACTCTTTCCTTGTCCTACCTCTATGGGCACAAAGGGGCGTCGGTCAATCATTTGAGACGTAATTATGCCCGACTTTTGGCACATGTCCATGTGATATTTTGGGGCTTTCGGGTTGACATCTAGGCCTAGTCGCCTTAACTTATTTCGCCTTATGCGCTCTCTAGCTTCTACCTGTGCTTCTTCTCTGACTCTCAACTCTTCTTCTTTTCGTTTTTTAGCATTGTTGAGTCTCATTAGCATATCCTCTGTAAGAGGTTCTTGATATAATTTGACTCGACAACCACTGATATAGTTTGGCAAGACGTCACCTTATAAAGTGGCCAATTGAACTACACCACTAGTGGAGATTCTATTAATGATCATGGGTCCATATCCTCATTTCTCCAATTTTCGGGCATGTTGCTTGAGCGTATAAATGAGCACCAGATCTCCTTCTTTCAATCCTTTATCCTTTATATGGGCATCAAAGTACGCCTGTTGCCTTTTCTTTGCAGCATAAATGCCTGCTGCCGCTCGTAGCCTCGTCTCACCTAATCCTTCTAGATCAAAGATCCTAGAGGACAACTCATGTCCATTCCACTCATGCTCTTGTGCTACTAAGCTGGGATTAGGAAATCTAATGGTAGCACAGCATTCTGTCCGAAGACCATCTGAAATGGGGTGGCATTGAGTACCATTTTGTAGGCAACTCGATATGCCCAAATAGCATGATGACTTTGTTTGTCCCAATCAGCGTGTTTTTATTAACGAGTTTTGTCAATACATTACATAGGATCTTATTTGTGCTCTCGGCTTGTCCGTTAGCTTGTGGGTGATAAGGGGTAGACTTCTTATGTATCACCATGAATTCTTGAAGGAGATTTTCAATGACCTCATTCAAGAAGTGCATACCTCTATCACTGACCAACTCTATTGGTAGCCCATATCACGTGAACACGTTCTCGAATAAAAACTTAGCCGTCATTTGATCATCATTCTTTGTAGTGGCTTTTACTTCTACCCATTTTGTAAGGTAATCTGTGGCTACAATAATGTATTCTGCATGGGAGATTCTAGCTAGAGGGTTAATAAGGCCTACAAAGTCTATACCCCACTTCAAAAATGCACGTCCTCCCATCATTGGCCTCAAAGGCATCTCATCTTTTCTAATTGGATATTATGTACGTTGGCATGTGTCACATTTCTTCACATAGGTATGTGCATCCATATGAAGAGTGGGCCACCAAAGTCGTGAGAATAAAATGGTCTTAATTACTCGATCAGGACCAAAGTGTCCACCTGCAACACTGTTGTGTTTAGTTTCTAAGACTTTCAAGTAGTCTGATTCATGAATGCACAGTCTTAAGTATCCATCTTTGCCTCTCTGATATAGGTTGTCTCCTACTAAGGCATAGTCCTGAGCCTCTTGCTCCATGCTTCTTCTTTGTGCTAGGCTAGCCTCATTGGGTAATGCTCCTGATCTTATGAATTCTACCAATGGAGCACTCCAATCTGGAATTAACGACACGTGATAAAGAGTGGCATGCTCCACTGGGGGTCTCACTTTGCACGTTGGACAATTCTTAATCCGCTCATGAATTTCCTTGTCCATGCTAGGCCAATACACTCCTAAACGTTTTAGATTCTGCAATGTTGGTTGTTTAGAATAGTGATTTCCTAGCAAACCTTCATGGGCTTGTTGCAACCAACTACTATGTTTGTCGTCCTCGACACAAAAAGCTAATACACCCTTTGTACCTTGATTGTACATAATCCCTGCTAATATTTGATATTTTTGTGATCTCACTACTTCTTCTTTGTTCGTTTTCACATTTTTATTTGCAGGGCCGAAGGTTAGGACTGGTACCAACTTATTTGCCCATTTAGGAACAACTTCTAAATTGAACAAATAAGCGTCAGGTAGTTCATCAGACACTCCTTGTAGTGACTCTCCTGAAGTGATGCGAGAAAGGTGGTCTGCCCTAAGGTGGGTCCTACCTTTCCTGACAACAACTTCAAATTCGTATTCCATTAGCAAGAGGAACCATCTTACTAAGTGGCCTGTATTGCAAGGTTTATTGACCAAATATAGTAAAGCTTGATGATCAGTAAAAAACTTGAACTTATTGGCCAATAGATAGTGTCTAAACTTCTTCACGGCATATACCATGTCTAAGCCTTCTCTTTCGATTGTCATATAGTTTCATTCAGCCGCATTTAATTGCCTACTAGCATATGCTATCGACAAATCTAGGTTTCCTTCACTTGTGGGTTGTGCTAGCACACATCCAATGGCATGATTGGAGGCATCTACATGGACATGAAAGGGTCTGCTCCAATCTGGAGTGGTCAGTATTAGTGTTGTGCACAAACGCCTTTTCAGCTCATTGAAGGAATTCTCGCATTCCTCGTTCCACTCAAAATTTGTCAACAACCCATAAAGAGGTTTAGCTATGATGGCATACATGTGGATAAACCTACGGTAATATCCACAATGGCCCATAAAGGCTTGTACCTCTTTAACATTCCTTGGTCTTAGCAACTCTGCTATGGCTCTTACCTTGTCTTCATCTGTTGATATCCCATTTTTAGAAACAATGTGACCTTAGATTTTACCTTGTCGTACCATGAACACACACTTCTCTGGGTTCAAACAAACTCGATATTCTCTACACTTATTGAAAATTTGCCTGAGCTCAGGAATGTGGTATCTTCTTTGTTGGGAATGAGCACATAAATCATCCACATATACTTCTAAGCTCTTCCGCAAGAACTCTTTGAAGACATGACACATGAGCCTTTGGAATGTTGCAGGTGCATTGGTGAGACCAAATGGCATCACACGAAATGCAAAGATTCCCCACTCTGTGGCAAAAGCTGTTTTGTGTTGATCTTCTGGGGCAATGGCTACTTGGTTGTAGCCTGAAAACCCATCAAGGAAGCTATGCACTTCCTTGCCTGCAACACGCTCCAATAAATGTTCAATGATTGGAAGTGGATAACTATCTCGAATCGTAGCAGCATTAACTTTCTTAAGGTTAATGCACACTTGCAACTTTCCATTCTTCTTGGCCACCACTACAATGGGGGACACCCATTCAGTGTGCTCAATCTCATAGATAAATCCAGCTTTAGTCAACCTGTCAATCTCTTCTTTTATTTTGGCTGCATAAGTGTCATTATATGTTTAGGGCTTTTGTTTGTTGGGCTTGGCATCAACAGTCATGGGGATAGTATGAGAGCAAATTTTCGGATCTACTCCCTTCAAGTTTCTATAGTGCCACACAAATACGTCCTTATATTCCCTTAATAGAGCTACCAGCTCTGCTTCTTGCTTTGCACTTAGGTCATCTCCTATGTAAGTGCATCACTCTTCGTTCCCTTCAATGGTCACCACAATCTTTTTAGTCTTTTCTTTATTATCATATGATTCTCCTATGATGGCCTCTCTCTTAGGCATTCGTACCAAAATTTTTCGATCTTCCACTTCGTATTTCTTGAAATTGTCTGGTACTTCAAACAATGATTCCTCCTCTTCCTGTTTCACTGCTTTTCTTTTCTTTTTTTTTTTTACATCCTTCACTTCCTTCCTTCGAATTTATAGTTTTGATACTTGTGAGAGGTTCTTCTTCTTTTTGTGTTAATACTCCTATGTCTTCTAAATAGTGCTTCTCTGAGTCAAAGTAAGTATCTATCACAATGGACTCTAGATCATCGTCATTCTCTTCTTCTTCTATGACCTCACTAGGATCACACTCTTCCAACAAGGGCTCACACATGAACACATAAATATCATAACCCTCCTCATCACAGTGAGGTGTCCATTGTTCTTCATTGATTGCAATGTCCATGGTAGCTAAGATTTCTGCCGAGCCATGAGGCTCAAATTCCTCATCTGGAAAAATCAACGATGTATAGGCTGGGTCTTTAACTGGTCTATCTCCTGGGGAAGTTCCTTCTTCTCTTTCTTTTAGACAATTTTCCTCTTCCTCTGCGACCTTGCACATCCACAAGTGAGTATCTTCATGCACCCAGGATGGATCAGGTGAACTATCGGAATGCACAGAGATAGAATCTTCTTTTGCTTTGTGGATAGGATTCCACTGTAGGGGTGGTACATCTCTGAAGGTGTAATCCTTCAAATTGACCTTGGTGGTGACCCCTAAGTGTTGTAAGTACAAGGAGTTGGTTCCCCAATCTTGTACTATTTGCAATTGTCGTAGGAAGGGTCTTCCTAGGATCATCTCATAGACATTATTTTTCTCAAAGTCACATATAGCAAATGTATGTTCAAACTCTACACCACAAGTGATTAGATTTATCCCTTCAAGCAATCCTAGAGGTCTTTCAAAATGACCGTCTGCCATTTGAAGCTTCATTCTTGTTGGTCTTAACATGGGTTTGCCGCATCGCTTCCACAATGAGGTGGTTGCAATAGCAACACCAGCACCTGAATCTATGATTGCTTTGGTTGCGTAACCTTGATAGGTGATCGGAAGATAAGTATTACCCTCTTCACCTTCGCTCATGTCTCCTATCTTATCGAGAGGTATCTCTGGAACTTTTTGCTTAGAGCCTGCTTTTGGCATATTGGAATCAAGTTCTGAAGCCTGATCCTTCACATGATTCCATAGCTCAGGTTTTGCTTTGAGCAGCTCTTCTACCGTGAGATGGCACTGAACCTTAGTGTTCTTCACGACATCAGTGTTTCTTGGAATCACTGAGTCTTCATTTCTTACCAATATTGTGGGAGCTTTGATCTGGAGAGATTCAGATTCCCATGGGCCAGTGAATTGTGGCAGCTCTTGTAAAGAATTAGATTCAAAATCTAATCTTTCATCTTCATGTTGCTCTGTTTGATCTCCATAGATAGATGGAATGTCTTGGGGAAATTGATCATGAAGATCATCAATCTCAGGAATAGGAGGGGGATTACCCTTCTCCTTGGCCCATTTCTCTTCTTGTATTTCTCGCAAGAACTCTTGAGAGTGCTGTTGCATTGAAAGAGGTGTTCCATTATCCACAGAATCAAGAACATAAGTTTTCATTCATGGTGAAATCTCTCTTTCAACAACCCGTTGAGCCTGTGGAGGTAAAGAAACCTGCGCCTTGTTTACCAACTGCTCTAATCTTTCTAGTAATCCCTGGAAATGCAAATCTGGCTTGACAAAGTTTGTCTGATTGAACTTTTGAGTAGTCTCAAGCATAGCTTGTGCTACTTCTACCATTTTCATGCACATTTTAGTTCGTTCAATCTCTAAGTCTCCTCTAGGGTAACTCTTGTCCAGGTTTGTAGCTATTGGCCCTTCTTGAAGACGAGCCTGATAGGCCTTGAACATCATGTCCAAGCCTTCTGGGGTTGGATATGCAAGAACAGACCCTGATTGCGGTCTATTTACAATGGGTGGTGGGGTGGAATGAGGTGGTGTGGATGGAGGTTTGGCATGAGAGGGGCTTTGAGATGCAATGTCTTCTATTTTTGTTTTGGTATCCCTTAGGCTTTCTTCCAGTTCGGATATCTTTTTGTTCCACTTGCGATTAGCCTTCTCTCTGGTATTCTTCCATGTTCTTGGTTTCCTCTTACTAGACTCTCCTGAGTCGCTTGGCTCTGGTTGCTCAATCGGTTTATCGTGTTTTAATGCTTGTGCCCTAGTAATTGCCTGTACGGGAGCCACATTACTACTACTTGAACTTGAATCCGCCACTAGGCCTACCACATTGATGGGTGTAACCTTAGGTGCACAAGAGGGATTCCTAGGACACTCTCTAGGGAGATGTTCTTTGCCGCACTCAGGACAAAATCCTTGTATTGTGATGTTTTGTCCTTGTCCATGAGTGTGTGAGTGGGGACATTCATGAATGAAATGGTCACCTTGACATCTAAAACATGTTCCTCTAGGGGGTTGTGGTCTTACTTGTCTCACTTGGGGCCTAGAATTAGGATTCGTATACATGACATTGGAGTATTCTGGCTCCCAGTTTTGTTCCATAGGTGATGCCTCATATTGATAAGAATAGGTCTCACTATGCTCACGTGATTCTGTGTAATAAGCATGTGGACTACCTTCATGGGAGTAGTCTGAACTATGAGCGTGAGAGTCATTTTCTGAGACCAATGGGGTTAGTGGCACCAATGCTCTATTAGGGTTCTCCTCCGCCATCATATACTTAACTGGGATCACATTGGCAGGAGATGGTGGTTGGTTTCCTAGGACTGGTTGTGGCCTGTATGGTGCCTGATATTGCTGTTGTGGCCTATAATATGGCTGTTGATACTGGTTCTGATACCTACCCTATTGGTAAGGTTGCTGATAATTTGGTCTGATAGCCTACCTATTGTATGGACCATCTTGAGACGTATGATTTGTGTATTTTCTCTCAATGGTGCAATACAGAGCATTAGGGTTTCCTTGGGGTTGAGCCATCATTGGAAAAACGTTAGCCATGTGGTCTCCTCCGCATGTATAACATTGCTTCAATGGGTTGACCCTTGGCATTTGTCTATTTTGAACTCCTAGCTTTTTGGCAACCTGCTCCGCTATCTCATCTATCTCAGTGGAGGTTCTTGAGGTATGACGAGTAGAACTGTCAGAATCCTTATAGAGTTTGGACAATTCTAGCTCCTCACCCAAGTTGTCTTCTATGTCTATGCACATCCGCACACACTCTTCTATGGATCTAGGCTCTTTCAAGTATATATATGACCTTAACTTTGTGCTTAGTAAGCCATCTAAAAACAAGGCCACTTGTTTGGTTGTTGTGGGTAGTTCCGGTACAGGGCATCTTTCCAAGTACTGTCTAAACCTTCTTCCTGTAAGTCGCATTGTTTCTTGGGGTGTCTGCTTGAAGCTGTGGATCAAGGATGATGTGTTATGCCTGATACCACTCTTGGAAAACTCTACAATGAATTCTTCCAGGAGTTGACCTATCTCTCGATAGTTGTGACTATTCAGGGGCTAAAACCATGCTAAGGCAGTACCCTTAAGAGTCAAACCAAATGCCTTGAACTCGGTGAACAAGTCCTCGACCTATTCAACTCTTAACACTTGTTTGAACTCGACCACATGATCATAAGGATCTCCTGACCCATAAAATAGTTCTTCATTGTCTTAACTACTTGAGAGGGTCTAAGGGTTCTTGAGTGCTCTCGTGGTCTAGGCAATGGGGAATTATGTTCTTCTCTTTGATGCCTATGTACACGATGTCTCTCTCTTTCCAGTCTTTCATTTTCAATTCCTGATCGATCTCTACCCACTGTGTGTGCAAAGATTACCTCAGGTCTCTCTCTGGTTCTTTCCCTCTGGGTTTCATTAGCCTTGGATGATCTTGCTCCTTGGAGGCCTTGGGAAACATTAGATCTGGAAGGAGGGAAAATTGACTCACCCTGCCAAGTGTATGCATGCCTATCCTCCTCTGTCACTAGGAACATTTTCTCAGATGTGTGATCTAGATAGACAATTTTCCCTGGTGTATCTGGTTCCTTAAACTCATAGATGGTGACTATAGGGCTCGATTGATCTGGCTTGAATCTCCAAAAGGCTTCCTCCATTTCTCTATTCAAGAATAGCTCTATGCTTTTGTTGTCTTGGGAAATCCATTCTGGAGTGATCACTCTAGTCAAGACTGACTTACCTCTAGGGGTCTTAGGTTCTCATCCTAGGTCTCCTTGCTCTAGGTCTCCTATCTCGTTCTCAGGAATGATGTTTCCAAACTCATCTGTCCTGTCTGGTAAGTTGATAACCACACACATGGTTCCTTCGTTATCAATGTATGCACCCTCTTCGAACTTGACCACTGGGTGTTCAAGTCCAAAGCGTTGGTCAAGTTTTTTGAGTTGAACCACTGATCGTCTTAGCCCATCCTCATAGATGCGAGCACCTAATTGGTTGGTCGTGATATACTCCAATTGGGTCTTATAGGGACCTTCTGGTGTCTGTAAATAGGCAATGCTTGAGCTACGTGTGGGTCTTTCCATGCTAAAAGACATTTCTGAGTCACTGGTTTCTGAACTTAGTGTGTAAGGATAACCACTAAGCTGTTGAGCCCAAGACTTGGCTGTATGGTTGACACTAACCTCGGATGATCTAATGCTTTGTCTATCCTTGCCTAAGTGTCTGCCAGATCTCAGGTTCATAAGCCTTGGCTTCTAGTCCCAAAGTTCTCTTATATTGCTCAAAATCCTTTGGAACTCCTTGGTTTTCTAGTTTCCCTGAGGGTCAACTTCAAAATACCTTATCTAAAATTCATGTATTATTTTTACCATAACCAGTGCAAGTTTTGGTAGTACTCCCCACGAGCTTTCCAACAAAACCAAAATCACAGCAAACGGATTTCGTATGAGAAAGTTATGCTAGTTCAGGGTTCTAGGGGTTAAAACAGGGAAACAGGATCTCTCTGGGATTATTGCAGAATAGGCGATACACGATTGCAAGAACTCTTTGAAGACATGACACATGAGCCTTTGGAATGTTGCAGGTGCATTGGTGAGCCCAAATGGCATCATACAAAATTCAAAGATTCCCCGCTCTATGGAAAAGGCCGTTTTGTGTTGATCTTCTGGGGCAATGGCTATTTTTCTATAAACTGAAAATTCATCAAGGAAGCTATAAACTTCCTTGCTTGCAACATGCTCCAATAAATGTTCAGTGATTGGAAGCAGATAACTATCTCTAGTCGTAGCGGCATTAACTTTTTTAAGGATAATACACACTTGCAACTTTTCATTCTTCTTGGGCACCGCTATAATGGGGGACACCCATTTAGTATGCTCAATCTCATAGATAAATGTAGCTTCAATCAGCCTATCAATTTCTTCTTTTATTTTAGCTGCATAAGTGCCATTATAGGTGTAGGGCTTCTGTTTGATGGACTTGGCATCAATAGTCATGGAGATCGTATGAGAGCAAATTTCGGATCCACTCCCCTCAAGTCTCTATAGTACCACGCAGACACATCCCTATATTCCCTTCATAAAGCTACAAGCTCTATTTCTTCTTTTGCACTTAGGTCTTCTCCTATCTATGTACATCCATCTTTATTCCCTTCAATGGTTACTAATTTTTTTTGGTCTTTTCTTTATTATCATACGCTTCCCCTGTGATGGCCTCTCTCTTAGGCATTTATACCCAAGTTTTTATCTTCAACTTCATATTTCTTCAAATTCTGTGGTACTTCAAACAATGACTCCTCCTCTTCTTGTTTCATTATTTTACTTTTCTTTTTGTTTTGACTGCCCTCACTTCCATCCTTTGAATTTACCATTTTAATGCTTGTGAGAGGTTCTTCTTCTTTTTGGTTAAACACTCCTACATATTCTAAATAGTTCTTTTTCGAGTTAAAGCAACTATCCATCACAATGGACTCTAGATCATCTTCATTCTCTTCTTCTTTTATGACTTCACTAGGGTCACACTCTTGTAGCACGGGCTGGCACATGAACATTGAAATATCATAACCCTCCTCATCACAATGAGGTGTCCACTATTCCTCATTGACAACAATGTCCATTGTGGCTAAGATTTCTGGCTAGCCATGAGGCTCAAATTCCTCATCTAGAAAGATCATTGGAGTGTAGGTTGGGTCTCTAACTGGTCTAGCTTCTTGAGATGTTCCTTCTTCTCTAGCTTTTAGGCATCTTTCATCTTCCTCTACGACTTTGCACATCCACAAATGAGTATCTTTATGCATCCACGATGGATGAGAAGAAATTTCAGAATGCATAGAGATTGAATCTTCTTGCGCCTTGTGGATAGGATTCCACTATAGGGGGGGTACATCTTTGAAGGCATAATCCTTTAGATTGACCTTGGTGGTGACCCCTAAGTGCTATAAGTACAAGGAGTTGTTTCCCCAATCCTGTACTATTTGGAGTTGTCATAGGAAGGGTCTTCCTAGGATCATCTCAGAGATTATTTTTATCAAAGTCACATACGACAAAGGTGTGTTCAAACTCTACACCACAAGTGGTTAGAGTGATCCCTTCTAGCAATCCTAGAGGTCTTTCAACATGGCTGTCATGTTGAGATATCAAGCTTAACATGTGATGATCCAGGATGACACATACCAGTTTTTTGTTTCTCTGACATGTATAGTGGTCACACTGGTATATGTTAGGGATACTTCATTGAGATTTATTAGATGTATCTACCGAGAGTGATGGCACATTTGTTCCTTGCCAGCTCACTCATTTGCAGACATTAGGTTTTTCCTTATGTACTGATCTTTATATATTGCACTTGTTGTATTCTTGTTTTTAGGTCATTCTTGTACATTCCTATTTTTATGTAATAGAAGAAGAAGAAGATCATTCTTCCTTGCCTCAATCAGAGTGTGTGTGGTTCTCCTTGAGAGTGAGAGTGTGTGTGTGAGCTCTCTTCCTTATCTCCTTCCTGGTGACATGGTATCAGAGCGAGCATGGGTGTAGAGAGCTCGTGGAGAAGGCGATGGTGAAGAGTACGCAGCAAGGCATGGAGAAAACACGATTCACAAACGACCTCCATTTGCTACAAAAATCGACGTGAAGCTAGAGGACCTCCAAATATTTTCAAGAGTTATCCTTTTAGGATCATTCTTTTTTGTCAGATCGAAGTTTCGAAGCCATCACGACCTCCGTTTCAAGCCCGCGAGGTGGGGCCCACATAAAAACTAGGTGTGTTTCAAAAATTGTAGCTTGCCTCATGTTCAACAACACTCATATATTCTAGATGTAGAATTTCAAACGATTTTGTGTGCTGTTGATACACAAATTTTTCTAAGATCAAAATGTCACGTCATAGTGCGACAATGTTCAAGCAGAAGTGATGTTTCTAGTGGTTTGCAGTGTTGTGTATTGCTACAAAAATGGCAAATGCAGATGGAATGAGTCAATTTATGAGTGATAAGCTAGACAAGAACAACTTCCATGCTTGGAGATTCAAAATGATGAATTTCCTGATGGGAAAAGGCTATCGGAAGTACATCGAAGGAGAGAACAAAAATACTCCACAGTTACCAGAGAGGAATCGGACTACAAAACAGATAAGAGCATATGAGGAATGGAATCAAGGATCAGAAAAGGTAATGTATTGGCTATCTGTTAGCATACATAATAGCATGATTGGGCACATACAAGATGCCAAGACTCCAAAAGAGGCTTGGAATAGTTTGGTCACATTGTACGAGACCAATACAAAGGCACGAAAATTGCAACTCAAAAACCAGTTGCATACCTTGGAGAAAAAGAGCATCTCGGTAAGTGACTATACCCTAAAAATCAAAAGCATATGTGAGTCACTTGCATCTATTGGAGTGAATGTAGATGATGATGATAAGGTGGAAGTATGCCTTCGTGGTTTAGGAGCTACATATAAGCAGTTCAGAACTTCTATATAGACTAAGGAAAATATTCCAAATTTTGTTGATCTGGTATCTATGCTGATTATTGAAGAAAATAACCTTGGTGAGGATTCAAAATCCCAAGGAAAGCCTAGTTCTGGGTAGGTATTCTACTCTCACAAAGGAAGAGGCAGAGATAGAGGTTTCGGAAGTGGAAGAGGAAACAATAACCAAGACCAAGGTCAATAATAGAATCATGCAGGAGGAAGAGGACAATTTCGAGGTAGGGGGAGTCAAAGAGGTTGCAAAAATTTCCAAAGAAATGATTCAAGTAATGATAGTAAAGGATGTTGGAATTGTGGTAAAGCTAGATACTTTGAACGTGATTGCAGGTTGAAGAATCAAAATAACAGAAAGCAACAAAACAACTATGCATCCACAAGTGCAGATGACTCTGAGATATTGTTTATGGTTCAACATCACATGATGAATATGATGTCTACTAGTGTTTCAAAATCAAATGATAATGTCTGGTATGTTGATTCAGGTGCTTCAAATCACATGACTAGTCATGCGGAATGGTTTAGTACTTTGCAAAAATTGTCAGTTCCTGGATATGTTGAAACGGTTGATGACACATCACATCCAATTGAGCATACAGGAAACATAGCACTATCTATAAAGGATGGAAATGTAAAACATCTCGTTGATGTGCTGCATGTTCTAAATATAACAAAGAATATGGTTTCTGTTGGACAAATGGTTGACCAAGGATTACAAGTCAAGTTCAATGCTGATGGATTATATGTAGACGAGTACAAGCAGGATGGAGGATTGGTTGCCAAAGGAAACAAAGTGGGTAGGATGTTCACCTTAAATGTGAAGATTCCTAAAATGAATGCAGCCATGTTTGCAAAAGGTGCAAGAGTTATTGCTGATATAGAGATCTGACACAAACGAATTGGACACGCAAATCTACAACGACTAAAACTGATGCAGTCAAAGGAGATTGTCCATGGAATACCAAATTTCAAAGTTGTAGAAATGCAAAAGGTATGTGCAGCATGTCAATTTGGTAAACAGTCCAGATCATCATTTCCACATGACAAGTATGTTAGTGAGAATGTACTAGAAGTAGTACATACAAATGTTTGTGATCCAGCAAAGACCACATCTATGGGCAGTTGCAAGTTTTATGTTACTTTCATTGATGTCCATACACACAAAGCATGGGTATATTTCACGAAAGAGAAGAGCGAGGTGTTCACTCACTTCCAAAATTTCAAAGTTATGGTGGAAAAGCAGACAGGGAAGTACATTCAGACATTAAGATCTGATGGAGGAGGTGAATACATGTCAAATGAGTTCAGCAGTTTTCTAAAAAATCATGGAATTCGGCGTCAGTTTTCATGCAGGTACACACCACAATAGAATGGTGTTGTTGAATGCAAAAATAGACATATTGCAGAAATAGCAAGAGCCTTGATGGCTGAGAAGAATATGCCTCATTGTTATTGTGTAGAAGCTATGCATACTATTGTATACATCATGAAGAGAACTCCGACTACTGCTATACATCAAGTTACACCTGAAGAGAAGTTTACAGGTAAAAATCCAAGTATCACATCTGAAAGTTTTTGGCTATACTGCATATGTACATGTCCCAAATAAATTGAGGATGAAGCTTGATCCAAAAGTAGAAAAGTGTGTCTTCATTGGATACTCCCATGAGCAGAAAGGATATAAATGTTATAACCCAATCACATGATAGGTAAAGGTGAGAAGAGATGTGGTATTTGATGAAATGTCAAGCTTCTATGCAGATGCCAAAGAAGGACTGAATCTTGAACCAAATGACAAAAAATGCTGAAAAATTAAGTGCAGAATCTCAAGTTTTGAGTGGACCGGATGCATCACCAAGCAATAGTCCCAACTCAAATCCATGGAGTGGAAGATTGCGTGGAAATTTCAATCCAACAAATTCATCAAATACATCCAAGAAAGGTAAAGAAAAGCTTTCTGCTGGTAGTAAAACATGTGCAGCTTTTGAAGACGTTGATGGAGACTCAAGCGGTTTAGAAAAGAGTCTTGATGAGGAACTTGGATTGCCCTCTGTGAAGACTCCAGGAGTAAAAAGGGCACCTGTAGATGATACAAGGAGAAGTGACCCAGGACCAAGAAGATCTGGGAGGATGCGAAATTCAGTGCAACGATTGACGTATGACAGTTACATGGCTCATCATTGTGCCTACATGACAAAGTTAATACAAGATGTTGAACCTTCTTGCTTTGAAGATGCAATCGGAATTGCAAATTGGGAAAAAGATATGGATGAGGAGATGGTTGCACTTTATGGAAATGATACATGGAAGTTGGTTCCATTGTTGCAAGGAAAGAAACCCATAGGCTGCAAATGGGTTTACAAGGTAAAGCATAATGTTGATGGTAGCATAAGTAGGTATAAATTAGGATTGGTAGCTAAAGGATATCCACAAACATATGGCATTGATTATGAGGAAACATTCATCCCTGTAGCTAAAATGTCTACTGTTAGAACACTTGTTGCATTAGCTCCTACATGGTGAGTTACAAGAATAAGTATATATGGACTAGCCACAAGGATATGAAGATCTAAAGCATCCAGAATATGTTTGCATGTTGCAAGAGGCTTTGTATGGGCTGAAGCGAGCCCTTCGTGCATGACATGCAAGGATTGTTGATTACTTAACCAGCATTGGGTTTTCTATGTGTGATGTGGATCACTCACTATATGCAAGGAAGGCTAATGATGGCGTTTGTAGGTGGTGATAATGAAAGAAGCATCAAAGAGGTAAAGAAACTTCTTATGCAAGAATTTGACTGAAAGATCTTAGTGTGCTGTGATATTTCTTGGGCATCAAGTTTATACATATAGAAATAGATATATGGATGTCGCAAAAGGCAATATGCCTTGAATATGCCGCAAAGTATGGTATGGCTGATTGTAAGCCAATTTCTATGCCATTAGATTAGAATTTGAAGTTGGACACTACATCAGGTGAAGCATTGGAAAATGCTACTATGTACAAGAAAATCGTGGGAAGTCTTATATATCTCACAATTACAAGGTCTTATCTAAGTAATATTGTTGGACTTGAAAGTCAGTTTATGCAGGTTCCCAAGAAGCCACATTTGGATGCTCTGAGGCGCACTCTACGTTATGTGAGTGCCACTTTGGATTATGCATTGTTTTATGAGGTTGGTGTAGATTTGCAGGTTTATGGATACACAGTTGCCGATTGGGCTAGTAGCATTCAAGATAGAAGATCTACTAGTGGTTTTCTATTCTCACTTGGGAGTGCAGTTGTTACATGGAGCAGCAAGAAGCAACCCATTGTTGCGTTGTCGAGTACAGAGGCTGAGTATAGAGGTGATGCAATGGCAGCATGTGAGGCATCATGGCTGGAGATGCTACTTGTGGATGTAGGTGTGGAAGTGCAAAAGTCTATCACCATTTATTGTGATAGTCTTAGCAGCATACAATTAGCACGGAACCCTCTTTTCCATGCTAGAACAAATACATTATCACTTCATCAGAGAGAAGGTATTAGCAGGTGATATTGATCTTGTTTATGTGAGAACAGATGAGCAGGTTGCTGATATTCTCACCAAAGCACTTGGAGCTAAGAAGTCGAAGAAGTTTTGGGAGATTCTTGGATTACATGATATGGCCTTGAGCTTGAGGGGGAGTGTTGCGATATCAAGCTCAACATGTGATGATCCAAGATGACACATACTAGCTTTTCGTTTCTCTAACATGTATAGTAGTCACGCCGTATACGTTAGGGATACTTCATTGAGCTTTATTTGATTTATCTATCGAGAGTGATGGCACATTTGTTCCTTTCCAGCTCACTCATTCGCAGACATTAGGTTTTTCCTTATGTACTGATCTTTATATATTGCACTTGTTGTATTCTTGTTTTTCAAAGGTCATTCTTGTACATTCCTTCTTTATGTAATAGAAGAAGAAGAAGAAAATCATTCTTCCTTGCCTCAATCATAGTGTGTGTGATTCTCCTTGAGAGTGAGAGTGTGTGAGCTCTCTTCCTTATCTCCTTCCTCGTGACACGTCGAACATTTGAAGCTTCATTCTAGTTGGTCTTAATGCGAGTTTGCGCCATTTCTACCAGAAAGAGGTGATTGCAATTGCAATATCTGCACCTGAATCTATGATTGCTTTGGTTGTGTAACCTTGGTAGGTGATTGGAAGATAAGTATTACCTTCTTCATCTTCACTCATATCTCCTATTTTGTCTAGAGGTATCTCTAGTACTTTTTGTTTGGAGCCTGCTTTTGACACATTGGAATCGAGTTCAAGAACTTGATTTGCCATATGCTTCCATAAATCTCGTTTTACTTTGAGAAGCTCTTCTACGGTGAGATGAAATTGAACCTTAGTGTTCTTCACCACATCAGTGTTCCTTGGAACCACTGAGTCTTCATGTATTACCAATATTGTGGGAGTTCTGATCTAAAGAGATTAAAATTCCCATGGGCGTGTGAACTGTGGAAACTCTTGTAAGGAAGCTCTTCTTGGCGAGTGCATGAATTGGCTTAGCACTCCTACTGTATATTAGATGTCTGCCCTTGTATGAGTAGCATATATCAAGCTACCTACTAAGCTTTGATATTCTTCAATGTCTTCAATTTTCTCACCTTCATAAACACTAAGTTTATGATTCATCTCCAAAGGTGTACCTATAGCTTTAATGTTCTCCATTTTGAACTTTAGAACTAGATCTTGAATGCATCACCTTGATCCTTTGAATGTCATTTAGATCATCACCTATCACAATAATATCATCTACATATACACATAGATAGATAACCTCATTGTGATCCCTTTTGACAAATAGACAAGGATCTAAGTTGCTAGGTTTGAACCCTTGATCTTGAAGGTATGTAACCAACCTATAATTCCAAGCTCTGGGAGCTTGTTTCAATCCATAAAATGATTTCTTAAGTCTACAAACATAAGATGCATGATTAGGGTTTTCAAAACCTAGAGGTTATGACATGTAAACCTCTTCACTTATCCAACCATTTAGAAATGCTTTCTTTACATCAAGTTGGAGGAGTCTCCAATTTCTTGCAGCAGCTACACTTATCAATGTCTTGATTGTAGTCATCTTTGCAATTGGTGTGAATGTTTCCTCATAGTCTATAGCATGAGTTTGTGAGCATCCTTTGGCAACTAATCTTGCATTGTAACTGCAAACTGATCCATCTGAGTTTCCTTTAACTTTATATACCCATTTGCAACCAATTAACTTTCGATTGGATGACATTGGAACTAAATCCCAAGTGTCAATCTCCTTCAATGCATCTATTTCTTCTTTCATGGCCTTTTCCCAATCAGGGTTTCCCTTTGCCTCCTCATAGGTTGATGGTTCCTTTGAAATTGAGTCTTTTTCCTAGTAGATTGAATGCTTTGTAACAAATGCTGAATCATGTCCATACCTTTCTGGTTGTTTCTGTCTCTTATTGATCCTCTAGGAGCTTGCTTAGAGCATTCTCCACATTCCTGCATCTTTGCTTTGCATCTTGATTTCCATAGTTTGTAATCCTTTTCCCTTTCATCTTGGTCATCGTCTATATCACTTCTTGGATCCTAGACCTATGTATCATGCAAGCTTCCTAATTGATGAGAATCAGAATCAAGATCATATGGTAGAGTTACCTTTTGTTTGTCTTGATCATACCAAGACCTGTGTTCTTCAAACATAACATCTCTAGTTGTAGTGAATTTCTTGGTTGAAGGATTATAGAACCTATAACCCATATGAGTTGAGTCATAGACAATAAACATTGCCTTTGTTGCCATTTCATCTAGCTTACCTCTTATTTGTGATGGTACATGAACATAAGCTAAACAATGAAACACCTTGCAATGTCCAAGACTAGGTTTTCTTCCATGCCATGATTCATAAGGAGTCATACCTTGAGGTGATTTGGATGGTACTCTATTAACAAGGTACACAACGGTTGAAATAGCCTCAGCCCATACATAATGTGGCAACCTCTTCTCTTCAAGCATTGTTCTGGCTAATCCAACCAATGCCTTATTTCTCCTCTGACAATTCCATTCAGTTGAGGAGAGTACTTGGTAATCACTTCCCTTTTGATACCTTTATATTGCAAGAACTCATCAAAATCTTTGGAGAAGTATTCTCCCCATCCATTAGATCTAAGCTTCTTGAGTGATCTACATGTATGATTCTCCACATGTGCTAGATACGTTTTGAAGCAATCAAACACTTTATTCTTACTCTTGATAAAGTATAGAATAGTCCATTTGGTCCCCATACATCTATATGTACTAAGTCCAATAAGTTCTTGTGGATGTAGCTTTTGTGGTTGAATGGTTTTCTTTGTGCCTTCCAAATCTGACATCCATCACACATGTTGATCATGTGTTGCTTTGATATGTTTGGCAGACCAAGAACACTTTGACCCCTGCATATATCCTTCAAGGTTCTTTCATTCACATGAGAAAGTCTCTTATGCCACACTTCAAACTTACTTAGGCTTTGAGACCCAAAGTTGAATAGAGCTATGTTCCTAGTTTCTCCTACTTCAAAAGTAAAGAGATTACCATGCTTCTCACCTCTAACTATCTTCTTGAAGCCTTGACATGGATCTTCCACAAAAGCTCCATGTTGGGTGAACCTAACTTGCAAGTCTTTTTCAACTATTTGGGCTACACTTATTAGGTTTTTAGTGATAGTGGGTACATAGAGAACCTTACTTAGAATGTTTGTCCTACCATTGGAGGCTTTGACATTACCAATCTCCTCCACACTGTGCTTTGTGTCATCCCCTTTCTTTACTTCATGTATATGCTATGGATTTTCCAAGTCTGATAGAAGAGCAAGGTTGCCTGCAACAAGATTTGAACATCGTGAACCTATGTAGAACAAATGATCACATTCTTTACATTCTTTGTGGCTTAGATTCATAAGAAGCAATGAGTCTTCGTGTGGTTAATCTTCTAAATAATTGTTGAAGTCCCTTCTATCATAGCCTCTATTGTTATTGTTGAAGTTATGTCCACTTCTGCCTCTATTGTTGCCATATCCATCGCTTCCACTTCCTTTCTGGCTCTTCCCATTGAACAAACATTTTGAATGGTGTGATTGGTCTTATCATATATGGCACAAGGTTGAACATTCTGACCTTTGGATTTTTCATGCTTTCATCCTTTCTTCTTTCCTTTCCACTTGCTCTTGCTTGCGAATTTGGCTTGGGAGGTCTCCTCTTCATCTTTTTCTTCTTGCTTTTTAACTTTTTATCCTTCTTACCTACATATAGAGCATTAGATGAACTACCATGATAGGAGTTACCTTCCTTTGTTCTATTGTTGGCCTCTTGATTGAAGAGTTGTCCAAGAAAGATGTTGAAGTTTGGATTTTGCACATCCATGATGAGATCATAAGCCATGGTGAAGGATTGCCACTGCTTATCGCTTCAAATCCCATTAAGAATTTGCCTCATGATAGCCTCTTCTTCAATCAGCTCTCCAATGGATGCTAACTGAACTACACCCTCCTTGATCTTTGTAAAAAACTCTATGATGGTTTGTTTAGGTGCCTTCTTCATTTAGTTGAACTCATTCCAAAGATGATTCTTTCTTTCTTTGGTACTAGTAGAATCAAAAGTCTCTTGAGATGTCTTGCATCCTCTAATATGTGGTAATAGAAAGTAAGAGATAGATTTCAGTATGTACGACCTTGCTTAAGCATCCCTTGTGCACCAAAGTGCGAGGTTATCTGTCTCTGCTTGTGTAGGTCCTTCTTTGGATCTTGGAATAGGCATATCTTCATCACATGCTACAATGCCATAAAAATTTATACCATTCAAATAGGCTTCTTCTGATTTGCCAAGCTAGGTAGTGGTGTGGATCAAGCTTCTCAATTGTTGAGGGAAAGCCATCACCCATCTTGATCTAGCTCTGATACCACTAAAAGAACTTGGAGAAACTTATAGGAGGTAGAAAAGTGAGTTTGCAAAGTGACAAAGTTTGGTCCAGTCAACTAGAACAAGACCAGCCCTTGAGCTTATGGAAACTCAAATAGACCTTATAGGCATGCAATAAGTGCAATAAAATGCACTATGTACTTTGGATCATCAAGGAGAAATACTCAATACAAAACAAATAGGTTTGCATAGTGGCTAGCTCAAAAAACTTATTATCTTTGGATGAGACAATGAACTTCAAAAATTCATAACGACAACTATGATTACAATTAGAAAAAATCCTTTTATGGGGTTTAGTGGTAGCTACAAATATTCCTCCAAGTCAAATAAACTTTTACAAGTGGTAAGAAAATAAAGAATCCACAGCAATGGTTCTCATGGAACTTTAACCTTTTGCACATGAAGTCTTTTATATCTAGCCAAGTGTGTACGCTTGGTATTTACACCAACAACTATGTGGTAAAGCCTAGCTCTTGACCATACACCTCGCCATCTCCATGAGTGACCTATTCTTTTGTTCAACAACTCCATTATGTTGAGGTGTATACGACTCTGTACACTGATGTTTTATCCCCATGTTCAGCCAGAAATGCATTAAAGTCAGAAGAAATATATTCCCCCCGTTGATCAGAACGGAGGTTTCCCATTTTACATGTTGAGAGATTTTCAGCCAAAACAAAAAATTATTTGAAGCACATAAACACTTCAAACTTTTCCTTCAATGGATATACCCATGCATGCCTGGAAAAATGATCAATGAAAGTAACGAAGCAAAGACTAAAAAGAAGGTGTCTCCATAGGACCATAACTATGTACAAGCTCCAATTTCTGAGTAGTTCGAACTGAACCATCTTTTGGAAAGGAAGAACGCTGCATTTTGCCCAAAATACAGCCTTCACAAACATGTTTTCAAGGTGCCTCAAGTTTGGGCAAAGAGGACACCATTTGAGATTTCTGCATGTGTAGCAAACTAGCAAAATTTAGAATACCAATGCGTGCATGCCAAAGCTTTGCATCTGACACAGCCTGAGAATCATGTACAACACATGCCAAATCATTTATAGATCTTTCATAGTCTATGAGCTTATATAACCCATGACATAAAATGGCAAAAGCAATAACGACATCGTCATTTGATAGATCATGAACTGTACATTTGTCATCAACAAATTTCACAACCAAGACAATTTGGCTAATGCAGAAACTGATAACAGGTTTTTCTTGATCTCTAGCACAAACAAAACATCTGACAAAGTGAAAGAACGACCATCAGCAATAGTCAAAATGATCTTACCAACTCCCATAATAGGATAGGAGGAGTTGTTGGTGCATGTAATAGTATTCCTTGTAGGGGTAGGCTTGCATGAAGAGAACAAACTCTGGTGTGAGGTAATATGTTTGGTCACCCCACTATCAAAGTACCAAACATCTAAGTCTACTGCAAGCATGCACTGCTCATGAGAAGATGGGTCAAAACTGCAAACAGTAATAAACGCCCATTCTTCTTCCTACACAAGATTAGCAGACTCTATTTTCGGTGGAGGCATCTACAACAAGCATTCCAGCCTCTTTCTTCTTTGCCTCTTTAGCAGCTAGTTTTGGAAATCTCTTGATGATATGATCATTGGCTTTACAGTATTTGCAAAACAATTTCTGCTCACCTTCATTCATATGCTCACTCTCTAATTGTTTTTGGAGGTAAGCAACACGAGCCTCATTCCTAGCCTAGTACAATGTGGTAAGTGTATCCCAAGCAACCGTAGTTGTTCTGCAAGAGCAAATGTAAGGAATAATGGCACGTTTGATAGACAAAGCTATCAATGCATATGCCTGAGCATCTTTGCCATCCCAAAGAATTTGCTCTACAATAGGTGCAACAAAAATAGTAGCATGAATAGGAATCTACAGAGTATCATCATCTTCGACACCATCTCCGTCAAGTCAAGCACCTGTATTTGTAGTACATGTATTTACAAGTGTAACAGGACGTCTTTCAACACCCTGCACAATGTTCCATAGTCATTTTGCAACCAATACATGATGCTTCATATAAGCCCACAATGGGTAGTTGGTACCATCCAACTTATCCTCAATAGCCAATGTACGAAATACATCACTACTTTCAACCATGGCCAGTGACTAAAATACCTTGATGAAGAAAACCGACTGTATCTCAAAAAGTTAAATAGAAATGCCTAGACAAATTCTGCTAAACCTGTAGCAGACTTTGACACACTTATAGTGGTGAATCAAAACTGGTATATACCTTTGGCATAAAAAGATGAAGTAGCCTACACAAGCACTACGTAGCGCATTCAAAGGTCAAAACGAGCTTAGAGGTGTAGACAACACCCTTAGTATGCTTACCAAATTTCGTGCGATTTTGAGACTGCAATCGGAGAGGTGCATACAATTCCCTAGATGAAGAGACAACCTGCTCTGATACCAATTGCTGGAGTTACATGTCTATGAAATCATGCAAACAACATAAGGAAGAAGAAGAATCTTGGAGCACAACACATAATACTGAATGTATTACCACTAGAATGTATAGAGATAAGTAGCCCATTAGGGCAATAGGCATATACAAGCCAGGGGAAAAAACCTCCTAAAGAGGGAAAAAGGTGCCTCGATGGCCCTAGAGTGTTCACACACATCACTACCTAAATATATCAACACCATCACACATGAATATTAGGGTTTTGAATAACTATCATGAACCTTGAGAATCCCTTACTTTTGTTGATGAAGAAGGTAAGAGATTTTGGAGACTTGTAGAAGATCTAAAAAGTTCTTACACATACCAAAACAAGATAATATTTCCCATGAGAAGCCCCCAAACACAAGAAGTGGATGACGAACACTTCAACCCTAATGATGAGTTTGGAGAAACAAAGGAATAATAGACAAAGTCAAAGCAATAGGCAAAACAACCAACAAAGATAACCTTTTTGCAAACCCACATGTACCTCCAATTAGAGTCAACAAGAATCAACAAAAGACCCTAGAAACATGAGAAACAATAGAAAAAATGAAGCTAACCTCAATATATGAGGAAGGAACAATAGGGAGAGATTTCTTGGATAGTATAGAAGAATGAGGTCAACTTAAGTCATGAAAAGCATGAGGAACCAATATGATAGATGGATTGATCCATATGATCATGTGGTAGAATTCAAACATGTATTAAAGGCTGAAGAAGTAGAGGATTACTTCATTTACTATCAAGCTTTTGGCCTAACATTGAAGGAATCAGCTCTCATGTGGTTTCAACCACCCACAATGGAAAGCTTTGATAACAATGAAGTGTTTTTACAATCATTTATAGGTGCATTCTCTAACAGATGTATAAAACATGATACTTCTACTTTACTTTATACCTTTAAACAAAACCCTAATGAATGGGTGAGATTGGTAGCAAGGGGATTTAAGCAATATCCAGATAGATCTAATGCCCATAATCAATTTTCTTTAGAATATGCTGATTTTAGTCTTGAGCTTCAAGACAAATTTAGAAGACAATAGTTGCTTTCTAAAAGACCAATATTACACCAAATGGATACAAAAGGATCAAGAAAACTTTACTCATCACTTAGAGCTAACTAGCTCCTACACAGAAAAATCTAACTAAGAGATATGGCAACACAAAGAAGGTGAGAAAAGCTCAAGCAAGTAGAAGGCTTTCTTAACAAGGGGTCGTATATCTTATTCAAATCTTTGAAGAGATAACAAAAATGGGATCTTAAAAATTTGAAGTACAATGTGTGTTTATAAGACTTTGAAAAAATTCCCTAAATGATAGGGATCTCTTTTCCTAGATTGTAGGCTTTATCACACCTAAGTGTGATAGGTGATTAATTGAGTGTCATGAGGGGAATTAAAAATTCATATTTGATAATGATTTCTGATACTTGCTTCTTTCTTCACATTTCTCTAAATGTCATCCCTTCAAAGGGTTCATAAGCTCCAAAGGTTGGAGCTTAATTTTCAACACTAGAGGCCTCAACAAGACTACCTACAAGAGTATTAGCCTCAACCTAGTGACTACAAACAATTCTAGGATATCAACCACCACCCCTCGCAAACATAGTCTCATTCACGTATGCAATAGTAGAAGAAAACCCAAATACAAATCGAGTGCTAGAATCACCCTTTGAGAATGACCCCAACATTATTTTTTCTAATTTGGCCCAGCGTGATAGCCTACCAACTTACTACAAAGAGTCCCCAAAGCATATAGAAACATATCAATAGGATGCCCCATTCATGGAACCTAACCAGGAGGTAGACTATACTCAAGTCATGTACACAAAACCAAATCAAAGTTCCTAGATATGTGTTGGAGTTTGAGCTCTATGGAAGCACATTAATAGCACAAGGAACAAGAAGAAAAAGCTTGGATCACAATGCACAATACAGAGTGTATTACCAAGTGAATGTACAAAGATAAGTAACCCATAAGGGTTATAGGCATATATATAAGCCAAGGGAAAAAACCTCCTAAAGAGGGAAAAAAGTGCCCCAATATTCCTAAGTGTGTTCACTATTGAAATATATCAACAAATTCCCCTTGGGAGTGCAGTGCCAAGCTATTTGGAATCAATCCACAAAAGGAAGTAAGCCAAAAGCTTTGCAGAAAGCTTTAAACTTCTCCCTAGGAAAAACCTTTGTGAAAAGGTCTATAATGTTCTCCTATGTGGGAACATATGCCAAACTTTTCTCTTTATCAGAGCTCTCATTAGGGGTGTTTGTTGGATGTGATGACTGGATGCACTCAGAAGATCAGTTGGTGCTGCAAAACCTGCTTCACACCTGCCCTCTTTTCTCTTCAGATATGCTTTGTAGACTCCTTGAGCTTCCAAATGATACCAAAATATGCTATATGTACTTTGGAAAAGGTTTGAGTAATGACTTGATCAAAACAGACTACTTTGTAAATTACAAGACTTGAAAACTTTCTATTTTGGTCTTGATACCTGCTCAGTGTTATGCTCAGTGTGACCAGTGTAGTTACAATTAGCAAAATTCCTTCTGGAGATATTCTATTAGCTTAGTAAGCTTTCATTTGCAAGTGGAATGAAAGGAAATGATAAACTACACCTAGAGAAATCACTTTAGCAAAATAAGGTGTACCCCCGATTTTTTAGGAGACTTACAGTCACAGACCAGTGAGCACCCCGACTGAGATTTCTCTCTGATGGTAGATCCAATGGCCTTGAAATTTTGTAGCTGTATAGTAGACTTTGAACTGAATCCAATGCACGTTGAACCATCCAATTTGGTTCAGTAGATCTTGAGATATGCCTCTTGGAAGTTGACAGAGTTGAAGATAGTCACTCAGAGAAACCAGAGATTATGAATGTAAGTATATTGATTAAATCTAATGATTGTACATTCCCATTGGCATGTAATGTGATGCTCAATGGTACTCAGAGGTGTAGGCTATGGTGTAGCTCATACACACTCAACAATTCACTCAAAAAATGCCTCAGGAGGAGTGACTATGACCCGCGACTTTTTACATAGCTTTTATAAGAATCTTGAAGAAGTTTGAATTTGAATTCAAGTTTTGGCTCCCTTCAATCTCTCCACTAAACTTAGGGAGATATTCCCTCAATCATACTATCTACTTTTTCCACGACTTAGACTAGTAGGTGTGATTACATGATTGATAAAGTCATATAGACTTTTTACATTGGATAAAAAGTAATAACCAATTAAGCATTGGTTCCTATGGTTCAAGGTTCATGTAAATACATCCTTCAAGGGTTCAAGCTTTAGCCTTCCAAGATTCCAATGTTCCAAGCCAATGTGTGTAGGCTTGTTTTGCACCAACAGCTCCCCCTCAAGCCAAACACTTTGGCTCAAGTCTTCATCTCTAGTCTTCAATTATTTCCTGCAATCCAATCATGGATTTAAATCTGCATAGCTTGCTTCCATCCAGAGCTTTAGTAAGCAAATCTGCACATTGTATATTAGTAGACACATATGATAATTGAATTTCTTTGCTAAGTAACTTCTCCCTCACATAGTGGTAATGAACCTCTATGTGTTTTGTCCTAGCATGATAAATTGGATTAGCTGCTAGGTGAAGAGAACTTGTGTTATCACCAAATATGATTGGTGGCCTTGTGTATAGGCCCAATTCTGAATATAAGAGCTTCAACCATATGGCTTCTTGAGTGGCATTGGCTAGCCCTCTGTACTCTGCCTCAGTAGATGACAAAGCTACTGTGGGTTGTTTCTTGGATGACCAAGAAATTGGTTTGTCACCCGCAAAACATATGTAACCAGATGTACTTCTCCTATCATCCTTGCAACCTGCCCAATCTGCATCTGAGTATACCTTAATATCAATATCTGATGAATATGGGAAGTACAACCCATGATTTTGTGTTCCCTTTAAGTACTTTACTATCTTCTTTGCTGCCTCCAAATGAGGTACTCTTGGTTTATGCATAAATTGGCTAAGTACACTAACACCATAAGATATATCAATCCTGGTTAAGGTAGCATAATTTAGACTACCTACCAAACTTTGGTAACCTGTAATGTCCTTGAGTTCTTCTCCTTCATGTGCACTGAGTTTGTGGTTGACCTCCATAGGAATGTTTGAGACTTTAGCTTCCTGCAAATTAAACTTCTTGACCATGTCCTGAATGTACTTCTTCTGAGTAATAAAGATACCTGAATTTGTGTAGACCAATTCAAGTCCTAGGAAGTACTTCAATAATCCAAGATCATTGATCTTGAATTCCTTCATCATTTGTCCTTTGATGTGTCTAATTCCCTGAACATCATTTCCTGTAATAATGATGTCATCAACATAGACACACAAGTATATTACCTCGGAATTGTTCCTTTTGATAAACAATGAAGTATCTGCTTTACTCATCACAAATCCTTGATCTAGGAGATAGGTTGTCAACCTGTAATTCCATGCTCTAGGTGCCTGCTTCAATCCATACAGAGCCTTCTTCAATTTACAAACATGATTTACCTTATTTGGATCCTCATAGCCAGGTGGTTGTGACATGTAGACCTCTTCAGATATCCATCCATTCAAGAATGCATTCTTCACATCCAATTGGTACATGTTCCAGTTCTTGGATGCAGCTACACTCACCATAACTCTGATAGTTGGCATCTTGGCCACTAGAGAAAATGTCTCCTCATAATCAATGCCTTGGGTTTGTGCAAAACCCTTGGCTACCAACCTAGCTTTATACCTGTTTATTGTGCCATCTGAGTTCCTCTTGAGTTTGTAGATCCATCTGGATCCTATCACCTTCATGGAGTCCTTCTTGGGTACCAAGTCCCAAGTATCACTCTCCTTGAGAGCCTCCATTTCTTCATTCATTGCTTCCTTCCATTCTGGTTTAGTAATTGCTTCTTCAAATGTACCTGGTTCTTCATTCAAGAGATCCTTTGCAAGATATACAGAGTGCTTGGTTACAAGTGAAGTATCATACCCATACCTAATAGGTTTCTTCTTTTCTCTTTGAGATCTCCTCATAGCTTGAGTTGAGGATTCTGGATTATCTTCTACTTGCTTCATCTTCATCTTCCCTTTTGATTTCCAAGCCTTGAATTCTTCAATGTTGATGGTGTCTTCATCATCTGAGCTTGTGTCCTCTTTCTGAATTGGTTCTTGCCTGATAAGCTTGGGAAAATCTTCTTCCATGTCATAAGGTAGGCTAACTTTCCTGCACTCATTTTCATACCATGAATCATTTTCATCAAAGATGACATCTCTGCTTACCTTGAAGCCTTTGTTTGAGGGGTTATAGAACCTGTATCCCTTCTGATTCAAATCATAACCAATGAAGATACATTTTTCAGCTTTAGGGTCTAGCTTTCCCCTTACCTGTGAGGGAATATGCACATATGCAACACATCCAAAAATTTTGCAATGATCCAGAGATGGTCTCTTACCATGCCAAGCCTCATAGGGTGTCATTCCATCAAGTGTCTTTGATGGCAACCTGTTAATCAAATATGTGGCAGTAGATACACTCTTTGCCCAAAGATAGTTTGGCAATTTTTTCTCATTTAGCATAGACCTAGCTGTCTCTACAATGAGTCTATTCCTCCTTTCAGCTACCCCATTTTGTTCAGGTGAGTACCTTGTAGTAATCTCCCTCTTGATGCCTCTTTCCTGCAAGAATTCTTCAAAGTCATTGGAGAAGTATTCTCCACCACCATCTGACCTTAGCTTCTTCAAATGTCTACCTGTTTGATTTTCAACTAATGCAAGATACCTTTTGAAACAATTAAATACTTCATCTTTATGTTTCATGAAGTATAAGACAGTCCACCTGCTATAGTCATCAAAAAGGACACATAGTACCTTGATCCAGATATGGATGGCTCCTTGCTAGGTCCCCAAACATCTGTATGCACCAATTCCAGATAATCTTCATGCATAAAACCTTTCTTGGTGTAGGGCAATCTGTGTGACTTACCAAATTGACAAGCCCCACACTTGTATATCATGTGTTGCTTGGATACATTAGGTATCCCAAGCACACATTGATCCCTACTCATTTGTTTTAAAGTCCTTTCTCCAATGTGACCTAATCTCTTGTGCCAAATCTCCAATTCTGATAGGGTTTGATCCTTATAGTTGTACAAAGCAATACTTTTAGTGTCTTCAAGTTCAAAGGTAAACAATCTACCTGATTTTTCTCCCTTGGCTATTCTTCTGAATCCATGTCTTGGATCCTCCACATATGCACCATGTTGAGTGAACCTGACCTATAGACCTTTTTCCACAATCTGACCTACACTCATCAGATTCTTGGTGATTGTTGGAACATACAACACTCTGCTCAATAAATTCTGATTACCATCGCTTGTTTTGACATTGCCTACTTTAACAACTGAATGTTTAGTGTCATCACCTGTCTGCACTTGATGCTTGCCTTTGGGTTCTTCTAAATCAGAGAGTAAGGCAACATTTCCAGCTACATGGTTAGAGCAACCTGAATCAATATAGAACAAATGATCATCATTGATACCTGACTTAGATGTCATGTTCATGATCAACAGGGAATCATCTTGCTCCTCTGCATAATTGTTGTAATCTTTCCTATTCCTGTATCCACCTTGATAATTGCCATTGTGGTTGTAGTTGTTGTTATAATTATTGTTGTAGCCATGGTAGCCTTGAGATTGGTTGAATTTGCCTCTGCCTTGAGAGTATCCTCCTCTTTGGTGACCTCTTCCTCTTTGGTTCTTGTAGTTTTTGTAGCATTCATCTGTAGTATGGTTAGACAAGCCATAGATATTGCATGGAGATTGATTGTAGGGTCTCCCCCTACCTGACTTACCTCCTCTGCCCCTACCTCTAGATGATCTACCTCTCCCTACATAGTTTGCTTGGGAGGTAGAGCCTTCTTCATCAACCTTCTTGCTTTTACCTTTTTACCTTCTTATCAGTATATAGGGCAGAGGGATTGTTACCTTTTGATTGCTCTCCATTCTTTGTGATCTTTGCTTCATGTGTAAAGAGTTGTCCAATCAGAGTTGTTAGATCAGGTGCTTGGATGTCCATGTATAAGTCCATTGCTGTGGTAAAGCTCTCCCACTTGTCATCTGCCTTTAGTCCATTGATCACTTGTCTGACTATTTGCTCTTCCTCAATTTCTTCTCCAACACTTGCAAGTTGATCTGCAATGTCTTTGACTTTGGTGACAAAATCTGAGACACATTGTTTTGATTGCTTCCTAAGAGTTGTAAACTCAATCCATAGCTGATTCTTTCTGGCCCTTGTGCTTGATGAAAAGTATGTTGACAAGGTTTCCCAAGTCTCTTGGGAAGTCTTACAATTCCTTACATGAGGTAGAAGGAAATCAGAAATAGAGTTTAGAAGATATGACCTTGCCAAAGCATCTTTTGCACACCATTGACTGAGCCTTTCATGTTCATCCTTTGTAGGTAGGCCTCTAGTCTTGAATGAGGGCAATTCCTCATCTCCTGATATGTATCCATACAAGCTCCTTCCTTGTAGATAGGTCTTCATCCTCAGAGACCAAGCTTGGTAGTTGTTCCTGTCTAATTTGTCAATGAAGGAAGGGAAACCATCACCCATGATTACCTTATTTGCTCTGATACCACTTTTGGATGTGATGACTAGATGCACTCAGAAGATCAGTTGGTGCTGCAAAACCTGCTTCACACCTGCCCTCTTTTCTCTTCAGATATGCTTTGTATACTCCTTGAGCTTCCAAATGATACCAAAATATTCTATATGTACTTTGGAAAAGGTTTGAGTAATGACTTGATCAAAACAGACTACTTTGTAAATTACAAGACTTGAAAACTTTCTATTTTGGTCTTGATACCTGCTCAGTGTTATGCTCAGTGTGACCAGTGTAGTTACAATTAGCAAAATTCCTTCTAGAGATATTCTATTAGCTTAATAATCTTTCATTTGCAAGTGGAATGAAAGGAAATGATAAACTACACCTAGAGAAATCACTTTAGCAAAATAAGGTGTACCCCCGATTTTTTAGGAGACTTATAGTCACAAACCAGTGAGCACCCCGACTGAGATTTCTCTATGATGGTAGCTCTAATGGCCTTGAAATTTTGTAAGTGTATAGTAGACTTTGAGCTGAATCCAATGCACTTTGAATCATCCAATTTGGTTCAGTAGATCTTGAGATATGCCTCTTGGAAGTTGACATAGTTGAAGATAGTCACTCAGAGAAACCAGAGATTATGAATGTAAGTATATTGATTAAATCTAATGATTGTACATTCCCATTGGCATGTAATGTGATGCTCAATGGTACTCAGAGGTGTAGGCTATGGTGTAGCTCATACACACTCAACAATTCACTCAGAAAATGCCTCAGGAGGAGTGACTATGACCCGCGACTTTTTACATAGCTTTTATAAGAATCTTGAAGAAGTTTGAATTTGAATTCAAGTTTTGGCTCCCTTCAATCTCTCCACTAAACTTAGGGAGATATTCCCTCAATCATACTATCTACTTTTTCCACGACTTAGACTAGTAGGTGTGATTACATGATTGATAAAGTCATATAGACTTTTTACATTGGATAAAAAGTAATAACCAATTAAGCATTGGTTCCTATGGTTCAAGGTTCATGTAAATACATCCTTCAAGGGTTCAAGCTTTAGCCTTCCAAGATTCCAATGTTCCAAGCCAATGTGTGTAGGCTTGTTTTGCACCAACAGTGTTTACTCCAGGTCTAAGCTAGCCCGTTGCTTGCTAGAGTTTTCTCATAGGAAGTGATCTTTGATCACCCATAATCTTTGTGTAGTAGTCTGATTCATTTGCAAGATAGCTCATTTTGTTCCTATGATTGTAAGATTTCTTTTGGATGTAATCTTAGTATCAATTGTTCATTAACCTTGAGTATATTGAGCTTGAAAGCTCTCTGGTCTGATCTCTACATATTCCCAAATATATGTGTGTTGGAAGGTACACATAGGTTTTGGTGGACTATGTTAGTGAATTGTTTGGTCCTAGGAAGAGCATGTCATTCTTCTGTTACAACTAGGAGTGGATATACTCCATCAGTGGTATCAAAGCTCATCATTGAGCATTGAAGCCATCAAGACGAGGCCTTAAAGTTGCTTGAGAGCCAAGGATTGAAGCAAAGACCAGCAAGATTTGAAGAAGGATTTGAAGTGAAGGGGAGCTTCTATCATCATCGAAAGTTCATGACAAGTGGAGACTCTTGTGGGAAGGTAACATATCATTCTTTCTCACATCTATCACAATCCAAGGAGGGATTAGGAGCCACATATAGTCTCATACACAATGGCAGACTATAATACTCAGATTGAGGAGCTTGAAAAAAGCAACTACCAACCTTGGAAGTTTAGAATCTGTAACTTCCTCATGGGAAAGGGTCTTTGGGGATTGGTTAGTGGTACTGAGGTGAAGCCATACATAGATCCACATAAACCTACTGAGAATCAAAGGAGAGCCATTAGAGAATGGGAAGAAAGGGATAGGAGAGTGATCTTCATTCTTTCTCAACACATAAGCAAATCTATGATAGGTCATATCCAAGACCTAGATACATCTAAGAAGGTTTGGCAGTGTTTAGAAAGGTTGTACTCTACCTGTACAAAGGCTAGAAAAATTCAGCTCAAGAATGAACTTAACAACCTTAGGAAGTCATCAAATTAGAGCATTAATGGCTTCATACTCAAAGTGAAAGAGATCTCGGATGCACTTGGTTCAATAGGATGTGTTGTAGATGATGATCACCTAGTTGCCCACACACTTAATGGGCTTAGAGAAGATGATAAATGGAAGGCATTCACAACCTCTGTGTATGTAAGAGATTCATTTCCAGATTTTAAGCAACTTACGTCTCTTATGGTGACTAAGGAGCTCAACCATGGAGGGAACAAGTCAAAGGGCAGCCAAGACCACCTCTTTGATGCAGGCAAAGGAGGAAGAAGCAAAGGCAACAGAGGTGGTTCAAGAGGAAGAGGTAGAAGCAACTACCAACAAGGCAACCAAAGCTATCAAGGAAGTCAATCAAGCCAAGATGAAGGTCAATCATCAAGGTGAAAAGGAAGAGGAAGAGGTAGAGGAGGAAGATATTGAGGTCGAGGCTATTCCAACTCAATTAGATGCTTCAATTGTGGGAAGCAAGGACACTATGCCAAGGATTGTTGGCAAAAGCAAGGTGGGAACAATTACAAAGGGCAAGGTAATTATGCTAACTCCTCAACAAATTCAGAAAATGAGCATTTGTTAGCTATGAAGCATAAAAGTGAAGGTCAACCACATGATGAGGTGTGGTATATAGATAGTGGTTGTAACCACATGTCAGGTAAGGAGGAGTACTTCAGCAATCTTCAAGCACCCAAGAAAAGAGGCTTTGTGGAGATAGGAGACAATACAGAGCATGAGATATAACAAATGGCAGATATGAAGCTTGAAGGCAACCACAAAGCAAAAGGACTATATGAGGTATTGCATGTTCTTACTATTACAAAGAACTCAATCTCTGTTGGAAAGATGGTTGAAAAGGGATACCAGGTCAAGTTCAACCACACCCAAGTAATGGCTATGAGCTGATAGCCAAAGGAAAGAAGGAAGGAAGAATGTTCACTCTTGACATTGGCAAAGAACAAAGCAACAAGGCAATGTTCATCACCTATGGCGACAAGGCGATTGGAGATTTGGATTTGCGGCATAACAGGTGTGGTCACATCGACATTCAAATGTTGAAAGACATGGAGAAGAGGAAATTGGTAAGAGGTTTACCACATTTTTCATTACAAATGTTGCATGAGATGTGTGAAGCTTGTCAACTAGGCAAGTCTACTAGGCAGCCCTTTAAGAAGAGTGGATATGCAGCACATGGTGTGTTAGACCTTGAGCACATAGATGTGTGGGGGCCAACCAAAGAGCCGTCTCTTGTAGGTAATAGGTACTTTGTAACCTTCATAGATGACTACTCAAGAAAAGTATGGTTGTATTGTATAAAGCAAAAATCAGATGTGATTGATGTATTCAAAAGATTCAAGGCACAAGTTGAAAAGGAGACAGATTGCTACATCGAAACCCTAAGGTCCGATGGAGGGGGAGAATACTTCTCCCATGCTTTTTTGTGATTTCTTGTAGGACCAAGGTATAAAGAGGCAAATCATTTGCAGGTATACTCCCCAACAAAATGGGGTGGTAGAGAGGAAGAATAGGTATATTGTTGAAATTGCTAGGAGTATGCTAAATGAAATGAATGTGCCTTTAACATATTGGGAAGATGTTGTATCTACTATTGTGTACTTGATGAATAGGTGTCCTATTGAAAATCAAGTCTCAATCATGCAAAAAGGCTCAACCACGAGTTTTGCAAGTGAACCAATAAAAAAGGAAGACCCAAAGTTGTGGAATAAAGTTAGAAGCTCCACCAAACTCAATCAAATTCAAATCTCATCAAATCAGCCACCAAAAAGTGCACCTAAACTGATTGGTGGGTGGTTAGCTAGATTGTAGGAAAAGTAAAAGTCTATATAAGCATCATCCTGCCTTTTTTTCTTGAGTTTTATGCATTCCAGGAGTTTCCCACTTAGTTTAATGAATTCATAAACCCCAGCAAGTAGCCCCCTTGCTTGCTTACCTTATTTTTCTCATGACTTTGCTCCACTCTATCTAGAGGTGTAGTTAGGCTTTTCCAAATCTGATTGTACTAAATTGCAGAGCATTGTTTGATCTCTCATTGTACTCATTCGCATTTCTTTCCAGCTTCTTTTGGTCTCTCATATTGTGCCCTGCACTGTGCCAAATGTTCAAGTTATTTGGCTGAGTGAGTTGTGAGAAATTGCCAACTTTGTGAAGGTATATCTCTGCACATAGGCAGAGAGTCTTGCAACAGGTAGCCTGTTTTGTAGAGGGTGGTTCTCCCAGCTGGAATATCCATTTGGGATGATTTTAAGCTTTTTGGGTAGCTCTTAGAGTTTACTACAAGGATCTAAAATGTCATTTTATATCTTTGTACTGGTGCAGAGAAAGGTTCAGAATAGTGAGCATATATTACTGCTTGTGGACCTAGTGGAGGGCAACCATCTTCCATTTTTGCATTGGGGTGTTAGAATCATGCCCTGTCAGTGGTATCAGAGCCATTTTGGAGGCTTGGAGACATGAGTGGCATCATATTGAAGACTTGAAGGGATCAAGACAACTCGTGGAAGCACAAGGAGGACTCATCAAAGCAAGTGGACATCAAAAGGGGGCTATGCCGATGGAGATCTCAACTAGTCGAAGGTTAGCAAGGGAGAAGCTATCAAAAGGTAATATCCACACCTTATAAAGCATACAAAAACTTGACGAGAAGCTAGAGGAGCATCTAAGAGCTCAATATGGCTGAGTATAATGCACAAATAGAGAAGTTAGAGAAAGGAAATTATCAATCATGGAAATTTAGATTTAGCAACTACCTTATGGGCAAAGGATTGTGGGGATTAGTGAGGGGAATGGAGCCAATGTCTCATGTACATGATCCACCACTTCAAGGGCAGGTCAAGGCACTTGATGAATGGATAGAAAGGGAAAGGAGAGTCATATTCATTCTATCTCAACACATAAGCAATAGCATGATAGGGCATATACAACACTTGGACACATCCAAGAAGGTTTGGGGGACCTTGGACATAATGTACTCTTCGTCAACCAACGCAAGGAAGATTCATCTCAAGAATGAGCTGAATAATCTTAGGAAATCACCAAGTACTAACATAAATGAGTACATTTTGAAGGTTAAGGAACTTGCAGATGCTTTAGGCTCAATTGGGAGCCCAATCGAAGACGATGATCTTGTTGCACACACTCTCAATGGCTTGAGAGAGGATGAAAGGTGGAAAGCATTCACCACATTAGTTTATGTGAGGGATTCACTACCAGAATTTGATCAATTAGTCACATTGATGGTGACCGAGGAGATGAGCCAAGGAGGTTAACAATTAAAGGGCAGCCAAGCCCAATTTTTCTATGCAGGTAGAGGGAAAGGCTAAAGAGGTGGACAAAACTCCCAAGGCAGAGGGAGAGGAAGGTCAAGATCAAGGTCGAGCAACCAAGAAGGCTCCAACCAAAGCTATGGATCAAGAGAAAGAGGAAGGAGAAGAGAAGCATCCAATGGAGAATGCTCTAATTGTGGAAAATCGGACGATTATGCAAGAGATTGTTGGTCCAAAGGAGGAGGCAATCAAGGATACAAAAGGAACCAAGGTAATTATGCTAGTACCTCAACAAATTCAAAAAATGAGAACTTGCTTATGCTGTATGGTTCACGTGAAAGATTCAATTCAGATTTTACATGGTACATTGATAGTGGTTGTAGCAACCATATGAGTTGCAATAAAGATGTTTTCTTTATTTTACATTCACCCATCACTCAAACACATGTAGAGACAGGGGATGAAACTGAGTACAAGATTACACATGTGGGAGATGTTGCATTGAATGGATCTCAAAGGTCCAAGGTGTTGAAGGATGTGTTGCATGTGCCAACCATCACAAAGAACTTTGTTTCGGTAGGTCAAATGGTTGAAAGAGGTAATGAGGTGAGGTTCAATGAGCAAGGAGGTTTTGTTGAAGACCCCATGCAGGACTACAAGCTCATAGCAAAATGCAATTTCTGTGGGTTGCAGTGTAGGAATGCTTGTCCAACTCCCTACATGGAGCATTCATGACGTGTGTTTTCATGTGTGTTGCATGTTGGAGAGTACGCTGTAGTACCTCATCTCGCTTGGGAGTTTTTCTGTGTGCTACATGAGTGGGGGACACTGAGAGGGACTCCATCACTATAGGCATTTTTTCTGCACGCTGCATCCTCAGTGTGGAATATTGATAACTATTTTTCTGCATGCTTTATGTTGGAGAGTACACCGTAGTACCTCTTCTTGCGAGTGAGTTTTCTATGAGCTGCATGTTGAGTGGGGAACAGTGAGAGGGACTCCATCACTATACGTATTTTTCCTACGTGCTGCGTCCTGTGTCTGTACAAATAACTATTTTTGTGCATATCACATATTTTGGTTTGGAGATCATTCCTAAAAAGGTAATCCACTTCTTCATATTTGATGACAAGAAGCATGAAACCTTTTTCATGCAACAATGTTTCCAACTACATTGGCAATGGCTGAGAGAGCTAAACCTTGACTTAAGCCAACATTGGGTATGGTCAGAGGGTGTAGCTTCTCGTTATAAAGACTCATGACATTGATTTTATGGTGATGTGTGGGCTCTTGGCCCTTGCACATTTTGTACAATTCCCTCATTAATCTACTTTTTTCCTATTCTCTAAAAAAAAAGGAAGTTATATATGAGTAACATCTCAGATTGTGGAAGATTGTTGTATGTTTAAAAGTATGCCTAACAATGTCCATTTAGTTTCATCTTGTTCATTCATTGTCTCTAACATCTGAGGTTTTGGTCTCTACATACATAAGTAATGGAGCACATAATGATATCTGATGAGCATACTCAATGTAAAGTCAATATAATAAAGTGGATTGATGAGTGATAGATTTTATTGTATTTATGGTTTCTTCATCATTTGTAGTGTGTTGATGCAGGGCAATCTTGGACAAGTGAATTGATGGAAGTTAATAAGGAAATGTAGAGACACAATAACGTCAAGCTCGGGCACTAATGTGGAGCGTAATGCTAATTCAAGTTCAAGCAACTTGGATGGCATTGTGGATAAGATAATCAAGTATTTTAAAAATCAAACTAGACACTTATGTTGTGAAGATAAAATTGAGGCACTAAATAAGATGTTGCAAAGTCCATGTATTGGGCAACTTTTTGATGCAATGGGTAGTAACAAAGATAATGTGACAAGTGCCCTTTTCACCAATCTTCGGAATACACTGCAAAGTATGAGAAAGAATTTTGATGATCTTGTGTTGAAGAGATCAACATTGATGATGGCTCTAAATAGTGATGCATATTCATCAACAAATCAAATAAATATTTCAAGACTTTCTAGGGTATTGAGAGTAAGCAAGAAATCTGTCTACGATACGATTGGATGATTAAGTACAGTTGAGTCTGATCATACTTTTTTGAAGGCAACTAGTAGGGCAACACGTACCACATGTATCACACAAGAGATCAAGCATTTGATTATCACGTTTTGGACAATAGAGGGCAAGGTGTCACCAAATAAGAAGGATATAAGCAGGACCTGGCATAAATCAATATTTGGAGCATCCTATTCACCTTCTTGATGTATCTCAGATAACCCTATTTTCAATCATCAGTTCAAGATTTTAGCTAATTATACAAGAACCAATAACAAGTAACTTATAGTAACAATCTAATCATCATAGCTAACCAGTAACAAGCTAATAGTAATACCTAACTAGTAACAAGCTATTTAGAAATAGTTTATCACAAACAACTAACCAAGAAACTATCTCTTAGCTAATAGCCAATTAGTAACAAGCTAATTAGTAACAGCCAATTACTAATAACCATCCAAGAACCAATTACTTCGTAATAGCTAATTGGTAATAATATAATAGTAGTAGCTAACTGTGAACAAGTTAAATAGTAGTAGCTAATCACTAAGAACTAACTAAGAACCAACTACTTAGTAATAGGTAAATAGTAACAAGCTAACTAGTAATAGCTCATTTAAAAAAAACTAACCAAGAACCAGCTACTTTCTAAAAGAAAATTAGTAACAAGCTAATTAGTAATAGCTAATTACAAACACCTTACCAACAACCAGCTACTTAGTAATAACTAATTACTATCAAGCTTATTAGTAATAGCTAATTACTGAGAACTAACTAAGAACCATCTACTTAGTAAAAGGTTACTAGTAGCAAGCTAATTAGTAATAGCTAGTTACAAACAACTATCCAAGAACCAACTACTTAGTAATAGCTAATTAGTTACAAGCGACTTAGTAATAGCTTATTAGTAGCAAACTAATTAGCAATAACTAATTACAAATAGCTAACCAAGAACTAGCTACTTAGTAATAGCTATTAGTAACAAGCTAATTAGTAATAGCTAATTATAAACAACTAACCAATAAACAGCTACTTAGTAATAGCTAATTACTAACAAGCAAATTAGTAACAAGCTACTTATAGCTAATTAGTAGAAGCTAATTAGTAATAGCTAATTTCAAACAACTAATCGAGAACCAACTACTTAGTAACAACTAATTACTAAGAAGCTAATTAGTAACAAGCTATTGAGTAACAAGCTAATTAGTAACAAGCTAATTAGTAATAGCTAATTATAAATAGCTAACCGAGAACCAGCTACTTAGTAATAACTAATTACTATCAAGCTAATTAGTAATAGCTAATTAGTAACAAGCTAATGAGTAACAAGCTAGTTAGTAACAACCTAATTTGTTACAAGATAATTAGTAATAGCTAATTAGTAACAAGCTACTTAGTAAGAAGCTAATTAGGAAAAATCTAATTAGTAATAGCTAATTAGTAATAAGCTGATTAGTAATAGCTAACTACAATAACTAACCAAGAACAAGCTATTTAGTAATAGCTAATTACTAACGAGCTAATTAGTAATAGCTAATTAGTAACACGCTAATGAGTAACAAGCTAATTAGTAACAAGCTAGTTAATAACAAGCTAATTAGTAATAGATAATTAGTAATAAGCTAATTAGTAATAGCTAATTAGTAGCAAGCTAATTATTAATAAGCTAATTAGTAATAGCTAATTAAAAACAAGCTAGTTCGTAATAAGCTAATTAGTAACAAGCTAATTAGTAATAAGCTAATTAGTAATAGCTAATTAGTAATAAGTTAATCAGTAATGAGCTAATTAGTAATAGCTAATTAGTAATAGCTAGTTAGTAACAAGCTAATTAGTAACAAGATGTTTAGTAATAGCTAATTAGTAGCAAGATAATTAGTAACAAGCTAATTAGTAATAGCTAGTTAGTAACAAGATAATTAGTAATAACTAATTAGTAACAAGCTAATTAGTAACAAGCTAATTAGTAATAGCTAATTAGTAAAAGCTAATTATTAATAAGCTAATTACAAATAGCTAACCAAGAACCATCTACTTAGTAGTATTTGATTAGTAACAAGCTAATTAGTAATAGCTAAGTACAAACACTTAACCAAGAACCAACTACTTAGTAATAGCTAATTGCCAACAAGCTAATTGTTCTTAGTAATAGCTAATTATTGAGAACTAACTAAGAACCCGCTACTTAGTAATAGCTAATTACAAACAACTAACCAAGAACCAGCTACTTAATAATAGCTAATTACTAATAAGCTAATTAATAATAGCTAATTACTGAGAACTAACTAGTAACAATCTAACACCTTGTAACAACTAACCACCAACTGTTTAGTAATAGCAGACTGATAACTAGCTAATTAATGACTACTAATAACCACTTGTTTGTGTAATGTAGATGGAGCTATTTATATGCTTCAAACAATTGCATCCAATGATAAATATCTAGCTTCGAAAGTTCGAATCATTGAAGCCATATTTTGTTAAGATATTGAAAGATACATTCACATGTTGCTACCAATTCAATCTTTAGATCTCATTCATACAGATGTGTGTGGTCCTATGCCCACTAGGTCCTTAGGTGGTTCTCTTTACTTTTTCACTTTCATAGATGATGCTACTAGAAAAGTTTGGGTATATCCTATCAAATCGAAGGATGAGGTATTTCCTACTTTCAAAAAATGGCTTGCTTCAGGTGAGACTAAAAAAGGAACTAAGCTTAAGGCCTTACGTTTAGATAATGGGGGTGAGTATACCTCACATGAATTCAGCCTTTTCTCTCAGTCTAGAGGGATTCGTAGAGAGTTTACAGCTCCTTATACCCCAGTACAGAATGGTGTAGCTGAGAGGATGAATAGAACTATTAAAGATAGAGTAGTCTCTATGTTGCATCATGCAAACCTCTCACAAGGCTTTTGGGTAGAAGTAGTATTGGCTGCCTTAACCTTTCACCTAGTACTGCCAAAGGTCTGAAGGTGGCACCAGAGCTGTGGACAGGGAACCGTCCATATTATGATCATCTTCGAGTTTTTAGGTGTGAAGCATATGTTCATATACCCAAGAATCTTAGACAAAAGTTGGACCATAAGTCAAAGAAATGCATTTTTCTTGGATATGATCGAGAAGGACAATTTGGATATTGCTTATGGGATCGTGAAACACAGACAATGATCAGAAGTAGTGATGTCATTTTCAATGAGTCTAAGATGCATAAAAAGCCCATTAAGGAGGTTGAAGTGAGAAGCGTGGTGTTTGAGGATACTAGTCCTCCGGTTACCATGCATAAAAATGTTGCACATAGGGATGTTCAAGAGAATGTCCATTCAGATCAGTCTGCACATGTTCCTGTTCAGCAACAATTGAGACGTTTTGCATGTGTCTCACATCCACCTGATCGATATGTTCCAGGTTTAGATTTTGGTATGCTAACAGATGTCGGTGAGCCTTCTTGCTACGAAGAGGCTATGCAAACAGAGGATCATGTCAAGTGGGAGCATGCCATGAAGAGTGAGTTGGATTCTATAAAAGATGAAGTTTTAACACATGTTATTGTAGATGGAGGCTCTGGCATCATTTTGATGCCCCATTTTATAATGGGGAAATTAAAATTGGACCTCACCAAGGTAGCACCCTTTATTGTCACATTAGTAGATCAATATCGGGGTACGACCCTTAACATCATTAAAAAGGTACTGATGATCGTGCAGGTTTGTGAGTTTCTCTTAGATTTTTGTTGTTATTGCCCTACCACAGGAGACCTCTTACCCTCTACTCTCAGGAAGGCCTTGGCTGAGGCAAGCAAAAGCATTACAGGATTGGGGAAAGAATAGATTGTAGATTTCTATGAATACTAACAATCAACTATAGATACATTTGGAGGAAAGATCTGAAAATAGCAAGGCTACTAGAAATAGAGTTGACACTCAAGTAATGTCTCCTTTACCTCAAGAAGATGATGCACTATTAAATTGAATGATGGGGAGCATAGAATGTTGTATGGTGGAAATATGTGAGATAAATAAAGATTCGGTAGACGCATTACAAGGAGGCCAAAAAAGTAAAATATTTATATTTTTCAATTGAACAATAAGGAAAAAGGTAAGAAATGTGATTACAAGAAACTCGATGAAGAAGCAAAAATTGGGTGCCATAACACCCAAAGTTGGCACCTCTCAGAAGGTGGCCCAAGTGGGCATCACAAGGCCTAAGTTAGCCAAGTATACAAGGAGGATTCCCTGGGCCAAAATGGGCTAATTCTCTCTATGGAACCCACTCCTTCTTTGGAGCATGGTGATCAACTTCAATTTTTTGTAGGTATCTCTAGGGAGGCTGAGACCACTAAGTGACATCACTGGTCATATTTTACCACACAGGGTCACTATGCTCTTTTTTCCAAGTGAACAAACCCACATCAAAAATTATTTGGATGTCGTTTTAAAATATGCAGAATGGGACCACGCACCTGAGCCTACACCCCATGATTCATTGGTATGAAAGAACATCCTATTCTCATAAATTTCTTTAGAATGGACCATTGAGCCAATCCTAAAGCATGAGAGAAGTAGTGGTCTTGCAATTTTCAAGGAAGAAGAATCGTTCTTGTAGGATGTGTAGTTTGAAGAGAAACAAAACTATCAATCAAGCAAACCAAAGAGCAATAGGACTATGGCATTAGGAAGACACATTCCTAAGGCAAGATCAATTCCTCATCACAGTGAGGCTTCGAAGCAAAAAAACTAAGCACCCCCAAATGTGGACTATCATCGAAAGACAAAGCCTCACTTGCAAGGTACTCCTACTATTATAAAGAGGTATGCAAATACAAAGGTGAAAACATCCAACATGATGGTCACTATGTCTCAAACGAGAACCAAGAAGACCGACATTACATCTTTTAAGAGATTTGATGACATGAGGAGGGAAGTAAAAGGAAGGACCTATGGCCAACACTCAAGAGCCAAACTGGAAGATTTTGACGAGGATAGCAAACCCCTAGATAACACTTCTAGGGTAGATTCTAATTTAGTCAATCTCTATGATAGAAGCAATCCTCTCACTCTACATACCATAGTTCAATTCTCTTCATGCATTTCATTTTTGTTTGAGTGAATAAATCAAATAACAAGGAGTGTTTGTGTCGGGACAATGCAATTACTTGACAATAAAACTCCCTTTTTACCTATTCTTAAGTTTTTTTTAACTTTCATATGAACAACACTTGGGATATAATGGCATTGAAATAAAACCTTCCTTTTAAGTTCTTGATCACAAGGTATACATACCTTTCCTTTACATATATTCATGTCCTAGATCAGAATGGAGGGTGCACGTTTTACATGATGGTAGATTTTCATGCATAACTAGAAAGTTTTTGAAGCACATAGACACTTTGGACTTTGGTTTCAATGGATACACCTATGCATGCTTTGAGAATTCATCAATAAAATTCATGAAGTAACGGTAGTTCCAAAAAGATACAAATCCTTTGAGAATGTGAAAGAACTACCATCAGGAGTAGTTAGAATGATCTTACCAACTTTGATTACAAAATAAAAGGATTTGTTAGCACATATGAGAGTATTCTTTGTAGTGATAGGTGCAAGTGAGCCAAAGAAACTATGTTGCCAGGTCATATGTTTGGTTTCCCAACTAACAAAGTATCAAACATTTGAGTATACTACAGACATACATTGCTCATGAAAAGATGGTTCATAATTGCAAACAATAGTAAATGCCTATTCTTCATTGTCAACAAGATAAGAAAAAAATTTCTTTTTTGGTGTAGAGGCCTCTACAACTACCATCCACCCCCCTTTCCTCTTTGCCTCTTTTGGATGATCATTTACCATACAATATTTGCAAAAATGTTTTTACTTTTCTATTTTCTTCTCATCTTTGAATTTCTTCTTTGATTATGTATCATCAACAAATTTTCTCTCACTAGTAGATGAGCTCCATTTTTCTTTTGCCCTTTTCACTAGCTAAGAAGGCTTGATCTACAACATCCATAGTTGACCTACGTTGCTTGGACTCATCCTATTGCAACAAAACAAAAAATAACCTCTCAAATGTTAAGGCATTTGAATTGTGCTTCAACATCAATCAAATAGTCAAAGCAAGACTCTAATATGAATCTAGAAGGCTATTAGGCTGACAGTGTGATTAAAGTATGATGATTCCACAAGGATTTAATCACGGTGGAGGATCTTAGTGTCGATAGTTTGTCATAAATCTTTGTCCGCTATTCTATGTTGTTGTCATATTCGCATTGTAGTTATCAATTGTTAATTTCATTGCTAATTCTGATTACTATTGGTTGATTAAGTACTATGTTAGTTCTGTGAAGTGCAAAGTTATTTTGAATTTTGATATTGTGAGTGTTGTTAATGGCTATAATTGATTATAGTGGTGCATGGTGAATTATATTTGTTGTTCTGTATGTGTTAAGAGCAAAGTCGTCTTAAGAGAAAATTGTTAATCAGTAACCAAATTAGTGGAACTATAGAAATAGTGAGAATGATGTAGGAATCTATGCATGTATGTCATGTATAAGATTCTCTTCAAAGGATAGTAGAAAGTGTGCCCAGATAACTCATTGTATGAAGAAACTAGTGAGAAAGTTAGTAGTTTGTTGATTGATTATGTGAACTAACACCCAAGCATCCTTTAATTTAGTCATTCTTGATAATAGAAGGCTAACATTGGTGATCCTCCCGGGGAGTGGTGATTGATAAGTGTAGATACAATAAGGATAGTGTATGCCAATCCTACACTCTGGTATTGAATATCCACCGTATTGTTAAGACAAAGTACCTATACAAGTACCCCCATCTAGAGTAGATTTTCGTGAAAGTTATAAAAAGAAGAAACAATTAGAAAGTGAAAGAAAGGATTGACACATAGCCTGAAGATTGCGAGAATTCAAAGAGGAGTTGACATTTGAAGTAGAAAGTTGTGTAGGCTTCGAAATATGGTACAAGAATCGTCATATTGATCGAGTGTTGATTCGTGGAGGATCCAGGGCGAATTTAGTGTCCTTGGAACTCCGTTAGAAGTTTGGTTGGCTTATTTTTGAACTAGTGCAGTTTTTTATATGCAAGGGAGATTCTATCTCATGTCCACCCAATTGGATTAGTGCAAGATATCCCTATTTCATTGCAAGGAGTTTTCTCTATGACTTTTGTAGTCTTAGACATCTCAGATAACACATACATTTACAATCTCCTATTTGGTAGACCATGTCTCAAACAATCTAAAGTTCTTCAAGAGTAGTCCAAAAACAAACTCGTCATTAAACAGAAACATCAAGAGCATAGAGTGTCTTTAGATACCATGAAATGGACTGAAGTGCATGCACCTTTGCACATTGCAAAACCCATCCATATGATGGATGGTTTAACTGATGATGAATTCCTTTGAGTGAACTCTAACTTATTGTCCCTAGGCATAGTATATTTACTAAATTCTAAGATATCTTTGCTTGGGATTACTAGGACATGAAGGGTTTCGACCCTCAAATTTATGAGCATCAGATAGTTCTACAATCAGATGATAAACTGATTAGATAGCCCATTTACCATATGAGCCCGCACTATGCACAATTAGTTAAAGAAGAAATTGACTGTCTCTTGAAGGTTGGTTTTGTTATCCCAATAGAATACGCCCAATGGATATCACCTATTGTTATCATTCCTTAAAGACAAGTATCTCTGTATATGCATGGATTATCGAAAACTCAATAAGGCCACTATATTCGATGTTTTTCCCCTTTCTTTCCTTGATAGTATGCTTGATGATGTTGTCAAATGAGCTTTATATTCATTTCTAGATGGATATAGTGGTTACAACCAAGTTTGAATGGCTACTGTAGACATACCAAAGACAACTTTCATTACTTCATAGGGTGTCTTTGCATGTACGGTAATGTGGTTTGATTATTTAATGCCCCGAGTACGTTTTAGTGATACATGCAAGATATTTTCTCCCCCTATCTCACCACCTTCATGAGAGCTTTTTAGATGATTTTTTAGTCTCTAGTTGGTGAGTGGATCACTTGACTGAGTTACGATTATGATTTCTTAAGTGTTGTGAATATAGACTATACTTGAATCTGGTGAATTCTGTTTTTTCTTTGTTGAGTGTGGGAAATTGAGGGGTCACATCATCTCGACCTAGGCTATCCAGGTTGACCCCGACAAGGTCAAAGTTGTTTTACTCCCGCCTCGCAGAATTCTAAGGAAGTCTTTCCTTTTCTAAGAAAAATATGATGGCATGGTCGTGACCTATGGTGGATGGTGCATCTCGTTGTCCCCTTAACAAATCAGTTAACCTCCATCTCAAAGACTTCGATTGGCCACTGGAGTGCCTGATTGCTTTTGGTTGATTGAAGACCTTAGTGACCCAGCCAACTATTCTATAAGTGCCCAATTAGGAGCTACCCTTTCATGTTTTTGTTGATGCTTCAGACATAGCTATTGGCAGTGTCCTCACTCACATTATAAATAAGTGGTATAGACCAATTTATTACGTTAGTAGATGACTTGCTAATGTGGAGAAGAACTATTATGTGATTGAATGAGAGTGTGTTGGATTGATATACTCTATTAAGAAGTATTATCATTGTTTATTAGGCCGCATAATCACTTTCCATGTGGATTACATTGCTCTCATCTATCTCATTGAGAATCAAGAAAGTACTAGTAGACTAGTCCAATGGATCATCCAATTACAGGAATTGGACTTTGACATTGTACATCAACTTGGCATGCACCATGCTTTAGCTGACTTTCTCTCCTAGTTGGATTCTTGTGAGGCACCTTATGTAACTAATATGCACCTTCCAGCTATTTATATGGCCCAACCCACTAGTGCTATGACACTATGCAATCTCGCTACCACATACTATGATACTATTTAATCCTTTCTAAAGATCAGTCTCTTTTCGGATGCTTTATCTTTACTAGAACACCATAAGCTAGCTGTCTATAGTAATTAGTTTAGCATTATAAACGATCAAATTTATTATCATGATCTCTCTAGTGCCTAGCTCCATTGTGTTTACATCCACGAGGTGCCTGCCATTCTTGCTCGTGCTCATTTTGATCCCATCGGTGGCCACTTTGCATTGGATCTAACTTTACGTAAAGTACTATAGAGTGGGATGTGGTGGTCTACCATGTGTAAAGATGCTTAATAGTATGTGCTTATGTGTGATCGGTGTCAAAGGATTGGTCGGCCTATTTTGGCTAAATATTTTCCCTTTCAGCCTGTTATACCTCTTGAACCATTTCAAAAATGGGAATTAGATCATTTTGGACCTATAGCCCTCCTACGGTTTCCACCAATAACCGGTGTATTTTGACCTACACTAACTATGCGACCTAATGGGTTCAAGCTTGGGCATTAAAGATCACTAAGGTAGTTTCAGTAGCTCGATGTCTGACTAGGGAAGTTTTTCCACATTTTGGTTCACCCCTAGAACTGGTTTTAGATGGTGGCACCCATTTTTCAAATGACTTAATTAAAGATTCAACAAATGAATTTAATATTGTCCATACATTTGGTACACCTTGTTATCTTTGGGTGAATGGTTTAGACGAAATTACTAATAAAACTTTACTAATTATGCTCCAAAAATTAATTCAATTTTCTCCTAAGTATTGGGATCGATCGCTTCCTTTAGTTTCGTGGGCTTAGCATACTACGCACAAAGTTGCTATCAGATTCACACCTTTTAAACTTGTGTTTGGTGTTGAAGCAATAGTGCCCATGGAAATGGTGGTTCCCAATACCTATCTTGCCATCAAAAATAATTTATAGCTGACTTGATGACCTGCATGCTTTGGATGAAACTCATTTGGAGAGTTTTTTTTTTTTTTTTACTGATGCAAGAGATGTAGATCTGGCAAGCTCGAACTCATGATCATTTCCTTAGGACAACATTGTTCCAAGTTGGTTAGTTAGTTTTATTCTATAACTCTAAAGCAGACCGTAAAGAAGGAAAAGTTAAAGACAGATGGTTTGTCCCTTATTGACTCGCAATAGAGATTGGCTTGGATACATTTTGATTGACCACTCTAACCAGAGAGCTTTTAAGAAATCCCTTTAATGGATCGAAATTATGCCTTTTTGTACGTCCATGCAAGAATAACAATTTTTGGCAGCTCCTTAATAGCACACACCATCCACCTCTCATTTTCATGAATTTCTCCATCCAACTCCATGTGGTCGGCACTATTCTATTACTTGTTCTCATTGCCATGATGATCATTGCATGTCATTACATCATCTTCTTTCTTTCCATCTCTATTTATCCCTTGATGTTTTACTTACTTCCTTTGTGGTGTGAGCTATGTGAGTGTATCTTTGCATTTTGTGTAATTATTGTGTGCTCATTATGTTTTCGTGCAATCCTTGTGCTCATGGAGTCCTTGCCTCATCCTGCTGGGTTTGGTGAGTCTATGGATCCCGACCTTTCAAGTAGGAGGCCTGTTGTAGTTTGTACAATTGTCGTGGCACACAATGACCTCTCAACCCTTGTCCATGACCACAATCTGAGCCATTGCGGACAATCCCATTTCATTACCTCATGGTCCATGGTTGAGTCATACTTTGTATCACATTAGATACCATTGTTTCTCATCTCCATCTTCCTAATGTTGGTCGCATTGAGGCCACTCCGTTGCCCATCACCACCATGAACACCCTCTTTCCGTGCCAATGATCTAACAAGCATGTGATTATGTGTCATCCACCTCTAGAGTGCCATGCCATTTAGTTCCTTGTTATCACTATAAATCTCCAAAAATGTGCTTATGGTATCTCTTGATCTATGTACTTGATCATTGATATGGAAGCGCATGAACCTATTAATTGGGCACTGTTTAACCTTCACGCATTTACAAGGAATTTCAGGTGGTGGTGAAGCAATGATCCAAGGGGGAATTCCTACGAACAAGGTTGCCCCACATTTTCTCCTTGCTTCTCCCCAACCCACCTTCTAAGATGCGTGGCTCAATAGCCCCTATCACTCTCGTGTCTATTCTATCCTCGCATATGGTGGACGATGAAGAAGAAGAGGATTCTATGTTGATGTGTTTTCTCGGGAAGCATATATGTGTAGATGTAGCACCCACTATGGCTTCCAATTCTTCTTCTGCTCAAGCCAATATGGGAACCATTGTCCCAACAAAGGAGGCTCCAACAGCTGTTGAAGCAACCAAAATACTTTTTCAATTCTATGCTCATCGTGTAGACATGATCAATGATATTATTGACTAGGCTCCCATCTCACCGCAGATGGACAGTAATCTACTATGTGAAGTCCTTATGAGTTATCCATTGAAGAAGGTAATTTGTTCATTTTGAATTATATTATTACTCATCTAGTAGAGCAGTCGATCCGAGAAAAGGCCATTGAAGTTTCTCTAATCGAAGTGAAAGAGAATTCCTTAGCCAATGAACCCTCCATGGTGCTTCAACCTACGATACCTATTGTGCCATCTCGTTCGATTGTATCACTTGAGGCTAACCTTGTTCATGATGAGACTAAAGAAATAACTTCGTCGGATTCCCCTATTTATTCACCTCCTACAATCACCTTTGACCAACCTGCTGCAAGTAATGAGGAACCCTAGGTACGTGCATTAATTGAGATAACGCACCAGCTATAAATGCTAATTCAAGCCTTGTGATAGTGGCATATTTCAAAGATTGCACTATAGAACTTGAATAGGCATGCATTCTCAACTTCATTACCTTCTATTAAGGTCAATTTCATATTGAGTTCCATTGCGTTACTCAATGGTTTGCAACATGTAACTGCATTCTTCTTCAATATATCCAAGTTGTATTTCCTTTTATCACTCTTAGACAATGGTGAGCACCAACATCGAGGAGCTCCACCTCATAATTGTGTATGTATGGAGATGTGAGGATCATATGATGATTGTGAGCAAGTGATATGTGTGAAGGTGAAGGTGACAAAAATGGAAGTAACCCTTTCCTTTGCTAATTCCTTCACTTGAATGAGATTCATTCCTTAAACTTCCATGCCAAGCTAATGTATTACTCTCCTCTGATGGTGTGCTTGAAGTGGTTGGACCACGTATCTTCATGCTTTGTTGTTGCTCTTTGCACTTCTTCTCGGCTTTATATGCGTCGTCAACCTGTAACACATCTTTGCTACCATACCAAGGCAACAAATCATCAAATATTACATCTGTAGATAGCTTGAGCTCTTTGGTGCAAGGGTTATAGCATCTAAAAGCCCTTTTGCTCTGAAGAATATCCAAGAAATATACACCTATCCGCCTTCGGGTCTAAGTTGTGTCTCAATTCTTGAGGTATGTGAACATAACACACACAACCAAATACTTTGAGATGTGAAAGATTGGGTTTCTTACCACGCAAACCTTCATAAGTTGTAACTCCATGTACTCCTAAGGTTGGACACCTATTCATAATGTATATGTTTGTATTTGTTGCATCAGCCCAATAAGAGTTAGGAACATTCATTTCATTTAACAAAGATCTATCCACTTTTGCTATGTATCTATGCTTCCTTTCTGCCACCCCATTTTGTTGAGGTGTATACCTGCAAGTGAATTGCCATTTGATGCCATGGTCATGTAGAAAATCTGAAAATTCATTTGAAAATAACTCTCCCCCTCCATCCGATCTAAGAGTCTTTATATACTTCCTTGTTTCCTTCTCCACTAGGTTTTTGAACCTCTTGAAGTGGTAAAACACCTTTGACTTTCACTTCATGCAATACATCCAAACAAACCTTGAATGATCATCTATAAATGTGAAAAAATATTTATTACCTCCAATGGATGGCTCCCTTGTAGGTCCCCATACATCTGTGTGTATGAGATTCAACAAGCTTTGTAATGTCTTTTTTGTCCCAAGGATACATGCTGTTGGTGGCTTTTAAAGTCTGTTTCTAGCTCTTAAAAGAGTCGATTTTCACTTCAACTTGGGCTAATAATATCCAATATAGCGCTTCTGGGTCAACCCTATTCTTGGCAGCATGAAAGTTGTTGGAGATAGACGTCTCCAGAATCACGCAAACAACACAAGGAAGAAGAAGAAGCTTGGAGCACAACACACAATATTGAATGCATTACGGCCACAGTAGGCTGCTTCTTGCTGAACCAAGATATACATGAGCTACCAAGCATGAAGAAAAAGCCACTAGTGGACACACAAGTGTTATAGGAACCAGCCCAATCAGAGTCACAAAAAGCATGAAAATCTGGCAATGGTGATCCCCCCTTGGGATAAAACAACCCAAGTAGCCGAGTACCATTCAAATAGTGAAAGATGCACTTACCTGCCTACCAATGCTTGACTCCTAGGCACTGCATAAACCTGCTCATCTGTGAGACAAAAAAATAAATATTTGGTCAAGTAATGCATAAGTAAATCAAGCATCCAATAGCTTGCTGATAGAGAAAAACATCAAATGCATCCCCATCATGAAGACTCAATCCTCAACCTATCTCCATAGGAGTGGCAATAAGCTTACAGTCTTCAAGGCCAAAACACTGCAATCTGTGTCAATATATTTCGTTTGACACAAAGCCATTCCACCATCAACGTGCATAAATTGAATGCCCAAATAATGATGCAAATGCCCCAAGTCAGACATCTCAAATGAGGCATGCAAATCAGCCTTAAAATCAGCAATATGCTTCTCAATAGGACCAGTGAGCAGCATGTCATCAACATAGACAACAATGATCATAAGTACATCATTAACACGCTTAACATATAAGGTGCTTTCGGTTGGACTGTTCTCAAAACCATGTGCAATCAGATAGGCATGTATCTTCTCATACCAAGCACGTGGTGCTTGCTTTAAGCCATATAATGCCTTCTTTAACCTGCACAACTGGTTTTCATGCCCTTTCTGCACAAAGCCATGGGGCTGAAAAACATACACTTCTTCATGCAAGTCACCATTCAGAATGCAGTTTTAATGTCCAACTGATGTACATTCCAACCATGATGGGGTGCAAGTGCACAAATGCTCCAAACAATAGTCATACGGCATGTAGTTGCAAAGATCTCATCAAAATCATTGCCTCTTTCTTGTGCATAACCCTTTGCAACAAGCCTAGACTTATACCTGTCAACTGTACGATCTCGTTTATGCTTCAACTTGTATACCTACTTAGTGCCAATGGCCTTCTTGCTAGGAGTCAAGTCACATAAAGACCAAGTACCATTCTTCATTATTACATCACATTCAAATTGCATAGAAGCCATCCAATTTTTTAAAGTTTGTGCTTCATCAAACGAAACAGGTTCAGTCTCATCACAAAGACAAGATGCAGCCATAGCATAGAAATCTGATACAAAAGAGGCACTATGAGAGCCTTATCGAGTACGATATGACAGAGGTGCATCTAATTTGCTGTCACGCAAGGTCTGCACCAACCATTTTGGCATAGTTCTTGCCTAATCAATATTAGCTCTCTTGTCAATAAGTGCATCATGTAAATCTGCATCAGAAATGGAATGATCTGCATTGTCACATGAAACCTCCAAAGGTTGAGAAGTTGCCTCATTAGGACCAACACTAGATTGTCCACCTGTAAAAAGATGTAGCAAAGTATCATACATGTCTTTGGAGCTAACATATGTCTCCTTAGTACATGAAAGCAATGGCTGAATATCATCTTCCACAAAAACAACATCACGGCTAACCAGAATGGGTTTAGTATGTGGATGATACAGATGATAGCCTTTACTTTCAAAACTGTACCCAACAAAAATACATTTAACTACTTTATCATCCAATTTTTTGTGATGTTGTTCGGGCACTAATATATATATATATATATATATATATATATATATATATATATATATATATATATATATATATATATATATATATATATATATATATATATATGATTAGAAAAAATATCATGCTTGCTTGGACAAAAGCCTCTAGGGAAAATAAATTTAAAATCTTTCAAGTTTCAATGATTAAAGCTTGAGTTGGTCACAAGAAAAATTACTACTTACAATCTCAAAGAAATAAAGTTTGTAGAAAGAACATCAAGAAACTCTTTCCTTTGGGAAGAGAAGTAAATCCCTATTGAGAGAAGGCTAAAAATGAATTCCAAACATTCATTGTAACAAAAATGAATCATCCATTTTAATTTTGAACATCAAATCTGAAAAATTCAAATTCATCCTCTTCCTACCATGAACACTATTTTGACTCTTATGATAGCTTATGGTAAAGCTCCACCTTTATTAATGAGAACAATGAGAACTTGATGAGTCATATAAAATCTTTGGATTTGGATCCTTGTGTGAACTTATCCACGAGTAAGAGCATGGAACCTTTTGTTAGTTCTAAACTTGATAATTTGTCCAAAATGATATCAACTAATCTCACCAAGTGATAGAAAAATGAGTTTTCATCAGTTTTTCTTTGAGTTTTCAAGAATCTTTATGGATGATTACTCATAGGTATAAAGTTCAAAGATTAAGATCCATACACTTAAACTCAAAGAAGAGATTGTTTGACATCAGAACTCACTCTTCTTCTATAAAAAATCCGAGAGCAAGTGTCTAGGCACAAGAACCACTAGATCCAAAGCTTGCAAAGTGCAAAAAGTAAGCTCTCTCTCTATGAGAGCTGCTACACATGAATGGAAATTGCTTGTGTTAATTAATATCAAGCTCCTGGTCTTCATTAACAACAAGCTCTTTTCTTCATTAGCACCATCCAAGTTGCATTATAACCAATTTGTGGATGTAGAGGTATTGAGGATGTCATAGAAGACAAAAGATGGACGTGAGAATGAAACAACGAAGAGGGAAATGTTCACAACTTGAGCTAGTAATGTTGGAATGTCAAACGGAGGCCCAAATTGGTATTTCTTCGTGCTCATACTCTCCTCCATTAACGTGCATTGAAAGAAATGCAGATTCGTCCATCTCTCTCTCTCTCTCTCTCTCTCTCTCTCTCTCTTTGCACAAATAACTATAATTACCTCTCTTGCTCTACAGGAGTGATTAGATTCCATTGACGGGGCGACGGACGACTTTAGAATTGTGCTACAACCTGTAGAGGAAGCTCATAGAGTATGGCAAATCCACTAGCGACTTGTGCTTTGACATGCAAGGGCTAAGCTCTTATGACGAATCTAATGTACCTAAGCAAACAAATGCATAAATCACCGGTGAAAATATGCACAACCATCAACGTTAGGGTTTCTATGAAATGAGCTATTTTTATGCTCTCAAGATTAACTAAATATAGCAAAATGTTTTTGAATTTATTTTTAATTTGTCTTTGGGCTAATTTTTACCCCTAAATATTTCACTAGTTTTTACTCCTATCGGATGACATAAGCCTCAATATGATGTATATTTTCTTTCATGTCTTGACAACATGAAAATTTAATGGCACTCGTTGCAGCTCCTAAATCAATCAGGGTTTTGATAATCTTGGTTGTAGTGCCCTACTATAGCTCAATTGAGGTGAATGATCTTCTATCTACTATGCTAGGGGAGGCACTTACTCTAGTTTGGCACATTTCCATGTGATACCTTGGGATATTTGGATTCAATAGTATGCATTGTCCTCTCAACGTCATGCATTTAATGCATTCTAGGTCCCAACCTATGCATAATTATTTGTGCTTTTTTGCTATGCTTTGTTGCCTAGTTCATTTGGGCAAGCATGTCTTTTGTGAGAGGTTCCCCATAAAGTTTCACTTTGCAACCACTTATGTAGTTGGGCATCACTTCTTCGACGGTTGCAAGTACTAAACTACTTGTAGAAAGTTTATTGATAATAAGGGGACCATAACCATGTCTTTCTAACTTACGAGCAAGGTTCTTGAGTGTATAGACCAATACTATGGTAGTACTACACACAAGAAAGTACATTATCATTATACGAGAGAGAAGATGTTGGCCAAAGAGGTTCAAGTACAAGATATAAGTACCATGGACCAATGTGTTGACATGTTCACCAAAGCTTTGTATTCAATGAAGCTAACAAGGTTCAAAAAGCGCATTGGATTATTGGAGCTATGATGAAGAAATCGGAACTTGAAGCTTGAAGAGGAGTGTTGAAATACAAGCTTCAACCTTAGTCTCAATTTAACCATTAGATGGATGCCACTTGGAGACACATGGACCAAGATTTCAAGCATGAGAAGCCTTGACTCAATTTGGGTTTGAAATCCCCCCTCAATAGCCAAAATTTGAATCATGCCTATAATTTAGAAAAAATAATCCCTAACTTGTAGGGAATCTTTCGAACTCTATATTTACACACAATCAGCTTTGAATTTTATGATTCCGTGTTTGTGTGTGCCCGTTAAGAGTTTTCAGAAGCAAGTTAGTAGGCCCCTCAGATAACCAAGCCCTTTCCTTTCTTCCTTGCGTGATTCGAGTAAGGTTTGTGTAGCCATATCTAATACAATTATCTACGTGTGAGTGTTATAGATTCCTCCGAGTGTTGAACAGTGTTCATTAGTAATATATCACTCTATTCTTATAATATTTGGCTTGTTGTAAAGATAATCAAGCCTTCTAAAGTTGGCTCAAATCTCATGTTATTTCTCTACACAATGTGAGACAACCAAACTCAGGGGTGAGCAATTGTCTATCTTTGTATATCTAATGAAGGCCATAACTTGTATGTGTTGGAGGTATTGGTTATCCTAGTAGGAGTAATCATTTTCAGTTAAATAACTTGCACTATCAAGGCCTTGGAGTCTAGTTTATGTGTGAAAAATATCTTGAGTTTAATCTTCATCACCTCAGAGATGAAATTATTTAAATAAATAGAGGTTTTGTGAGAGTGCCTATGAGGCCACTACTGCCTCAAGGTTTCTTAGGGAATTTGCAAATTCTCCCATCATTCCATACTAAGAGCAAGCACATAGAGGTACACTATCACTACATCAAAGAGAAGCTGCTCTATAATGAGGGTGCAGCACATAAGTAGGAAGGATCAATGTGCTCACATGTGGACCAAAGCATTTGGCTCAATCAAGCTTACACTATTGAAAACATGCATTGGAATGTTGGAGCTAGGATGAAGACTTGGAGGTTGACTCTTGAAGGGGAGTGATGAATTTCAAGATTCAACCTTTGTATGTCACCTTGGATGGATGCCACTTGTATCATTGAGAAGCAAGGAATCAGCCCCAAGACCTCGCATTCAAATTTGAATTTGAAAGCCTCTTCATAACATTCAATTACCACCTATCACACTTAGGTGTGATAAAGCATTTAATTTAGGAAAAGGGCTCCCTATCATCTAGGAAATCCTTTCAAGATTACATATATACACAATGTGCTTTGGATCTATGATCGCCCAATATATGTAAGCTCTCATGGGATTTGAATAAGCTAGTTGGCCCCTTGCTTAGCAAGCCTTCTGCTTGCTTGAGCAATTTATATAGACTTTGAGTAGCCATATTTAGCTCACATATTTATGTCCATAGAAGAAAGATAATTTGAGTGTTGAGCAAATCTTTCTTATTAATTTTGCTCATTTAATGTAATCTTTTGTTTTTTGGAAAACTATCATTGTATTCTAACTCTAGCTCAAAGCTCATCTCTAAAATCTACATATTATGAGAGAAATTGATCGAGGAGTGAATAGTGGTCTCTATGAGATGCCTAGTGAAGACAATCTCTCTAGGAGGCATTGATTCTCATAGTAGGAATATCCATTTTGAGTGAGATACCTTGCATTAGCAAGGTCTTATAGTGTGGTTTTTGTGTGTGAAAACCTTTGGGTTCAATATTCAAGAGTTGTGTGACTATAGGGCATTCACCCAAGTGACTTGTGAGCTTTTGTGGCTCAAGAAGCTAATGTTAGACTTAACGTTGCAAAAATATCAATTTCCACTTATGTGTGACAATATGAGCAATGTATACATATCTACCAATCCTATGTTTCATACTAGAAATAAACACATAGAAGTACATTATCATTATACCAAAGAGAAGATGTTGGCTAAAGAGGTTCAAGTATAACATATAAGTACCAAGGACTAATGTATTGACATTTTCAACAAAGCTTTGTATTCAATGAAGCTAACAAGGTTAAAGAAGGGCATCGGATTATTTGAGCTACAATGAAGACATTGGAGCTTGAAGCTTCAAGGGGAGTCTTGAAATACAAGCTTCACCCTTCGTCTGAGTTCAACCATCAGATGGATGCCACTTGGAGCCACATGTAGAAAGATTTAAAGCAAAAGAAACCTCACCTCGATTTGAATTTGAAAACCCCCTCAATAGCCAAGATTTGTATCACACTTGGGTGTGAGTAGATGCCTATAATTTAGGGACAATTATCCCTAATTTATAGGGAATCTTTCCAAATCTATATTTACACACAACTAGATTTGAATTTTATGATTCCACATGTGTGTGCTCTTTGAGAGTTTCAAAAAGCAAGTTAGTATGCAGCTAAGCTAAGCATGCCCTTTCCTTTCTTGCTTGAGTGATTTGAATAAATTTTATGTACCCATAGCTAATATGAAGATCTCTATGTGAGTGTTTTGGATTGCTCAAATTATTCAGCTGTTTTCATTAGTAATATATCAAACAATTCTTCTAATCTTTGGCTTATTATAAGATAATCAAGTGTTCTAAAGATGGCTTAAATCTCATGTTATTTCTCCACACAATCTGAGAGAAGCAAAATTCAGGAGTGAGAACATGTCTATTTGTGCATACCTAATGAAGGCCATAACTTGTATGTGTTGAAGTTATTGGGCCTCTGAGTAGGAGTAACCATCTTAAGTTAAATAACTTGCACTAGAAAGGTCTTAGAGTCTAGTTTATGTGTGCAAAATCGCCTCATAGGTGCAATTATTTTAGTAAACAAAGGTTTTGTGAGACTGGTCAGTATTGCCTCACGGTTCCATAGGGAATTCACAGTTTCCCATCATTCCATGCTATGAGCAAGCATATAGAGGTACAATATCACTAAATCAAAGAGAATGTGTTGGCTAAGGAGGGTGCAACACACATGTACCAATGATCAATGTGCTAACACATTGACCAAAGTATTCGATTAAATCAAGCTTACACTGTTGAAAAATGGCATTAGAATGTTGGAGCTAGGATGAAGACTTAGAGGTTGGGGCTTCACGGAGAGTGTTGAACTTCCAGCTTTAACCTTTGTATTGCTTTACACCTTGGATGGATGGAACTTGGATCATTGATAAGCAATGAGTCAACCCTAACACCTCGAGTTCAAATTTGAATTTGACTACCTCTTGATAAGAGTCAATTACCATCTATCACACTTAGGTGTGATAAAGTGTACAATTTAGGAAAAGGGCTCCCTATCATGTAGGAAATATTTTAAAGATTATATGTAAATACAATGTACCATGAATCTATGATCCCCCACATGTAAGATCTCATAGGAGAAAAAGATAGTAGACCCCTTGCTTGGCAAGCCCCCTACTTGCTTGAGCAATTTCTATAGACTTTGAGTAGCCATACCTAGCTCACAGATTTATGTGTGTAGAAGCTACATAGCCCTGAGTGTTGAGAAAATCTTCCTTATCAATTTGTACTCATTTCATGTAATCTTTGGCTTTCTAGAAAATTGTCATTGTATTCCAAGTATGGCTTGAAGCACACATCTAAATTCTACATATTATGAGAAAACCTGATTGAGAAGTGAGTAATACCTATGGCTTGAAGCAATAGGTTTAGGATAATTTATTTAATTTTATCATTTTTCTTCTAGTATTTGCAAAACTCTTTTTATTTGTATACTTTATTTTTATCTTTGCCGCCCTCCTTTCATTAATCAGCACTTATATATTTCTAGCAACTAACCTATCTGGATCTTTTCCCTTCTAACTAGCAACAAAGGCTTGAGTTTCAACATGCATAATGGATGTGTTTTGCTTGGAGTGATCTTCTTGTATGAAACTAAAAATTGACTCATAAGATGTTAACGCATTGTGTTGTCTTTTTGTTTTGAGCGAAAGAGTAAACAAGAATCGAGAAAAGTTTGCACACTTTAACTATCGCATGAAATCTCATGAGTAAGCAATAAACAACTCCTTCAAATCGTTGATCTCCATAAGAATACTATCCATAGCACCACCTGATTCATATACTCACTCTCTTACTATTTTTGAAGGTAAGAAGCATAAAAAACTTGCTTTCTCTCAAGATAGCATCAAGTGTGAATAAAGGTTTTAGATATTCCAAGATAAACATTTCAGAATCGCTATGAGCATTAAACATTCCTTTATCGCTTTAGACTTATTAATGTGTCACACATTATCATTCCACCTAGTTCAATTTTGGAGTGATGCTTTAGTTATTTTAAGGGAATATGTTTACATGACATTTTCATCTACAAGCTATAAGCTCAAAGATGAGGGTAGAACTTTAAGTTCACCTAACGAGAAAAAATGGAAGTAAAGAAAAGCTATATGCATTGCAATAGTTCAAGAACTTTATTACAATTTTCAATACACAGACGGAAATTTCACTCTCGTAAGTCTCAATATGAATTCTCAATGACTGAATTTTAAGCGAATTCATACGCAACCTCCTAAGTCAAGAAGATTAAGTCTTGCTTTATATCAGGTTTTCTTACAATTATATAAAGAATTGTTTTGAAGTAGAAAATGCACTTCGACTTCACAATTGAGAGTTGTAGGTAGAAAAGTACTTTATAGAGGAAATCAAGTATAAATTCAGAGAATAGTAAGAAAGCCTAAGATCAAAATGTAGAATATGTCAATGTTAGATGAGATGAGATAACCTTCGAAGTCGATGAACACGTTTATCTCTAAGCTCCACCGAGAACAAGAAAATCTTAAGATGCTGTAAGTAAACTTTGTGCAGCCTTGAAGGAGATAAGGAAAATAGTCTATCAACTCTGAACCCGTAAAGGAGATACGGAGAATAGTCTATCAACTCTGAACCCGTAAAGGAGATACGGACAGTAGTCTATCAACTCTGAACCCGTAAAGGAGATAAGGACAATAGTCTATCAACTCTGAACCCGTAAAGGAGATACGGAGAATAGTCTATCAGCTCTGAACCCGTAAAGGAGATACGGACAGTAGTCTATCAACTCAACTCTGAACCCGTAAAGGAGATAAGGACAATAGTCTATCAACTCTGAACCCGTAAAGGAGATACGGAGAATAGTCTATCAACTCCAACTCTGAACCCGTAAAGGAGATACGGACAGTAGTCTATCAACTCTGAACCAGTAAAGGAGATAAGGACAATAGTCTATCAACTCTGAACCCGTAAAGGAGATACGGAGAATAGTCTATCAACTCTGAACCCGTAAAGGAGATACGGACAGTAGTCTATCAACTCTGAACCCGTAAAGGAGATAAGGAAAATAGTCTATCAACTCTGAACCCGTGAAGCCTGAAGGATGTGAAGTTGTCACTTAGCACACCAAAACAAGGAGTTATGGAGTTGGAATTTTGACATCTTCAAACCGTTCTATGCGCGTAATGTGGATGAGCTGCAGAGACATGATCACAAGAAGGAAAGAATTTTATTTCCATATGAAACACACATTCTTCGTGATGAATTAATCAGCAAGAAGTCATGACATAAAAAGAATGTCTTCAATGAGCAAGCAGATACAGGAAACAGCATGAACATGGGAAGTACATGCAAGATGGAGTGAACTGAAAAGGAGTAAGCTGGAATGATACGTAATAAAGCAGAATACATCAAGTGGACACACTCATTCCGCGAAGCAAAGCGAGTGCAGTGGAAGAGAAGCGAGAAGCGTACGGTACGGTTGTAGCATAAGAAAGAAAAGCAAGCCTGATGGAAAGCAGGATACGCTATATAAAACGTAGGCGTGGATAAGCGGAAAATGTGGATAAGTAGGAGGATGAGGTGGTACTCTCATTCATTCTTCTGTTACCATGCTGGAAATGAGCCCTGGAGTACAGGGCTTGAGCACGCCATCAGAATTTCTGATGAAGTTGTTAAGGTCGATGCTTGCGTCGTAGGTATGATAAGCGTCACCACCGTCACATTTTCCTTTGAGAATGTGGCCGTCGGCGATGGATAATTGGAAGCACGAACCGCTGAAGCCCTTGCCAGAATGCACGAGCCTGCCTTCATCATTCCCGATCTGCGCATCCAAGTTTAGATACGAAAGCCTTTTCCTTCCCTGCGTGTCTAGACAAGTCCCACGCAAATTAAGGCGACTAGCTCGAGAGAGGAGCAGGTGAGGGAGAAATTGCACTGCAGAAATTAACACACTTCTTCTTCATCAGATCATCTAATGTAATCTCGTACAGGAAATGTACAGTGAAAAAAAAAAAAAAAAAAAAAAAAATATATATATATATATATATATATATATATATATATATATATACAGTGAAAAAAAAAAAAAAATTAAAAAAAAAAAAATATATATATATATATATATATATAGAGAGAGAGAGAGAAGCTCAATTACTCACGTCGTCTGCCATAGCCGATCCCTGTATGAATAGTACTGCGAAGATAGCAACAAGCCGAATGCTCCTAAGCGCCATTGTTTCTCTGGTGCCTCTCGCGAAGCGGAAGATCCTACAAAGCCGCCAATTACCGGTTTTGGCGCAGATGGTATCGCTCGCTCAGCAAGCTTGCTACTCTTTTATAGAAGAAATCCAAAAAAGAGGGGAGGCCACTACGAGGCACGGATTTTCGTGGCACGGCTCTTATCCACAGCACGACAGGGTGATATTGCTGTTCTTCTACTACTACACCACACAAGAAGAAGATGTATGACACAGATTTTGTCTTCATCATCAAAATGCAGATAACGCAGCGGGTACACGGGATACACGACATACATACAGACAATTATACGGATACACGGGACACACGGCTTTTTGTCTTCATGTTAGCGTCGCACATGGTTACTTATCTCCTCCTCTTCAGATCTCTTGCTGACACAAATATACGCATGCAAACATCCATATCTGATGCGGATTCCTGTATTTACTGCGCACACACATAGTGACTTTGACACACACACTCTCTCATACGTGTGGACACACACACGGAAATATGTATAAAATTTCTGATTAGGAGAGTGGTATGTGTATATGACATGTTTGCTCATGAATATGCAGGAGTGTTGCATGTTGCATACCATGCGAATGCGATTTGGTATAACATGCAGAAAACAGAGGACCTAACAGAAAAACACTCTCAAGAGGACCTCCACAAAAGCAGAGTTAAGGGTGCATGTTTAGCTCCATCATTCCACCAACTTAGCTTTAATTGAAATTCATGCCACGTCCATTCAACCAATTAATACATAAAGTTCTAGGGCTCAGAATATCATAGATAAGAAAATAGATGCTACACTTGCAAGTTGGCTCAGAATGATTTTTATGCAAGTTGGCTCATCTTTTGGAAGCCACTTTCATCAAGTAGGAAGAAAACCTGCAATAATGATTTAGGTGCTTAATATATTCTGATTGAGCAAAGGATAACAACAGCTTCTTGAAAGGATAAAAGAGTTAATATCTGATTAAACAAAGGATAAAAGCTTCTCATTGTGATGTGTGTGAACAAAAATACGATTGCATTTATATTTAAGTGGGTTTTCCAATTACACTTACTTCTCTTGGAATTAGACACTTTCTGGTACCATTGTGCGATGAGCTTGAGAGCTTGTGATATTTCTGTAACTTTGACATTTCAAAAGATGCATATAAATTACTCGTTACAGTCTCTTGTATCATCGTGCGATGAGCTTCAAAAAAAATTTCTATAACTTTTAAATTCGAAAAGAGGTGGCAAATAAATTCACCGTCAGCCTGCAAATATGCATATATTAGGATGAATGAGCAATATGTGATCCCTATACTCAACACTGATAATAGATACACCATCTAATTCATTACTTCACTTACAAAGTGCATTAGATTGCATTTTTTTTTTGAAATCCATATGTTGATAAGTAGACATCATGCTTGCTTTAAATCATTCAATGCCTTTTTTAACCTTCACACTTCAACTTCAGATCTTTTGTTAATGTAACCATAGGGTTAAAAGACACATACTTCTCCATGCAATTGCCCATTAAAAAACAAAATGTAGCTACGATATCCAATCAATGTACATTCCAGTCCACTGTGTTCAGATCTTTTGTTAATAGAACCATAGGATTAAAAGATACATACTTCTCCATGCAAGTGCCCGTTAAAAAAAATGTAGTTATGATCTCGAATCGATGTACATTCCAGTCCATTGTGAGCGGAAGTGAAAAATTACAATGTGAAATTGTCATGACATGGGGGAACGAAATTCTCATTAAAATCCATGCCTTTTTCTTGAGAATAACATTTATGTACAACCCTAAACTTATAACTATGAGCACTAACGATGGGAAATTGTACAACTTCCTTGTGCAAGTTAAAGGATGAATGGACATGTATTTACATAGATACCTCTCTTCACTCAAATCGCCAGCTCTCTAATTTCCTATAGGCTGAACATGGGAGGGAGTGTTTGGTCACTCAAACAAGTATTTGAAGCTCTCCTAAGCAACTGATCTCACTCAAAATACGTCCTCCTACTCACAGAACCAATGCCTCCAAGACATGCACATAGAGTCTATTGTTCACTCCAAACTTTATTTCTCTCCAAAATATGCATAGTTTAGGGTTGATCTTTTCAACATAATTAGAACACTATGTTATCTTTCTAACAAGTCAAACATCAGAAGAAATCGATACAATAGGAGAACAGAACTATGCTTAACAGGAGAAGGTAACTAACTATTTAACAAACAAAACAGCATGTGAGCTATGGCTACTCTAAGTATGAAGTAAGTACTTAGGAAAGCACATCCCTTGCATACCAAAGGGTCTACCAGCTTATTCACAATCTAAAAGCGATAACACATACGGGATCCCAATAATTCAAAGTGCACGATTTCTTTATATGACTTGAGATAAATTCCCTTATTGTAAAGATCCTCTTTTCCGAGAAACTAGGGTTCATCAGAGTCAAGAGTCATAGACGATTGATTGAGAGTGATGAGGGGGGTTCAAATTCAACTCTTAATGCATGAATACTCGTGCTTGGATCCTTCCTTCATAAGGCTCCAAGTGTCATCATTTTAGATGGTCCAAAACTTTTAAGGTTTGTGCTTGATTGTCAACACTCCCCCTCCACCTTCAACCTTCAAGTCTTCATCCTAAATCCATCATTCCAATGTTTTTTCTGTGTTTATTGGCTTGTTTGAGTCCAATGCTAAATTAAACATGAGAACACACTCATCCTTGGTACTTATGTGTTGGACTCATACCTCCTTGGCCCACACCTACTCTCTGATGTAGTGGTAATGTACCTCTACATGTTTCCTCCTAGCATGGAACATAGGATTTGAAGATAGGTATTCACTACTCATTTTGCCACACGTGATTGGAAAATTATTGAGATAAAAATTTAATTCAACCATGAAGCTTCTTGAGCTCCATGAGCTTATATAAATGCTAACGCAGGACTTCTGACAATGGCGTAATTCAAACATCCCACTATAGACCTTGAATAAGAGTGCATCCTTAACTCCATTACCTTCTATTGAGGTCATTTTCATATTGATTTGTTGTCAAGATCTTGCTCACGCGCATACAGAGATTACGGACGCAAAAAAACACACAGAAAAATAGAGGCAACAAGAGACGAGACCGAACGCAAGATTGGGTGCAATCTCCCCCCATGCACTCTGTTTCGATAGTCCACAGAGTGCATGTATTTATAGGACTTTTGATTACGTCGAAAATAGTGGTTACATGAGGGCGGCTTCGAAAAGCAGGCGTAAAACTAAAAGTTGGTAACTTTTACAGAAAGCCATTGCTTTTAATAACAGAAACTACGGTCTACAACGACCATTATTCTAACCATTACTTTTCTAACAATAGAACCTTCTACGCAGGTTTATTTACAAGCTAAATAATAATTATTTCGGATTATTGATGTCCGCCATTTCACGCCTTGCATGCTCCTCACGAACCTTCAGCTGCTATATCAAAAACATAAAAAAAAATCACATTAATACATTAATATCTAACATTTTAACCATGCCTTGTTCAATAATATACAACATGCCTCTCAGTTGACAAGCAACTGACCTCAGTTCATAAAATACTCTAATAATGAGAATACATTGTTGAATTTATTCCATGTGACTGTTACAATCCAACAATGCATTGGCCAACATAGTCCATGTTACAATCCAACAATGCATTGGCCAACATAGTCCATGTTACAATCCAACAATGCATTGACATTCGATATTTCAATCCAACAATGCATTGGCTATTCCATATTTCAATCCAACAATGCATTGTTCAACATATTCGATAAGGTATAACATGCCCCGCAGTTGAACAAGCAACTGACCTCAGGTGATAAAAGAATAAACATGGATGGCGAGTCACATGTTTCATCACTGAATAAAAAAAATAGGCATATGCCATGTAAAAAAGATACATGCATGGAAATGTTCATGGAGGTGTTAAGTTATTAAAAGTATTTGTGAGATACGGACATAGTCTTTCTAATGAATTTGGGCCAGCAAAACTTGAATATGCTTCTATGGACTAAATTCAATATGTAAATGCATCACAATTATCAAACATGTAGGGTAAACTTTAAAGGTAGAAATGAATCCTTAAACTCTTCTTGAAAAGCCTTCTAGGTGCGCGGACAATCTACACTATGGCAAAGATCATTCCACCATTGTTGCGCTTTACCTACTAAATAGTTAGTGGTAAACTCGATTTTCTTATTTTCTGAATATAACTCATCAGAAAAGAAGTCGTTGAATAGGGATAGCCATGATAAGACAAAGCGGCCATCTTTTCGTCCGTTGAATTGAAGCATAGCATATGGTCCTTGTATGGCTTGTTGAAGTGCTTGAAGTTCTTGGTTCATAATCTCTAACTCTTGCTTGAATGAAAATCCACGTAAAGGTGAATTACATAAATCTTCCATGGTGCTCTTGGACCCTTGCTCTCAACCTTGCTTGGTATCTTGAACACTCAATCAAGTGCCACCCAAGGATTTTTAAGGAATTCACATTTCCAAGCTAGCTCATTGGAAAGTTCATTCCGAGAGCTTTCCAACGGTATATTACGCGCCTCAATCCAACCTACGGATTGAGAGATACACTTGATTCTTTCTTAGGTCCAATCTTGAAATCGGTGCGCGCGCCTTCCACAAGTAATAAAGAGAGAGAACTTGAGTACAACTCCAAGAGATGGTGGAGTGGTCAAAGTACTTCCCTTGAAAGTAGGAGGTTGTGGGTTCAAATCCTCCTACCTTAGGGACTCTAAACCTCTCTATTACCACTCAAAAATTAAAATTGCCTCGCGCGTAGCCAACGACTGCCAACGGTCGCCAAGGGAGCCTTGGGTGCCAATGTATTGCCTAAGTTATTGCCTAAGTTCTTTGCCTAAGTCGACGCCTTGGAGTAAACGTAGGTGAAAACGTAGGTGATGGTTCTAGAACAGGAACCGAAACCGAAACAGAAACAGAAACAGAAACAGGAAACGGAGACGGAGATGGAAATGGAAATGAAGATGGAATCGGAATTCAGAATCGTGAATAGAGAACAGAACCCTCTGTATTGACGCGTGCCTGGCTCTGATACCACTGTTGTCAAGATCTTGCTCACGCGCATACAGAGATTACGGATGCAGAAAAACACACAGAAAAATAGAGGCAACAAGAGACAAGACCGAACGCAAGATTGGGTGCAATCTCCCCCCATGCACTCTGTTTCGACAGTCCACAGAGTGCATGTATTTATAGGACTTTTGATTACGTCGAAAATAGTGGTTACATGAGGGCGGCTTCGAAAAGCAGGCGTGAAACTAAAAGTTGGTAACTTTTACAGAAACCCATTGCTTTTAATAACAGAAACTGCGGTCTACAACGACCACTATTCTAACCATTACTTTTCTAACAATAGAACCTTCTATGCAGGTTTATTTACAAGCTAAATAATAATTATTTAGGATTATTGATGTCCGCCCTTTCACGCCTTGCACGCTCCTCACGAACCTTCAACTGCTATATCAAAAACATCAAAAAAAAACACATTAATACATTAATAATTTAACATTTTAACAATGCCTTGTTCAATAATATACAACATGATTGACATTGGATTACTCAATGGGTTGCAAAGTTTAAGTCTATATGTCTTCAATACATCCAAGATGTTGCAACCATGCGAATGCGATTTGGTATAACAAGAAGAGAAGAAAGATATGGATAAATGGAGGAGAACCTAACCGAAAAAATTTCTCAAGAGGACCTCCACAAAAGTAGAGTAAAAGTGCATGTCTAGCTCCATCATTCCACCAACTTAGCTTTGATTAAAATTCATGCCACTTCAATTCAGCCAAATAAAATATAAAATTATAGGGCTCAGAATATCATAGGTAACAAAATAGGTGCTACGCTAGCTCCCAAGGAGAACCTCTACACAAGAGAATGATCAGGATGCAAGTTGTCTTATTTTTTTGCAAGCCACTTTTTCAAGTAGAAGAAAACAGCTTAATATCTGTTTAACGAAAGGATAACAGCTAAATTTCTGACTAAAGAAAGGATAACAAATTCTTGAAAGATTAATTCATTAGTATATTCTCATTGTGATGTGTGTGAGAAAAATTAGGATTGTCAAGGCATGCATTTTATATTTAAGTGGTTTTTTCAATTGTATGTATATATGCACATAACCTTACTAGAGTACATACTTCTAGTACCATTGTGCGATGATCTTGGAAGAGTCTTCTTCCTTGTAATATTTCTGTGACTTTGTCATTTCAAAAGATGCATAAAAAATAATTATTACAGTTATGTGACTTTGTCATTTCTAGTATGATTATGCGATGAGCTTCGAAGATTTTTCTTCCTTGTGGTATTTCTATAAGTTTGAGATTTGAAAAGAGGCAAATAAATTCACCGTAAGCCTGGAAATATGCATCTCGTTAGGATGAATGAGCAATATGTGATCAGTATACTTCAACACTGATAATAAATACACCATTTTTATTATCTCATTGAGAAGACGCATTAGATTGCATTTTTTTGAAATCTATGTGATATTTCTGTAACTTTGACATTTCAAAAGATGCATATAAAGTACTCATTACAGTTTCTTCTATCATTGTGCGATGAGCTTCAAACATTTTTTCTTCCTTGCGGTATTTCTATAACCTTTAAATTCGAAAAGAGGCAAACAAATTCACCGTAAGCCTGCAAATATGCATCTCATTAGGATGAATGAGCAATATGTGATCTCTATATTCAACACTGATAATACATACACCATCTTCATTACTTCACTTACAAAGTGTATTAGATTGCATTTTTTTTTTTAAATCCATATGTTGATAAGTAGGCATGTATTTTCTTTTTTTTTTTTAATAAAAGGAAGTTTGGTCAAGGCCCACACTTCCGTACTTGTATTAAATAAAAGAAATGAAAAGTACAAGTGAATGGGTATAGTGCCCACGGAACCCCCCATGTCCCACAAAGCCGGGGTAGGTCTTACAAAGTTTAGATGGTGTTACAAAGAAGGTTAATCACCCTCTCATCACCCTCATGTGGGGCCCACTTGGGTTTAAGCTTGTTGTTGATTAGGAGAAGCACTTTATGGTGCCTGAAACGGGGTGATTTCTTGCAATTGGTGATTCTTTTACCAAGGAGAAATAAAGATTTCTCAATCGACCACTCTTTGGGGGAGTCATTGAAGTTATAAGCACATCTTTCCCACCAGATCTTCCGAAGGCCTCCCCTCTGATGGCATTCCAGAGGGTCGCCGAGCAGCCAATCGCTTGTCCTAGAAGAGCTTGTTTCCTGCTGATACTCTTCTGAAGTCTAATTTTCTTTCGAACAAACTGCCAGAGCCTGTTGGAGTTGGGAGAAGTAAAGAACATGTGACAAACATCTTCAATGGACCGGTAGTAGCACTTGCACTAGGGAGACACCCCACCAATTTTGCTAGCCTTTAGGTTGGTCTAGACTCCCTGATGAAGAATTTTCCATAAGAGAACATACTTTTTGTTTTCTATGAGAGGGTGGTAGATAGCCATGAACTTCATTTTCCACCGTCACTGCGTCCAAGACATGCGCCACTTCTTGTTGAGGTTGACTTGATAGTCGATGTTTCCTTTGATATTTGGGATATGAGTAATGAGATTGCCATTATGCCATCTAAGACCTAGCGAGCTAGGAGAGCCGTGGCCCATGGGGAGATGGACTTTATAATGGTCCCAAGCAAGATGTCTGCTTTGTAAAATGTTCCATTCTTCATAGGAGATTCGAACACTAGGATCAAAATCCTCGAAGTTGTGCCAATGGTTGGTGTCTTGATTCCAGATATGTTTCCAATTTCTGAAGCTCTTGTTCCATAGCCTCTTCACACTACGAATGTTCCAAGGTTTCACAGTCGTGATGCCATGGATCGGAAACCATATCGAGTCATTCTGTCTGATACCGGCTGCCTACTTCCAATCTTTGCTGATTCTTATACAGCTTTTGACTTTATTCCAATTCTTCCATAGGGAGCACACAAGGTTCGCGCTTTTTGGGAAAACCGGGATCGAGGAAAACAAAAGAGTCAAAATGTTGAGATTCTTCCATTTTGGGAATCCTACCAAAGTCTCCTTGTTGCTCGAAGCCTTAATCATCCATTTTGCTGCCAGTTTGGTAGCCATGCAACTCATGTCCAAAATACCAAGGCCCCCACAATCCTTTTGGCGTGCAAATGGACCATTTGATTTTAGGAATCCCCCTCCTGTTATGGTCCCCCGTCCAAAGGAAGTTTCTGCATATACTTACCAATTTGGATAGCTCTTACTCATTAGGGGAAAATATGAGCCCCATTTGGGCCTTGTAAGGAATGGGATTAAGATCGTTAATTTTCGTGATTAGGTGGCCACGAAAAACTACTAGTAGTTTTTCTTCTTAAAATATTATTTCTCAAAACTATGCTCAGTCTGATGGGACTCGTGGAGATCCTTGTCCATTCGATCTTTGTCATGGACGGTGAGGATTAGGATGGAAATCTCTGGCAAAAAAGGACAAAACTTGCCCTCTTTAATGACTCATGTGTGGAGTCTTACTGGCAAAAAACGACAAACGAAAGGCGCAGTTCGGGAGTATTACTGGCAGAAAAGGACAAAATAGCACTCCGGGAGTCACGTCGTCAAACTTCGCAGGTTAATTGGAGCCATTCGATTCTCCTTGGATCCAATGGATCACAAAGTTAAGGCTTGACAACCACTTGATGGAGCCACAACTAAACGGCTGCGATCGACTGCGCCCACGCCTGGCAAATAAGGACAAAACATCTTTGAATTTGTGCCAAAAACAAATATAAACCCTTGGATGCATCATCTAATCAACGATCGATATTCGACGGAATAATTACCTTTATGAATTTAAAGCCAACCATTAGATATTTGCTTCATCCAATGGTGTAGATTGAATCCGACTATTTAATTGTGATTTAATTAGAGCCTTTAGATTTTCACATAAATCCAAGGGTTGTGGTTAAAAGATGAGGCTTTGAAAACCACATATCAAGGAGAACTCGTGGTTTCCATCCTTCAATACCATCTTTGACCACACAAAAAAACAAGGGAACCCTATGTCTAGACTAGGGGATTAGTGAACTAGACTGTGGCCACTGCTCACATCCTATTGGTCCATCACTAATCAGCCCTCAAGCTAAAAGGCCCATTCAGGGTTCATTTTTTCCCCTAATGTCTTTTGGCCTCCAACAAGAGAGGAAGTAAATGGGCGACAAAATGAGGAATGTGTTAATGATCCTTGCACAACCGGACAGATTGATTTGCATACCTCTCCAATAGTTTAGCTTGCTTTCGAGTCTGGCCAGCACCTAGTTCCAATGCTGCTCCATCGAGATACCAAAGCCCAAGGGAATCCCAAGGAGCCAGAAGACTTGTCCTGAGGGAATGATTTGGCAGCCATGCACATAGAGAAGGTCAGGTTGGGACCCAATAATAGCACAGAAAGCGGTCTTTGAGTGGTTTATTCTGGATCTAGAGGCTTCACAGAAAGTGTCCACGCATCTCCAAAACACCACCCGACTGGAATAATCATTGTGGACAAACGTGTTCATATCTTCAGCAAAAAGTCTCATGGTGATCTAGCCATGGTTATGGGGCAATAAGAAGCCTTTGATATTACTAGCTTCCACCTATTGTTCCACCAATCGGCTGAGCCCTTCTATGGCAATAGCAAAGAGAAACGGAGCCATAGGGCACCCTTTTCTGATCGAAGGCTTTAGATTGATCACCTTTGAGAGTTTCCGATTGATGTTAATTTGGGTTGATGCATTTCCCAAAAGCGTCGAGATCATCCTGGTGAATTTTTGGCTGCAGCCGAGATCTTTAAGGGATTATAAAATATAGTCCCATTCCAGTGTGTCGTAAGCTTTGTCAAAGTCAATCTTGAGGAAAAACCCATCTTGTCTTGACTCTTTCGTGAAGTCAAGACCTTCCCAAATATCAATTATGGCTTCCAAAATAGACCTACCTTTGATGGCCGGAAATCTTGTTGGCTATGACTTTATCAATAATCTTATAACCCGTTTGAAGCATTGTAATCGGACGCCAGTTCTCAATTATGTTCTTTTCCCCTTTTTTATGGATTAATTTGATGATGCCGTTGTTGAGACAAGTCGGAAGCGCACCAAACTCGAGCGCCTCTTGCCAAACCAAGTGAACGGGGGTGGCCAATACCAACTTGAAGGATTTAAAGAACTCGTTAGTGAGCCCATCCAACCCCGGGCTTTTCCCACTGGGAAGGACATCGATGACTGCCGCATGTATTTTCTTAGTCTAACAGCATCATGCTTGCTTTAAATCATAGAATGCCTTTTTTAACCTTCACACTTCAACTTCAGATCTAGTTAAATTCTCATTAAATCCCATGCCTTTTTCTTGAGAATATCATTTGTCTACAAGCCTAAAATTATAACCATAAACGTTAATGACGGGAAAATGTATTCCTTAATTTGCAAGTTGAAGGATGACTGGACATGTATGTACATAGATACCTATGTTCACTCAGATCATCAGCTCTCTGATTTCTATAGGATGAACATCTTGGGAGCTTTTGGTCACTCAAACAAGTCTTTGAAACTTTCCTAATGCAATTTATCTTAGTCAAAATACTTGCTTCTACTCCGAGAACCAATGCCTCTAAGACAAGCTACTCACTGCCTTCACCACACATGCACATAGAGACTCTTATTCACTCCATACTTAATTTCTCTCAAATATGCATAGTTTAGAATTGATCTTTTCAACATATTTAGAAGACTTTGTTATATTTCTAGAAAATCAAATATTACAAGAAATTGATACAATATGAAAAGGGAATTATGCCTAGCACTGGAACCTAGCTATCTATTTAACAAACAGAACAGAGTGTGAGCTATGGCTAGTCTAAGTATCAAAAGCTATGGCTACTCTAAGTATGAATAGGAGAAAACAGAGTATGAGCTATTACCTTTCTACTACACCACACAAGAAGATCATATTACCTTTCTACTACACCACACAAGATAGACGGCACATCAACATACAGGCAACAATTCAGCGGATACACGGCTTCTTGTCTTCATGTAAGAAAACAAGGGAGTTCGCGTCGCACATGGTTACATACACCCATAGACGTGGATTCATGTATTTACTGCGCAAAACCCTAGTAGACACTTTCTAGTACCATTGTGCGATGATCTTGGAAGCCTGTGATATTTCTGTACTTTGGCATTTCAGAAGATGCATATAAATTATTCGTTACAGCTTCAAGGATACAAGAAATGTAGCTACGATATCCAATCAATGTACATTGCAGTCCACTTTGTTCAGATCTTTTGTTAATAGAGCCATAGGGTTAAAAGATACACACTTCTCGAATTGATGTAGTTATGATCTCGAATTGATGTACATTCCATTCCATTGTGAGCGGAAGTGAAACATTACAATGTGAAATTGTCATGACATGGGGGAATGAAATTTTCCTTTAAATCCATGCCTTCTTCTTGAGAATAACATTCGTCTACAAGCCTAAACGTATAGCTATGAGCATTAATGATGGGAAAATTGTACACCTTCCTTGTGCAAGTTAAAAGATGAATGGACATGTATTTACATAGATACCTCTCTTCACTCAAAAAGCTAGCGCTCTAATTTCGTATAGGATGAACATGCGAGTGTTTGGTCACTCAAACGAGTATCTGAAACTCTCGTAAGCAATTTATCTCACTCAAAATACTTGCTTCTACTCAGAGAACCAATGCCTCCAAGACATGCTACTCATTGCCTTCACCAGACATGCACATAGAGACTATTGTGAACTCCAAACTTGATTTCTCTCCAAAATATGCATAGTTTAGGGTTGATCTTTTCAACATATTTAGAAGACTATGTTATCTTTCTAACAAGTCAAATATTAGACGAAATTGATACAATATGAAAATGGAACTATGCTTAATAGGAGAAGGTAACTAACTATTAAACAAACAAAACAGAGTGTGAGCTATGGCTACTCTAGTTATGAAGAAAGTACTTAGGAAAGCAGATCCCTTGCATAGCCAGGGGCCTACTAGCTTATTCAAAATCTAAAAGTGATAACACATAAAGGATCACAAGAATTCAAAGTGCACGATTTCTCTATATGACTTGAGTAGAATTCCCTTAATGATAGGATGCTCTTTTCCTAGAAAATAGGGTTCATCGGACTCAAAAGTCATAGGTGATTGATTGAGAGTGATGAGGGGGATTCACATGAATACTCATGCTTGGATCCTTGCTTCATAAGGCTCCAAGTGTCATCATTTTAGATGGTTCAAAACTCGTAAGGTTTGTGCTTGATTTTCAACACTCCCCCTCCAGCTTCAACCTTTAATTCTTCATCCTAAATCCATTATTCCAATGCTTTTTTTGTGCTTCTTGGCTTGTTTGAGTCCCATGTGAAATTAAACATGAGAACGCACCTTGGTACTTATGTGTTGGACGTGTACGTCCTTGGCCCACACCTACTCTTTGATGTAGCGGTAATGTACCTCTATATGTTTCCTCCTAGCATGGAACATAGGATTGGAACATAGGTATGCACTACTCATTTTGTCACACGTGATTGGAAAATTATTGAGCTCAATAATTTAACTCAACCATTAAGCTTCTTGAGCTACATGAGCTCATATAAATGCTAACTCATGACTTGTGACAATGGCATAATTCTAAGATCCCACTATGGACCTTGAATAGGAATTCATCCTTAACTTCATTACCTTCTATTGAGGTCATTTTCATATTGATTTCCATTGGATTACTCAATGGGTAGCAAAGCTTAAGTCTATATGTCTTCAATACATCCAAGATGTTCCAACCATGCGAATGCGATTGGTATAACAAGAAGAAAAGAAAGACATGGATAAATGAAGGAGAACCTAAGAAAAAAATACTCTCAAGAGGACCTCCACAAAAGTAGAGTAAAAGTGCATGTTTAGCTCCATCATTCCACCAATTTAGCTTTAATTAAAATTCATGCCACTTCACTTCAGCCAAATAAAACATAAAATTCTAGGGCTCATAATATCATAGATAATAAAATAGATGGTACACTAGCTCCCAAGGAGAGCTTAGGGTGCAAGTTGGCTCATTTTTTGGAACCACTTTTTCAAGGAAGAAAACCTGCAAGAATGATTTAGGTGCTTAATAGCTGATTGAGGAAAGGATAACAGCTTCTTGAAAGGATAAAAGAGTTAATATCTGATTAAAGAAAGGATAAAAGCTTCTCATTGTGATGTGTGTGAACAAAACTACGGTTGCAAAGGCATGCATTTATATTTAAGTGGTTTTTCCAGTTATATTTATATGTGCACATAACCCTACTAGAGTACTTACTTCTCTTGGAATTAGAGTACTTACTTACCATTGCGCGATGAGCTTGGAAGCTTGTGATATGTCTGTAGCTTTGTCATTTCAAAAGATACATATAAATTACTCTTTACAGTTACACCGTAATCCTGGAAATATGCATCTCATTGTGGTATTTCTTTAACTTTGAGATTCGAAAAGAGGCAAATAAATTCACCGTTATCCTGGAAATATGCATCTCGTTAGGATGAATGAGCAATATGCGATCCCTATATTCAGGATGAATGAGCAATATGTGATCCCTATATTCAGCACTGTTAATAGATACACCATCTTCATTACTTCATTTACAAAGTTCATTAGATTGTATTTTTTTTTAAATCCATATGTTGATAAGTAGGCATGCATTTTATTAGTCTGACAACATCATGTTTGCTTTAAATCATACAATGCCTTTTTTAACCTTCACACTTCAACTTCAGATAATTTTTTAGTAGAACCCTATAGACATACTTCTCCATGCAATTGCCCATTAAAAAAAATGGAGTTATGATCTCCAACTGATGTACATTCTAGTCCATTGTGAGCTGAAGTGAAAAATTACAATGTGAAATTGTCATGAAATCTTCGAGCGAAATTCTCATTAAAATCTATGCCTTTTTCTTGAGAATATCATTTGTCTACAAGCCTAAACTTATAACCATGGACGTTAATGATGGGAGAATGTATTCCTTATTCAATTTGAAGGATGAGTGGACATGTATGTACGTAGATACCTCTCTTCACTCAAATCATCAGCTCTCTGATTTCTATAGGATGAACATATTGGGAGCTTTTGGTCACCCAAACAAGTCTTCGAAACTTTCCTAGTGCAATTTATCTTAGTCAAAATACTTGCTTCTACTCGGAGGACCAATGCCTCCAAGACAAGCTACTCACTACCTTCACCACACATGCATAACACATAGAAACTGTTATGCACTCCATACTTGATTTCTGTCAAATATGAACAGTTTAGAAGTGATCTTTTCAACATATTTAGAAGACTTTGTTATATTTCTAGAAAATCAAATATTACAAGAAATTGATACAATATGAAAAGGGAACTATGCTTAACAGTGGAAGCTAGCTACCTATTTAACAAACAGAACAGAGTGTGGATTGTGAGCTATGGCTACTCTAAATATGAATAGAAGAAAACAGAGTGTGAGCTATGGCACGGATTTTCGTGGCGCGGCTCTCATTCAAAGGGTGACAGGGTGACACCACACCAGAAGATTTATGACACAGATTGTGATCTATGACACAGATTTTGTCTTCATCAAAATGCAGACAATGCAGCGGATACACGAGATACAGATATACACGGTATACACGGCCTTTTGTCTTCATGTAAGAATACAAGGGAGTTACTTATCTCCTCCTCTTCAGATCTCATGCGGACACAAATACACGCATGCATACTGCGCACACACACACTGACACACACACACGGAAATGTATTTACTGACACCCACACATACTGCGCACACACATACTGACACACACACACACGGAAATGTTTGCACATGAATATGGAAGTGTTGCATGTTGCATACCATGTGAATGAGATTTGGTATAACAAGAAGAAAAGAAAGATATGGATAAATGAAGGAGAACCTAACAGAAAAACACTCTCAAGAGGACCTCCACAAAAGTAGAGTAAAAGTGCATGTTTAGCTCCATTATTCCACAAAATTAGCTTTCATTAAAATTCATGCCGTTTCAATTCAGCCAAATAAAATACAAAATTCTAGGGATCAGAATATCATAGATAAGAAAATAAATGCTACAATAGCTGCCAAGGAGAACCTCTATTCAAGAGAATGATTAGGATGCAAGTTGTCTTATTTTCTGGAAGCCACTTTTCAAGTAGAAGAAAACAGCTTATTATCTGTTTAACGAAAGGATAACACCTAAATTTCTGAATAAAGAAAGGATAACAGTTTCTTGAAAGATTAATTATTCTCATTAGTATATTCTCATTGTGATGTGTGTGAACAAAATTAGGATTGTCAAGGCATGCATTCTATATTGAAGTGTCTTACAATTATATGTATATGTGCACATAACCTTACTAAAGTACTTACTTCTCTTGGAATTAGACACTTTCTACTACCATTGTGCGATGATCTTGGAAGAGTCTTCTTCCTCGTCATATTTCTGTAACTTTGTCATTTCAAAAGATGCATAAAAAATATTTATTACAATTACACAGTTTCTAGTATCATTATGCGATGAGCTTCAAAGACTTTTCTTCCTTGTGGTATTTCAATAAGTTTGAGATTTGAAAAGAGGCAAACAAATTCATCGTAAGCCTGGAAATATGCATCTCATTAGGTAGAAGTGATCCATATAATCAACACTAATAATATGCGCAATATGTGATCCATATAATCAACACTAATAATAAACATAACATTTTCATTATCTCACTTAGAAGGTGCATTTGAATGCATTTTTCTGAAATTTATATGTTGATAAGTAGGCATATATTTTCTTATTCTAACAACATCATGGTTGCTCCAACAATGTTCAAGTAGAAGTATTGCTTTTAGTGTTTTTGTTGTGTTGCGAGTCATTGCAAAAATGGAAAATGCAGATGGAATGACTTAGCTTATGAGCAATAAGCTCAAAAAGAACAACTTCCATGCCTGGATATTCAGAATGATGAATTTCCTTATGAGAAAATGCTACTAGAAGTACATCAAAGGAGAGAATGAAAATGCTCCATAGTTACCAGAGAGGAATTGGACTGTGGACCAGTTAAGAGTATATGAGAAATGGAATCAAGGAGCACAAAAGTAATGTTTTGGCTATGTGTTAACATATAGCATAGCATGATTGGGCACATACAGGATGCCAAGACTCTGAAAGAGTCTGAAAGAGGCTCAGAATAGTTTGATCACATTGTATGAGACCGATACAAAGGCATGGAAATTGCAACTCAAGAATGAGTTGCATAAAATGGAGAGAAAGGCATGGCAATAAGTGACTACACCCTGAAAATCAAAAGCATATGTGAGTCACTTGCATCTATTGGCATGATTGTAGATGATGATGATGATAAAGTGCTAGTGTACCTTTGTCGTTTAGGAGCTACATATAAGTAGTTTGGAACTTCTATACAAACCAAGAAAAATGTTTCGAATTTTGTTGATTTGGTGTACATGTTGATTATTGAAGAAAAGGGGTTTAGTACTGAAAGTCCCAATGAAAACCTAGTTTTGAGAAGGTATTCTACTCTAGGAGAGGAAGAGGCAAAGGTACAGGTTTTGGAAGTGGAGGAGGAAACAATAATGAAGAACAAGGTCAACATTAGAATCATGCAAGAGGTAGAGGTCTTTGAGGCAGGAGGAGCCAAACTAGCTGCAAAAATTTCCAATGAAATGATATAGGTAATGACAATAAAGGATGTTAGAATTGTGATAACCTAGACATGTTGAACATGAAAAGGTTGAAGAATCAAAATAACAGAAGGCAACAAAACAACTATGCATCCACAAGTGCGAATGATTCTAAATAGCTATTCACAGCTCAACATCATATGATGAATACAATGTTTGCTTATGTTTTAAAATCAAATGGTAATGTGTGGTTTGTTGATTCATGTGCTTCAAATCACATGACCAGTCATTCAAAATCGTTTAGTAGTTTGTAGAAATTGCCAATTCCTGGATATGTTGAAACAAGTGATGACACATTATACTCTATCGAGGAAACATAGCATTCTATATGGAGAATAGGGAGGTAAAACATCTTGTTGATGTGATGCATGTTCCAGATATAACAAAGAATCTAGCTTCTATTAGACAAATGGTTGACCAAGGATTACAAGTCAAGTTCAATGCTTATGGGTTATAAGTAGAAGATTACAAACAAGATGGACGATTGATTGCCAGAGGAGATAAAGTGGGTAGAATGTTCAACTTAAATGTAAAAATTCTTGAAATGAATGCAATCGTGTTTGCAGAAGGTGCAAGAGTTATTGTTAATATAGAGATGTGGCACAAACAAATTGGACATGCAAACTTTTAAAGGTTGAAATTGATGCAGTCAATGGAGGTTGTCAATGGACTACCAAATTTCAAAGTTATGAAAATGCAAAAGGTATGTGCAGCATGTCAATTTGGTAAATAGTCAAGAGCATCATTTTCACATGACAAGCATGTTAGTGAGAATGTTCTAGAAATTGTACATACAAATGTTTGGGGCCCTGTAAAGAACACATCTATGGGTGTTTGTAGGTTTTATGTTACTTTCATTGATGAACATACATGAAAAGTATGGGTATATGTGATGAAAGAGAAAAGTGGTTTGTTAACTTACTTCTAGAATTTTAAAGCTATGGTGGAAAAGAAGATAGGGAAGTATTATTTAGACATTAAGATCCAATGGAGGAGGTGAGTATATATCAAATGAGTTCAGCGGTTTTCTAAAAAGTCATGGAATTTGATGTCAGTTTTCATGCAAGTACACACCACAACAGAATGGTGTTGCTGAATGCAAAAATAGACATATTACAAAAATAACAAGAGCCTTGATGGCTGAGAAAAATATGCCTCATTGTTATTGGGAAAAAGCTATCCACACTGCTCTTTACATCATGAACAGAAGTATGATTGCTATAGTACATCAAGTTTCACCTAAAGAGAAGTTCATAGATAAAAAGCCAAACTTATCACACGTGAAAGTGTCTAGATGTATTGCATATGTACATGTTCCAAAGATGAGTTGAGGATGAAAATTGATAGAAAAGCAAAAAAATGTACTTCATTGGATTCTCCCTTGAGCAAAAGGGATATAAACATTGTAAGCCACTCACACGACAGGCGAAGGTAAGTAGAGATGTGGTGTTTGATGAAATGTCAAGCTTCTATGTAGGTGCCAAAGATGGAATTAATATTTAACCAATTGATAAAGAAAATTCTAAAAAATCAAGTGCAGAATCTCAAGTTTTGAGTGGACCAGATGGTTCCAACTCAAATCCATGGAGCAAAAGATTGCATGAAAATTTAAGTCTAGCAAATTCATCCAATACATCCAAGAAAGGTATAGAAAAGCTTTTTTATGGTAATAAAACATCTTCAAGTTTTGGAGACGTTGATGGACATTCAAGTGGTTGAGAAAAGGGCCTTGATGAGGAACTTGGATTGCCTATGATGTGTCCTACAAAATCTATACCCTACTTGGAAAAAGCATGTCCTCCCATCATTGATCTCAATGGCATCTAATCTTTTTGAACAGGGTATTTAGCCCTTTGACGCTTGTCACAATGCTTCACATAAATATGACATCCATGTGAAGGATAGGCTACCGAAGATCTGAGAATAAGGTAGTTTTGAGTACACAATTGGGGTTGCGAGTGTCCACTTGTAATACCACTATGTGTAGTTTCCAAAATTTTGATGTAGTTTCTCCCATGAATGCACAATCATAGGTAACCATCTCTGCTTCATTTGTAATAATTTTCACCAATTAAAGCATAGCCTTTGGATTCTTGTTTACCTTGTGTTTGCATTCCTAGGAAAGCTACTTGATTTCAAGAATTTGACCAATGGAACACTCTATTTTAGTACTCACATGATGCGATACAAACTTGTGAATTCCACTCAAGGTTGGCTCACACAACCTAAGCATTGCTAAGTAGGTGATGGATTTCTTCCTTCATTTTAGGCCAATATACTCCTAAGCATTTCCAATTTTACAAACATTTGACTTTTGATCAATGATGTCATAACAATCCTATATGGCTTTTTGTATTAGACTTTTGTATCCTTCTTCCTCATCACAACAAGATAATACACCTTGATCATTCCCTTTTTAAATGCTTCGTGCTAGCAAATGATACCTTTGTGATCATTTGATCTCTTCTTCCCTTCTTTTTATATGTCGATTCATGGGTCCAAACTTTAGCACTAGGATAAGAGTCTTATCCTAATAAAGAAATACTTCTACGTTGAATAGGTAGACGTCTGGAAGTTTCTCGGACACTTCTTGCCTTGATTCTCCAAAATTGAGGAACAAAAGGTGATCCATCCTAAGGTGGGTCTTACCTCTCCTAACAACTATGTCGAAATCATATTGCATTAGTAAGAGAAAGCATCTTACTAAACATTCCATACTACAAGTTTTTTGACTAAATATAATACTTTTTAATTGTACACACCATTCTTAATCATTCTCATTCATTTGTAGTGTTATTCCTTTCTACTCCATTCAATTGTCTAATAGTGTATACTAGGATAACTCTAAATGTTTTTTCTCTAGTTGTTTGTGCTATTACACATCGAACTTCAAAATTTGATGCATTGACATGAACATGGAACTTATTCCGATCAAGCATTTTCAATACTGGTGCAAAACACAAGCTTTGTGAAGAATTATTCAGATTATTCATTCCACTTAAAGTTTATTAAGAGCATGTAAAGGGGTTTAGCTATGATTGCATACATGTGGAAAAAATTTCTATAGTCTTGAGTATAGGTATGTCCTCACCTTTTGTTCCATAGGTCCAATTCTGCTATCTTTCTACTACCATATGTGAAATAAGTATTGTGGTTGTTGGATTCAAATGTAATGTGAATAGACTTCTCTACTTCGCCCCTTTAGATATCAATATGTTCCCTTCTTTAGAGTTCTCCACAAAACATCCCTTCGAGTTGAACTTGACTTGCAATCTTATGTCAACCATGTGACCCACAAAAACAAGAATCTTTGTGAATTTCATTTGTTTCCATACGCCATTTGGTTCATGGAACCTAGATGTTTGAAAAGAAATCCTAGTTGCAGCTCATGTGATTGCTACATCCACTATAAATATACCATGTGCTTGACCCTTGTGTCTTGTTGTCACTCATTTGTGTTGGTGCATGAAGCAATACTAAGAGCTTGATTTATGTATTAGGATTTCACATAATATTTGAGACACAAGCTTATGCATATGCATGTTTACTCTTGATAAGGTCTAAGGTTAATGTTATAAGTTTACTTGGTCAAAAGTAAAAAGGATATTTGGAGAGAATCATGTGGACACATAGGGAGCCAAATACCACAACTTCGTTTGCACATAAGATTCAAATGAAATCCTAAAAATATGGATCACATTTAGGTGGATCAAGTCAAACATCATAAAAAAACACGTATTTATAGGCTAGTCAGTTTAGTCTCAAAAAACGAAGCTGATCATTACATGCATTTGAGTGCACGTACTAGCTAGCCTTGAACCTTGAGGAATCCTGCACTCTCTCATGGTATCATACCTTAGTTATCTATACATTTACAACTCATTTCATTTCTATATTGGTCCCCGTCTAATGTTATAGTGCATTGAGTGATGTCTACCAAATTCTCTGAGTTATTTCTCTATGTATATGGTCTCATTAACTAATCTATTGACTGGAGCATAATGTTATGACTCTAATAAACATGCCTATTGTTATTGTACATTGAGTGAAGGATGTCGAATTCTCTAAGTTATTGCTCTATGTGTATGGTCTCACTATCTATTCTAGTGATTGGAGTATGATGCTATGACTATGATAAATATGCTTACAAAGATTCATAGTCATTGGCATTATAGATCATGAGTTATGATCAAATCAAGGTGACTATGTCGGTGTATGTTCATCCTCCTAAAAAGTCGGTATCACCCCTAGACTTCTTATGCACATTGCTCTTATTACATTCCTCCTAATTCATGAAATAAGTTGGTATAGCTCACTCATCACTTCATCTGAAAGTGAGGAAAAGGTACGAAGTCAATTCCAACCAAACTATGAGCTATGAGTAAAATACAAAGTGCCTTCTTCCATAAATATAAGGTTTTCTCAAGATGATGCGTACACAAAAGTTAAATCCTTAGACATAGAGTTTTCAGGACGATGTTCCAAAGTACTATGGTGATCTAAATGCATATATTGGAAACTTATGGAGTCTATTGAAGCCCTCTGAAGTTAATTAGGATAGGATGGAGGAGGTTCTTGCCAAGATCATCTCAGCTTTGTGCATTAGCCATATAGTCAACCAGATGAAGTTTTTTCCTACACTTGCAATGTTTTTGGCTTGCATTTTGAGTGCTTTTTGAGTGCTTAGATCGCCTGACACAAGAATAATATATTAGTATTGATATAGACTATCATCTTTGTATGTTGAGACCTCGATCCCCTTTCGATACTAACATGAAGCCCTAGTGTAGCCTGTGTTGTGTATAATTGTACTCCCACTTGTTATGCCTTATTCTTGTCCCTAGAGCACTTAGTATACTTAGGATTGTGCATAAATGCAACATGCTTTTTTTTATCTGCATGTCTTTTTCAATGTGTATGTTGCATGGATTATTACAAGGTTTTCTGTGAGCATGAGGTTCTCCTATGGGATTATAGTGTGAGTTGAATGTTTTCTACAAGAAATTAAGGGGGAATGGAGAGATGGCTATAGACTTCTGGTCACAAGGTTGTTTAGGCACTTGTTTTCAAACTATTGTGTGTGAATGAGTATAAAGTTTCATTGGTTGTACGATTTTATGTCAAGAGGAATGATGAACATGAGAAGGCTTAGATTGGAAGATGAATGATGAACATGAGAAGGCTTAGATAGGAAGATAGGGTTAGTTTTCAAGATAGTCCTTTCAGCCTTTTTAGTCAAGTATTTCTCAAAAGTATAAAAACCAAAAAAATCAAAGCACTTCACTTCATTTGTGCGAATGCAAGCATCGTGAGCGCTGGAAGTCGGATATCGCAAAGAGAGTGGAGACGGAGAGTTTCGGGCCGTGCGGAGCAAGAGGGGGTGTAGAAGAGTTGGAGAATAGCTTTCAAGGTGAGCACATCAAATCCCTACTCTCAACATCCACTTAAGTCAAGTAACATAGCAAAATGACCTACGGCAAGTGTCGTGAAGGGTTCTACAGGGGCTGGGAAAGTTCTTTTCTTAGATTCAGGCAATTGAAAGAGGGGAAACAAGGTGTAGGAGCACCTACATTGAGTTGAAACTACCATTTACTTGTTAAAATTTGAAAAACTACAAGTGTCGTGTTCTCCCATGGTTAAGTGTCACCACATCTAGATGTCGTGATCTCTTGTGGTTGAGTGTGGCGATATTTATCCATGTCGGATATCGTGAGACTTTTCTCATGCCATCTGATAGAAGTCGGATATCGTGAGACTTTTCTCGTGACATCAAAAAGATATCGGATATCGTGAGACTTTTTCGCGACATCTGACAGATATCGGATATCGTGGGACTTTTCTCGCGACATATGCCAGATATCGGATATCGTGAGACTTTTCTCGCGACATCTGATAGATATCAGATATCATGAGACTTTTCTCGCGACATCTGACAGATATCGGATATCGTGAGACTTTTCTCGCGACATCTGACAGATATCAAATATCATGAGACTTTTCTCATGACATCTTCCAGATATCAGATATCATGAGACTTTTTCGGGACACAAGTCATGTGTTGGATATCATGGACTTTTTTTGCGACATTCGTCAGGTGTCGTGTTTGTCTCGTGACATTTCACAAGTGTCATGTATCGTGATTCTGTAAGTGTCCAATATCGTGGAACTTGCTTCAACGTCGAGTATCGAGTATCATGGAATCCTGAGTCGCGACATTTGGTAGGTATCGAGTGTCGTGTATTGAGCCAATGTCAGGTGTCATGTAGAGAAAGCTTTAGTGAAACCTCAGTAGAAAATCCCCAATTAATAAAAAATTCATACAATTTTGAGATTCGGCAAAGAGCATTGGGAGCTAGGGGTTTGTCAAAACTCGACTAGAGCTTTTAAGTGAATGAATCTAAGATCCGGAAGAACCTTAGGAAGCTGAAGAAGTGTAATCTCTTCTGTGGGAAGTGTAGCTCAACCAAGTATTCATTCTCATTACTCTGAAACCTCTAGTGATTCTGACGAGGAAACCCTCATCGCCTTGAAAGACATGCAGAATTCTGTACCAATAGTTGGCATGATGTCAATTATTGAGGCCGGAGAGTATCGAACGTCTTTAGAATATGTGAGCACCAATCAACATGGGTTACCCATTTACCTAGATGGAGTAAACAGATTAGTGGCTAGGCTGAAGAAAGCTACAGATGCTTACATAGTACCTAGGCCAGCTGTTAAGTATGCAAGAGGATTCTACATGGATAAAAGAGAGATTTTGTATGCTATCACAGAGCACCCTTAAAACGTCAATGAAGAAAGGTAAGAGGGCACTACCCACAACCTTAATGAAAAAGGGCATGAGGAACAGGTATCTGCCCCTAGAGGGAAGTCCATTGTAACGCGGGTTTGGAGAGGGGACCTAATTCCCCAAGATGACTCCTTAATGGATGTCTATCTGGTCAATGGAATGGAGTATCTACTACTTAAAACCAACTCTTCATTGTGGGAAGAAGTTACCAATCCAGCTACCATCTGTGAGTTACGAGATCTAGCAAAGCGGAAGTACAAATTGAGAAGTACACCAAGCACCAGAAACGAGGGAGATACAGCCAACTACAGAAAAATAAAGTAGATCTAGATGCCTAAATGCCAATCAATCTGTTTGCATCGACCAAAGATTTTACCTTGCACACATCTCGAGTTCCAAGAACCTTGAGCATGCATGATAGGGCCACAGTACAAGGACACGCATTCCGCACAGAATTCTTCTTCTACTTATCAATGAAGCACATTTCTCTCTCAAGGAATAGGAGAGCACTTGTACAATAATCCCAAGGAAAATAATTCAAGACCAAATAAAAAGCTTTGGCTAGGTACTAACGCTTTTGTTTTCCTTAGGAGGAAATAGAAGAATATATATATATATATATATATATATATATATATATATATATATATATATATATATATATATATATATATATATATATATATATATATATATATATATATATATGAAAATCCCAGGTACTACCTTTCTCACACCAATGAGGAGGGGACAACACAAGTCACTCGGAGAGTTGTCCCACTCATGAAGGCTAAGTGGAAAATAACTATTGCAACCACTATCACACTAATGGTGGTATGTTGAGTGCAGATGGCACCTCCAGATTCTGAGGCTATGCAAGAGGAAGAGGTCATGCTTCTTCCCTTGGAATAGATCACTAAGGCGATAGGGCATTGGTTCCTTGAAGACCAACCCGTTTCAGATCTCATCTTTATGGCCACAATCAAGATTATGGATAGGGATCACTACTTCCCAATAATGTCACAAGATTTCCAAACCATAATCCAGGGATTGCCACGCATCACAGATTTTTGGACAAGGGCAGGAATTGACGCCTTTCTGTGACTTCCGATATATTTATCGGATTTTCAAAGATGCACACAAGTTATGAACACACTCCAGTGCACAGTAGATAAGCCCTCAATCCCGGAAGCTAAAGTGCTGAACAAAACACGTGCATGGAAAACCATTCAATTCACACATGAAGTTATCAACAAAGCCTTTGGATGGAGACAAGACGGTCTCACTAATGTTAAAGATGAATGTCATGATGCAAAAAAGAAAACCTTTCTAGAAATCGACAGGACAGATATAGAAGAATCAGTTCGGTTAGTGCATCAGCATTTTTGTTTCCCGAGCATGAACAGATACACAGCGCCTCAGAAGATTGTGGTTTAGTTACTCTCCCATGCAGTGAGGCAAATCGGGAATCAAGTCAATTTTACTCCATATATTCAAGACCGCCTATTTGAAGCTAAGAAGAAATGGAGTCAAAAGAAGTTCTTGAATGGAAGCTCTGCATTGACCTTGCTAATTTATGAGGCACTTGAGATGAAAGAATGCCTATGTCTAATACCAACCTCTACCAAAATGGCAAAGTATGTGAAGTCCGCTACTATTTCGAAGGAAAAGAAAATAGTCATGTCCATAGAAGAGGTGGGAACAAGTTCCAAAAAACCAATGCAAGGGGCTAAGCGTGCTAGAGATGAAGCGGCACAAGAAACACCACAATCCAAGAGGGCACATGTACTACCAAGGATTCCTTTGACACAACCCTCCATCACAAAAAGAGATCTCTCAGCGGCACTAGAAGAAATGCATGCGTACATGCAAGGTGCGTACATGCAAGGTCAAGTTAACCTCAACGTCCAAGGACATCAATAGGCAAGACAAGTGCAACAACAGAAGGACAAGCAACATAATCCAGAACTACCTACCACATACAAAGAATTGGGACTAGAGGATTCGAGTTCTAATGAGGAATCTAGTCATGAGAAGAACACCTTGGACAACGACATAAGAATAGAAATGAACAATGAGGAATGGACAGAGATTCACCAGGTTGAAACCACCCCCGATAATCAACAATCACAAGTACAGAATCAGGAAGCATCAACTGAATGAAAACACCTTATTCAATTGAACAAACAATCCCAGATTAGCATAAAGGAAGCGTCAATCACACATAAGGATGTGGTGCCACCAATAAAGGAAGAAATACAAACAAGCACAAAAAAGAGAGGCTTTTACAACTAAATATGGAACAAATTGTGATTGAAATCCCTGATGACACGCCAGAAGGTAAGATCATAATTAAGGAATCTGAGCCAAAGATACAACTTCAAATAAGGCAGCCCCACGACACAACATTGAATGTGGTACAAGGAAAAGATGTTACCACAGGTGAAGAACCCAGCATACCTACAACATGGTAAAATGTAGATGTTACTCAGTTGAAACCAATAGTCAAACAAATGATACAAACGGCCACGGATACACAATAGCAAATAATGGAAACAGACGCAGATTATGACAAGGCCATGCGAGAAAATAATTAATTTCAAGTGATGAGTGAACACTTGTCTGCACAGCTAATCCAGGCTCAACAAGTTGTTTTAGTTAAAGAAACGGAAATAATAGAAATCAAAGGACAATGCACTACACTAATGGAGCAGAATCAAAAACTCCAGAAGCAATTGATGGAGCTACAAAGACAATATGAAGCAAGTGAAGTGGACAAAGAAAGAATGAGGACTAGAAGCAATCTGTTAGAAACATAGCTCAAAGTATGTATGGAGGAAAATGATAATTTATGCAACAAGAATAAAGAATTGATGAAGGCATTGTTATACGACCAACCAATAGAAAAACAAGAGACAACAGCAATCGACCAGAAGGAATTGAAAGATCAGATTGCAAAATGTGAAAATCTGCTGAAACAAGAGCAAACCCTTAAAGAAGAATGGGAACAAAGGTGTATACATGACACAAATGAGCTTAGGAAATAACTCAAAGCCGCTGAAGACAAACTCTTGGTAATCTATAATGAAGATGCATACCAAATAGCAGAAATCGGCAATGAGCTGCTCGGGGCCAAAGATGCACTAACAACGGCCATCCATGAAGTGAAAGAGAAGACTGCACGTATTGTACAATTGGAAGCTCAAATAGAAAAAAATGGCAATATCGGAACACCAATAGAGCCACAACCAAAGAATCCTATTGACGAGGTAGAGGTACGTTGTCTATCTCCCCCGATCTATCATTCTCCAATAGAAGAACCGATGACCGAATCGTGTGATGATCATCCCATGCCATATACTGCAAAAATAGGTTGGAAGGAACGGGCACTGTTGGTGTCCCGATTGATAGAAAATTTTGAAAATGAAGTAGTCAAAGTCATGAAGGAAGCCAAAATAAAAGGAAAAGACTTGGATAAAATCATAAAGCCTTTTAACATTCTGTATGGGCTATTGAAAGAGCAAAAATGGTAGTATATAAAGAGGATCACGCAAAAGGGTCCCGATGAGTAGTTGCACTTCAAAGAAAACACATTCAACTACACTCAAGAAGAATTTGAAGCTGCACAACCTTTATGGAAAAGAAAATTTATGCAAAAAAATCCTACTTTATGGGTGCACTGGCAAGCAGCACCATATTTACTACAGGTAAATCCTTCTTTTTTCCCAACACCACGTCGCCGTGAAGCATGCGAATTTTTGGATATACAAAAGAGTGGTCTGCTCAATAAACAATGGTTAAATTATCCTCTGCTTCGAAGTCCACCTCACAATTACTTGCCGACTGAGGATTACATGGTGAAAACCATTGAATTATGGCTACATCGATATGCACCAGTACCCGACCTAACTATAAAGATGACTAATAAAATTCTCAGCACGATACTTACAGTATTGAAAGTTTTCAAACACGCAGAATACACATTTTTGAATTTCATTAGTATTAACCAAGGCACGGATATCCTTTTTTTTTATTTGTTCATTATGCCTAGTCATCCTACAATCATGGCGTACTATTCCAGGTTGATATTCTTGTCGAGTCAATACATGTAGACTTTCGAGGAAGCATTTTTTACGGGATTTTTTGAAATTGACTCCGAAATCTTCTTAACGATGTCAACGAATCTGAATGCCAGACTGGTGGCATATGAATTCAGTTTCTTTGCAGACCACAGACAGCCACCACATGATGGTGTAAAAGCTGAGCAATGGAAGCTACTCATGATACGTGAAGCCAACATGCTTAATGAAACAGAGCAAAAGGTTTACAAGACGTACTCCCACTGCATTCCAAATCCTGTTAGGGAGGACAAAGTTCAAGAGGGGGTAGTGTTGAAGGAGAGGGTAGCAAAAAGAAAAGAAGAAGAAAACCAAGAAAGAAGCTTCACTAAAGATAATATATCTGAAGACATATCTCTGCAGGAAGCCCCGCAGGGGCACACAATACCCATCTCTGCACAGAGCCCCGCAAGGGCACGCATCAGGTGACAACACCAAGGAACCAGGTCCCGAAGAGTGGAAACAAAGAACAAAATACAGGACCGTTCAAGGGAAGTTGCACACAGCTTCCTCATCCACCAGGTGCATGCCGTGAAAAGAAAGAAATAGGCTAAAAGTAAGCATCGGGTCCCAAAAGATGTGAAGTCAGATTTAAAGACAAAACCTTTGAAGCATCAACCAAAAGACCAAAATTGATGCAAGGGTGACCATGTGATGTGTGCGGTGGAAAAACTAACAAGATCCAAGCAATACAACAGGGTCAGATGTGTGAAGACAAAGACATATCAAAATACCAAAAGTTAGAATGAAGGAGAGGCTGAAAAGTTGAAGAGGGTAACTAAGAATATCACATTCTTAGCCACTGATGGCGTGCATGGCAGCCGAAAGTAATACAGCAACCCAGACTTGTGATATAAGGAATACCAAGGGGCAAATAGAAGAAAAGGACATACCTCGAATAAAGTAACAAATTGTCTGAGAATCCTTATCGCTTCTTCAACCACTGGGTGCGTGTATTCCGGAGCCATAGACAAGCGGCAAGCGAAACGCAAAGCCTGTCAAGGGACGATAGAGACAAAGAGGGGGAGAGTGTTGCAGAGCAAAGAGGAGCAAAGAAGCAGAGAAAAAGAAGGGCCCCAAAATTTTCCGATTTGGACATTTTATTTTTTGTATTATAGTCATTCATGTAAATATTTTTCCAATGTAAATGCACTAGAGGAGTCCTCTAAATGCATACCCATGGAGATTTGTATCTTTACCCTTGCAAATTAGGAGGAAATTAGTCTTTTAGTTAATAAAGTGCCAGTCTCTTGTGTGAAAGGACCATTTTTAGGGCACATGTATATAAGTCATTTTGTGACTCTTTGTAAGGACTTTTTGCCATTGTGAGAATCAAGAGCACAGAATTTCGAATTTGTGTCTTCTCCTCTCTGTACCTTCTTCCTTGTGATCTTGCATGCATGTAAGATGCTTGGAAAGAGTGCTTACAAGTGTTGTCTAACCATGAAAGTGCTTGTTTGTTGTGGGTAAGGTGTGTGTGAAGTGTAGGAAGTGTTGAAGTGTAGGAATATCATTTCCATGACTCAGTATTTTGCTCATAACTTGAAGCAAGAGTGGCAAAATCAAGTGAAAAGATGAGCATTGGATGCTTCTTCTTGAGATCTTCGAAATGAACCCGCTATTTAATATATTTGGAGTTCGGAGCTGAGAGAAAAGCTCCATTTATTGCTGACGGCTGCTCGAAGTGTCGCGACACCATGGTTGACCTTGAAAACTTGATTGTGATGGATTTCTACTTATTTGTGCTTTCTGAAACTCCACTTGCATGGACCACTATTTGAATGCATGTCTTCATACACTCGGCTAGGTCTTGATACTCTTTGGATTGATAATGAAAGCGTGAGTCCCCATTATATGCACTTGAGGGGGATTGAGGTATAGTCTCTTTCTCCACAAGTCCCTAAGTCGTTACTTAGGTACACACCAAGGGAGCCAAATTTATCAGACTACTCAAGGACGATGTTATTCCTTCATGTTGGTTCATTGCCTCTTGAACATCTTGTCCTTTCATGATGATCGAGATGATTTGGGTGGAACAATTATGTGTTCAATTTTTTTTTGCCCACACCAGCTTCATGCTTCGTATAGCTTGATCATGATGTTTGTCTACTCACAAGGATGTAGATGATCGTGGTCATAGGTGGTTATCGTGTAGTTGGATATTCATTGATGTGGCTTTGTTATCATCATAAGACTTTCTTTTGGAATTGAAGGGGGCTTCAACACTTGCATGAACTATCCATCAAGAGGTAAGGCATTATGTGCAATAGACTTAGGGTCACATGCATTGCGTATGGACTTAGAACTAACATACGCATGGGTCTCCAATTACACTATGAAGCTTGTTTGTTAACCCAAACCTAAAGAGGCTTCTTTGAAGGTTAAAGTCGATTGCATTATCATATATCATCTCACCAATGCAAGAGGTCTCCACTCTTATTCCAATGAGCTAAGCCTCAATAAGATTCAATTTTACTTTCATGTATTGATAACACGAATATTTAATGGCACTAGTGACAGCTCCTAAATCAATCAAGGCATTGATCATCTTGGATGTATTGCCCTACCGTATCTCAACTAAGATGAAAGATCGTCTATCTATTATGCTATGGGAGGTACTTTATCTAGTTTGGCACATTTTCATGTGATATCTTGGGGTGTTTGGATTCAGTTCTATGCCTTGTCCTCTCAATGGCATGATCTTAATGCATTCTAGGGCCTCCAACTATACCTAATTATTTGTCGCTCCTCTCTACACTTCATTGCGTGGCTGAATTGTGCAAGCATCTCTTTTGTGAGAGGTTCCTCATGCAGTTTCACTTTCTAACCACTAATGTAGTTGGGCATCACTTCTGCTTCTAGGGTGGCTAGTTGCACTACATTGTGTGTAGAAAGTATATTCATAATTAGAGGAGCATAACCAAGTTTTTCTTCCTTATAGGCAAGTTGTTTGAGTGTTTAAACGAATACTAAATCATCAAATTTTAAACCTTTTTCCTTTATGTTTGTTTGTAAGTAAGACTTTTGCATCCTATTGGTTGTGTATATTCATGTGATTGCCCTTGATCGTGTCTCTCCTAGATGTTTTACATCCAATATTCTAAAGGATAGCTCATGGCCAGGCCATTGATGCTCTTGTGCAACTTTCAACATGGATACCAAGAAATCTAGGGTTACATCTATATTTTGGCCAAAGATTAAATTGATGTAATTGTTTTTCCTAGTCAGACTGTTTACTATCCACTAGATTAATCAATACATTATAGGCAATTTTGTTTGCACTCTCCACTTCTTTGTTAGATTGAGGATGATAAGGTGCTGAATTTCTTTCAGTTACCATGAAATCTTGTAATAGAAATTCAAGCACGTCATTCAAAAAATGTGTTTTTCTATCACTAAGTAGTTCTATTGGAACTTCCTACCTCATGAAGATAGTCTGAAATAAGAACTTGGCCATTATCTATGCATCATTTTTATCTTTGTCTGTGACTTCGACGCCCTTGTTGAGTTAATATGTGGCTAAAATCATGTATTCTACATGGGACGTTTTAAATGGGGGACTAATGTGTCCTACAAAATCTATATCCAACTTGGAAAATGCATGTCCTACCATCATTGGTCTCAATGGCATAAGGTTGTGCAGAATTTGGTAATTGCAAAATATGTGCATGAGAAAGTGCATGTTTGAGTTTCTCAAAAGATTGTTGTTGTGCTAATCCCCATGCAAATTTTAACTTTTTCTTCAATAATAATGTGAGTGGGAGTGCTAAATTAGAAACAACTTTTACAAACTTTCTATAAAAACTAGATAACACTAGAAAAGGGTTTATATCATTCAAAGATTGGGGTACAAGCCATTGTTCAATTACTTTAATTTTCTTTGGATCTACATGAACGCCTTGACTAGAAACAATATTTCCTAAAGACCCTAACTCTTTTTGGAAAAAAGAACTCTTTTTAGGATTGGCATAAAGTTTGTTTTTTCATAACAAATTAAAGATTCTCATTAAATGCTTTTCATTATCATTTTCATTCTTGCTATAGACAAGTATATCATCAAAGAAAATGAGAAAAAAAGCTTGATAATCAAGGAAAATGTTATCCATCATACACACAAACATAGCAGGTGCATTGCTGAGTCAAAAAGGCATTACCATGAACTCAAAGTGAATAGTTGGAGTTCTAAAGGCAGTCTTATAAATGTCATTTTGTGTCATTCGTATCTAATGATACCGAGATTTAATATCAATTTTGCTAAAGATAAGTGCTCCATGGAGTTAATCTAGCAAAGCATCTATCCTAGGAATAGGATATCTATTTTTAATTGTGATCTTATTGAGTGCTCTATCATGAATGCGCATCCTATCAGTCTTTTTCTTCTTCTCAACTAAGAGAATAGGTGCTCCAAAGGGAGAAGAACTAGGCTTTATAAGTTCTTTATGGAGTAGATCCTTAACTTGATTAGCTATTTCTTTTCTATGTGAAGGTCCATGCCTACAAGATGCTTTATGCAGAGGAGAACTACAAGTAATTAAGTCTATCTATGGTCAAGACATCCCCTAGAAGGTGGTAATTTAGAAGGAAAATCGATCATAAAGAAATCCTTATAGGAAGCCATAAATGATTTATGTCCATTAGAAAGTTTATGTGTATAATCAATTATGATATTGACAAAAAAAATACATGAATTGTAGCCTTTCTTAAATGCATGTTTTACTTGATTATAATTTTAATTAATTGAAATGGTTGGAAGTCATGCATTGTAGATAGAAATATCTTGATTTTTAAACTTAAAACTAATTGTGTGTGTATGATAATCAATGCATGGATCATAATGAAGATGAAAAGGCATGCCACTCATAACATCATAGGAATGCAAAAGAGCAATCAAGAATGTGCAATCATCTATGTATGAACCTATACAAATCTGAATGTTGTACACTTCACTTGTAACATTATATCTATCTCGTTGAAATGTAGTCCGAACTCTATACATAGAAGGAAGTGTTTCTAATTGGAGATCTTGCACTAGTGTATAAGAAATAAAATCATGCAAACTACCATCATCATGTAAAATACTAACAACTTTACCATTAATAGTACCTTGCACGAAAAGTAAAGAATGAATAGAAAATTTGTTACCCAAGGTACTTAGGTCTTTTTCCAATGCTTCTTCGATCTAATCAGGTTGAGTGTTTTCATGAACCACCTTCATCTTGTGTACTTGAGCTTTGCTTGGTTTCATATCATTAGTTCACAAGCTACATTTAGATTTAGTATGGCCAAACTTACCACAATGGCAACAAGTGATACGGGGCCTTTTCTATTGAGCATCCATCATTGTAGTTTGAAGGGTTGGAGGTTTTATAGGTTGCAAGGGGGTTGGATTGTTACTGGTGAGCCTTATGGTGCTATAAAACACCCTATGTGCTTTGGACAGTCGCCACAAAAAGATTGGTTCAAAACAAACTACTTGCACAAAAGTTAGTAAAAGGAGAACTTACTATTTTGGTTGGATCATGCAGGTGCCAATGCTTAGTGCTCCCATCTTGATAACAATTGGCTGAATTCCTCTGAGAGGATTATGACTGATAAGTTTGAGTACCTTTTATGCATAACAACGTAATCTATAAGCAAGGATTTAATCAATTATAAGTTTAACATTGACTAGGTGCCTCCCTGAATTTTCATGGATGTGCATAGAATGACCCTAAGAGCATAAAAGCTTTGTTTGTCATAGTCTCCTAAACCAAATGATAGAAAATTTCATACAAGTGAAGAAGACATGGATACCTTTCAAATGAGACCTTACTCAACCTTTGATCTTTGCAAAATGAGAATTACTCATTGCAAGGCAACATACTTTGAGGAAGATGATGCAAAGAAGTTTCTAACAAGCAAGAGGATAATGAAAACTTGATTTATATTCCTCTAGCCTAGTGTACAAGTTGGTGTGAGTATTTATATAAAATCATTTTGTATCTCATGAATACTTTACAACAAAAAGCAATTAAAAATAGCTCATAGGATAGTGTGTTGTGATTGGAATGAATTTTCCTATAATGTAGGGAATAGGAAATCAAGTTCAAACTTTATGGAGCATTCTACAAGGAAGAATATACTAAATACCATGACACTATGGTGACTCCAAATAATGATTTTGAATTAATACAAGTATTCATTCAAGCATGATAAGAACTTGATGGTCCAATATAAATTTCTCTAATCATTCTAATATTCCTTCAAAATGAAACTATGGATTTATTAATTTTGTACTATACACAAACTAATTTTCTGCCCTCAATATGTCCTTCACAATATGAAACATAGTATCCAACCAAAGATGATCCTTCCTCATAGAGAAATATGATAATCAATGGTTCCTTTCACATGCCTGAGTATCTACATATTTTCCTTCCAATTAGTTTGGCAAGGATTCTTAGACTACTTTCTTACTACTCTAATAGCATAGGATATATATGGTCTACTATTGCACAGATAGATGTGACTTCCAACTAACACATTGTGTCTTCCAATATCCACATGAAGTATCTTGAATAGATAATTTTGCATTGATCTCCGTAGGTGTAGAAATCTCCTTGCAATCATCAATGTAAAATGCTTTCAAAATTTTTGTTGCATATTTCTATTGAGATATGAAAATATTTACTTCTTCTTGCCAGACTTCAAGGCCTAAGAAATTATGCATTGACCCTAAGTCTACATTTCAAATTCTAAACTCACAACATCTTTTGTCTGATGAAGATGAGCATCATCATCTCCTATAATCACAAGGTCGATTACATAGAGTAAATCACATTTCTCTTTCATCCTCTCTTTAGAACATATAATTGAACATACTTATCCATATCCTGGTACCATGCTCTAGGGCCTTGTTTTAGCCATATAATGCTTTCTTCAACTTACATACCTTGTTCTTTGAATGGCAATCCTAAAACCCTACTAGTAGAGGCACATATACCTCCTCCATGAGGTCCACATTTAAGAATTCTTATTTGATGCGATAGACTCACCATCATTTATGTGTAGCCATAGCTAGTATTACTCAGATAGTAGTCATCCTTGTAGTTAGGGAAAATGGTTTACAAAATTCAATCCCTTTGACTTGTGAGTATCAGTGTGCAATAATCCTTGTATTCTTAGCTCCCAAAACCACTTGATGGGAACCACTTTGCACTTAAGGGGTGGATCCACTAGCTCCCAAGTTGCATACTTTATCATATTGTTGAATTATATTTGAATGGAAACCCTCAAATTGGGATCAAGAAGTGCTTCTTCCACATTTTTTTTTGGTTCCTATGGTCATTCTTGAATGATCTCATCCATAAGGGTTGTATTTACAATATGGGTGCTTGCCTATATCTACTCCATTGTTCTATATGATTGCCTTGATCCATTTGTAACCTCCTCTAGTGACTCTATGATGGGGTTTGCAAAATGCTAGGGTTGCCTCACCCAACATCACAACGGCTTTTCCACGTGGTGGATAACAAGGTAGTGACTTTCAAACTGATCACCTGAAGATGATGCTTCCTTCTCTTGTGAAGAAGGGATAGCTCTTGGGACAAGTTCATAGTGGATTGCCCCTTTTTGCTACGATAAATTGAAAGCTCTCTTTTTCCTCATTTGCCGCATGCGACTACTCCTCAAACACCACATCATGACTTGCCATGATCTTTTTATCATTATGGTCTTAGATTCTATAAGCATTCTTATTCTTGTTGTACCCTAAGAAGATACATTTGATGGTTTTTGATTGAAGATTATTTCTCTCCCTATGTGGATCATGTGGATAACATTTGCTTCCAAACACTTTGAAATGAGAAACATATGGTTTTTAATTATTTTAGGCCTCTTGTGGAGTATTTTCATCAAGTGCTTTGGTGTAACTTTGATTCAAGATAAAGATAGAAGTGTTCATGGCCCCTCCTCAAAATTCATTTTGCAAACATTTTCCCTTCAATATGCACCTTGCCATGTCCATGAGGGTTCAATTTTTATGTTTTATGGCAACATTTTATTGAGGGATATGTGACACTATGAATTGATGCTTGATTCCTTTAGTCTTGCAAAAACCTTCAAATCAATTAATGTAAACTCACCACCACTTTCTGTACTAAATTTCTTCATCTTCTTCCTTGTTTTGGTTTCAACAAGTTGGAGCTATTCTTCAAACTTACCAAACTTCTAAGCCTTATCAAGAAGGAATTACATCCATATCTTCTTGCTATAGTCATTGATGATTAACATCAAATAGGAAGATATGCCCATGGCATATCTAGGCACCTTTTCACACAAGTCCTGATGCACCAACTCTAGAGGATATCTTGCTTTTGTCTTCCTTTATTGTAGAAATGCCTTCCTTTGTTGCTTTCCCATCATGAAAGCTTCACATGGTTCATCCCTATGTGTAATGGATGGTAGGTGTGCAACCATGTACTTGTGATGCATCTCCTTTAGTACATGGTATCTCATAAGGCCCAATCTCTCATGCCATAGCTTACTTGTGCCCATGTGTGTAGTGGTTGTAAGAAAATTTATGACCTTGATCAATTATAGAAGCTAGTGAAAACAAAATTCATTTTATTTGTGGAACATACAACACATTTGAAAGCTTTTTGATATCCCAAATAGAATCAGTGAAAGAAATTTATAGTTCCCTCTAGAACATTGTATTATTGCCAGACTTTATAATAATGATTTATTTTAGAGGCTATCAAGGCGCATAAAGTTATTTTTTTGCTCTTCATGTGATGAGAGGCACCATTTTCCAACATGGATGAGTCATCTATTCATGAATATTTAGCCGAGGAGCATACCTCCTACATCATAATATTTACATGGGTGAGTCATCTATTCATGAATATTTAGCCGAACAGCATACCTCCTATATCATAAGAAATAACTCAAAATTTTCTTTTTTATTCTTGGTAGAATCTTTGCCATTCCCACCTTTTGAAGAACCACCATTCTTCTCTTATTCCTTCTTCATACGATAGACTTGAATTCTATGGGCTTTCTTCTTGTAATGGAAGCATTCTCCCTTGAGCTTCTTTTTGGCATTCTTCTTTTGTCTCCATTTTTTGAAGAGTTTGCTTTGCCTCCTTCCGCATTTGCTATGAGTGCAACATATCCTTTTTTCACAACTCCTTGCTTTAATCCATAGCGCCTCCTCCATGATTAAGTCATTGAATTCTTCAAAAGTTAGACGTTGAGGTATGATTTGAGTATTAAGAAGATTTACCAAACCATCAGAGTTTGGTGGATAGATTCAAAGACAACACTAAGATTCTTTCTTGCTTGAATTTTTTACATCTGCTCCTACCATTTGATCTTTTTGATTCTTTATGCAGTTGGTGAACACCTCATTAGTCACCATTGACATAATCCTATCAACCTTTGTAAGCTCAATTGAAGGCTACGTGTTGAAGATATAGAGAAAACACTTGATGGAGAGTGTTGAATTAGAGGTGCAAACTTATTTATTGCTTGAATAGAAACTAAAATATAACTGAAGAGTTGTATTACACAAAAATGCACAAACTTATGCATATGGAGTGACTTACCAAAAGTCACCAGATGCAATGGAAGGATAAAGAATAAGAAGTCAAAGTTCAAGAGTAGAGAGAAGATTCAATGGTAAATGAAGAGGCACAATATCCCATGCACGTTTCTCTATATCTAGAAGGCTTTTGGCCATGAACTTCTATGAAGATGGTAATGAGATGGTGTAGGGGCCTATGTTGGTCATTCTATTTTATGCTTAATTGACTCGATAGGTAGTTTATCTTTTGCCAATTAGTTTCCTAGAGCTTTCAACTACAAATGGAGTGATCTATAGCTTTTCAGAACTGCCAAAGTTTCAAGGTTTGGTAACTCTTCTTAGTAGTCAAATTAGACCTTAACCTCTAAGATTTGAAGAATTCAATGATTTACTCATGGCCAAGGAGCTAGAGCTCAAGGCAATGAGTGATGGAAACAAAGAAGATGTTGCATTCATAGGAAATGCTAAAAAGGGAAAGGTGGAGTCTTCAAAAGATGGAGACAAAAAGAATATTGAATCAAAGAACTTTAAGAGAGAGTGTTTCAATTTTAAGAAGAAAGGCCACAAAATTGAAGATTGTAGGAAGAAGAGAAGAATGGCTCTTCAAAATTTGGCAAGACAAGGAGAGTGCCAAACTACAAAAATAGAGATTGAGTTATTTGTTATGACAGAGGAGGTATGCTCCTCAACTAAAACGATAGGAACAATGACTCATGGATATTGGGTAGTGGTGCCCCTCATCACATGATGAGTAAATACCTTTAAAGTTCCTTACAACATCTAATGAAACCCATCACAATAAAGCTACACAATAATGCAAGATGTCTTGTAGAGGGCGAAGGTATAGTTTCTTTCATTATTTTTAATGGGGATATAAAAAATTAGTAAGATAGGAGCTATGATTATGGATAGTAACAACAACATTATTTGGAGGGTCATAATTAGGAACAACTTATATGAGTTGTCTACTCTTACAGCCATTACAAGTGTGGGCCCAATTATGCTATGGCATGAGAGATTCAACCATATCAAATACCCCATACTAACAGAGATGCATCACAAGGGTATGGTTGCACACCGACTATCAATTGCAAACATGAAGGAACCATGTAAATCATAGTCAACATTCAATGACTATATCTAATTCATAAAAAGTCAAAATCAACTTACTACCTGAATAACCATCCATCATATCTTCCTTCGTAGTGTTAAACTACTGGTATTTTTTAATGATATTATGATCATTGATTGAACCAATTGTGAGCCCTAACTTATAAAATAGGTTTCAAATATCAAATTACTTTGATTTCCAACATCAAGTTACTTACCTAGGAGTTTGTGCTTTATTTATTTCTATAAATACCATAATGTAAGAAGGAGAAAACGAGTATGATATGAAACATTGTATTATAATGGGGATGAAGAATTTTGAAAGGGTACTGTTTTGAAGAAACTAGATGTGGAAATATGAGAGCAACTGGTGAATGAACAACAATTGCTAAATGTAATTGGTCTTCAATATTGAATTAAAGAAGTGTTTTTCACCAGTAATCGTTTTTTAGGCCTTTTAATGTGTTTTATTCAAGTTTGATATAAATAGTAAGTTGCACTATGATAAATTTTATTTTGTAGGAAATTACCAACTACAATGGATGAAAAATATATAACGATAATGCTAAAGTATTTGTGAAGGTGGAATTATATAGTGATCATGTTCTAATTAAAGATGCTTTATGTATCATATTGAATATGATTGTAGTTTATTAAGTACTGATGTTGTATATTGAGTAGGATATTGAATCCTGAAGGGTTTGGGAAATGCTTATTAAAGTGGAATATTCCTGTGTTTGGGCTTTCTAAGTGTTCTCTTAAGGAGCCCCCAACACATTTAGTAATCCTACTAGATCTAGAATAGTAGAAAATATGTTGCATGCTAGAGGCAATGCATGTCGATTATCCAATGCATCATCTAACAAGGTTGCAAGTAGGGTCTTTTTATGGGGAACTACAAGTGTCAGAAGTAGAAAGAGTGTAGGTGGGACCAAGAGGAGTTTGAGGACTTTGACAATGAGAATCGGAGCAACACTATAGGGATTCCAACAATGATACTACCATATCCAAAAGACACTGACAAGGAGAGTGAAGAGGAGTGACAAGCTCAATCCCACTGAGGAAGTGTCGGTTCTCAAGCATTATGTCTAGGTAGTTACTTAAGTATTGGACATGTATGTAGCACACCACGTCTTGAGAGAAAAAACTAGACTCCAATTTCTACTCATACCACCAACATAACCAACCTTTGACCCACTAGGAGGGGTATGAAGACCCATGATGAGGCAAATGGAAAACCAACCAACTAGAAATAAAGATCCAAAGCAATACATAAAGAATATCATAAGGAGCACATGATAGATGATCCACTGATTGGAATGCATAATATTAAGTGCAAAAGGAAGTGTTGGATAGATCTACAAACAATACAAAGTAGAGGCAGCATAACCCACCATAGACCGGGTAGTAAGAGCATCAATAAAGGATTCTACAACGAAGATTAGAGTGCTTTCAAAGTTAATTGTCAAAAACTTTATTTAATGCATTGTATGAAGCACTAGTGGAAACATCTCGTTCCTTGAAGATAGGCTAGTTTGTTAGAATTAAACTCTGGGTTGGGTACACAACTACTAGAAACATTATCCAACTAAATGTAGAATGTGCACAATGTATGGTGTCATGGTACTTAATCAATGCACATAATGTAGAGTAAATTTCTAAGTAATTACCATTGGATGTTGATTATCAGGTCCCCATCATAAGTATGAAGATTAGAGATTTATTGTTCAATTATGTGTTGCTAGATAGGGTTTCAAGGATCAATATTCTTCTCGGCCCTTTGTGTGGTGAGTTGAAAGTAATGGGGAAGAAAGAAGGTTGTATGCATTGAGGATCATATTGAATCAACTTATTCATGTTGCACGATTGAGTTTTTTATGAACTTTTTAGTTCTTAGGTTGTAGGGGGTTGCATATGCATACTTGATTTTTTTTTTCCAACCATGGTTGCGTGCAGCTAAATTAAAAATAATATGTATTGCTAATATGATCATTCTAAGAAAGGATAAGCAAAAGGTCAAGTTGAAAATTACAAGACTAAAAATTGTACCTATAGTGGCTTGATTATTGTATGCAAAAGGTATCAATATGGGCAAGCTACTATTTGATGACGAAGGAGAAGAGTTCTAATAGTCAAATCACACATTTGTCCATATCTTTGGAGTTGATGTAATATAATTAGCAAATCTAGTAGTGTTGGGAATTGAAGGAACTAAATTAATGTAGGGTCTTCAAGAAAAGCATGTAATAGAAATTGAAGAAGAAGGTCAAGTACTAGGGGCTAAGAAAGAGGTGGTGATAGCAAAGAAAATGTTTGAGGAATTATCAAGCCAGAGATAGAAAGTGAAGGAGGATGACCTCAAAAATCTTAATTTGTGTACTAAAGAGGATCCAAGATAGTTGAGGCTATCCATTGAGTTGGTGGTAGCTTTTAGGGACAAGCACAAACACTTATTACATTAGTTTCGAGATGTGTTTGCATGTTGTTGAGATATTGAAGGTTTGGTCCTAGCTCTCCGTTAACATGTGATCAATCTGAAAGTAGATGTACTACAGATTTGACATTAGAGGTATAGAATGGACCCAAACTATGCACATAAGATTAAACAAGAAATTGATAAGATGTTGGGGGTGATATTTATTTAATCTATTGAGAAGGAGGAGTGGCTACCAACGATTGTACTATTCCCAAAGAAAAGGGGAAAAATCTATTTGTGTATGGAATATGGCATGTTGAATGCACTAAAAATCATAAATCCTCTCCCTCTCCCCTTTTTTCTGATACGATGCTCCAAATAGTGGTAGGAGCAAAAATATACATGGTCTTGGATTGTTTTAGTGGATGTAATCAAATCAAAATAGCACCCAATGGCAAAGATAAAGCAGCATTTGTGACTAAAAAAGGAGAGTTTTGCATCAAATTTAATGACAAATGCATTCAAGGATGCACCTTGATATTTTGAAAATCGGTGACATGAGTGTTCATGCCGAACGTGAATGCATTCATGAATTTTTTTTTTTCTTGATGATTTAGTGGCCACTTGAATCTGTTGGAGCTTTGTCTTGATCAAGGCAAGAAATTTGGGTTATACATTAACCTTGAAAAATGTGCATTTGTACTAAAAAGGAGGATTCTATTAGGACATATAATCAGGAAAGAGGGCATTGATACTGATCCCAAGAAGGTGCAATAGATCATACAAATGGAGTCTTCATGAACAAGTAATATGGTTCCTTTGTCAAGTCAAATGGCATGGCATATTCTTGATACATTCGTCGACATGTTTGTACACGAATCCTCATGCTAATCAAGAAGAATGAGACATTTGAGTGTGGCATTTAGCAGAATGCAGCATGATTGGGCATTCCCTTTACATTTGTCTGAAAATGCTTCTCACATACCAAAAGTGGTGGTTCTAATTCAAGAATCACAATCAAGATGGTATGAATCGATGTATTACACAAGTAGGAGGGTACTGAGTCCCATGAGAGGAATTGCAAAATAATTGAACATGAATGCTTCATGGTAATCATTGAGTTGAAAAAGTATACACATTAATTACTATCTAACAAAGTGGTGATTCATGTTGATCGTTAGATGTTAATTCATATTGTCAAGAAACTACATCGGTCAAGAAGGTTAGCTTGATGCGCCTTCCTAATGTAGGAATATGAATATTCAATGATACAAAGGCCAAGGAAAGAACATGCAAACGAAGATTATTTAAGCAAGTTTCACATAGGCAAGGAAACAGCTTGATGCATAGTTATTTGGCACTAAAGTCTCTAATCAATAGAACTAGTGATACAAACAGGTGTTATACCTTTTGGAGTAAGGAATACCACCTTAGCAGATGCCAATTGATAAAAGAAAGTGCTTAGCTTGGAGCAACACATGTCATCATTGATAATGACATATATAGATGTGGGATTATCACATCTTGAGGTGATGTAGCCTTGCATATGAGAAAATGATAATTTTCTTAGAATCACATGTATCTCATGAGGGAGAATATCTTTCCAAGGGGATAACAATAAGAAAGCTTTTTTGAGCAGGGTTTTGGTGGTTGATAGTGTCTTGTGATGCATATGCATTTGACAAGTGATGTGATCAATGTTGACAAGATGGTTGGCCATTTGATGAGGACTAGATATTATTGTAGCTCGTACCTCCTCTAGAGCCATTTATGAAGTGGGGGCTTAATTTTTTGGCACCCATTCTGCCTCCTACAAAGAAAACATGGAACCCGTACATTCGTGTTGCTACTTATTACTACACTAAGATAGAAACTAAGGCTTTGAAAGATAATATAGTACCAAGTGTAGAGTTATTCTTTTTAGTAAAAACATTATGGCTAGGTTTGGATGTCCGATAAGGTTGATTATAGATGACGGTGTGAACTTTGCAAATCACATGATTGAAACACTAGCTGAATGCTATATGATTGTGCACAAGCAATTTATAGCATACTAACCCATAGGCAAACAGTCAAGAAAAATCCACAAAAAAAAACTACATCATATTCTAGCCTTGCATAAGGAGGATCGGAACCAAAAGCTAGATTCAACATTTTGGGCTTTCTGCATAACATTATGGGCTTGTGTATAGGATAGAAGCTATTGCACCTACAGAATTTGTGGTGTTGAGCTTAAGAATTGCATTGAAGCATGATTGGTAGAAGCATTTGCATGGAAGGAGAGGTAGATTTGTTCTATTAAACTATAAAAAGATTGCTTGATTGCAACAGGTATGGCAAAAACCATCCAATCAAGAAGAAAATCATGGGTGGACCAACACATTAAGCACAAATAATTTGATGTGAGAGATTGGGTAATAGTCTACAATCGCAAGTCGAAGAGGTTTTGTGGGAGACTTGTGCTCAATTATGTGGGGCCTTTCTAGGTAGCGAGGTAGTTGGATCCTACAATGTAGTAGCTACAAGATGAGAAAGAAAAAAATCTTCCCTAAGTTCATCAATGGTTACAACTTGAGGCCATATTTGTTTATTGAAAAGAAGCAACCAAATTGTGTAGTTGTCTTTGTAACATTAGTTGAAGGTAGTCAATTGAGCCATTACTGAATTAGGAAAAGTAAGAGAGTAAATTTCAGTCTATATTTTGCTAGAATAGTCATTCTCATAAAAATATTTCTTTTCAACAAGGCATGGCATAAACAAGTCTATGATGGAAAAGGGTTGTGCTTTGGCGGATCTTGGGTTATGATTGTATCATATGCCTTATTATATTGACATTGGATAATGATTATATGATACCAACATACAATGTCCATTTATGCAGATCATGTTAATTAGTTAGAGGATATTTTTTTATCAAATGACCCTTGTATAAGTGTTCTATTTATAAGCATGTAGCAGAATCAATAATACATGTGTCTTGATTTCGAGTATGACCTTCCAATAGAGAAAGAGAAACCAAGATTGACTCAGAAGATTGCACAGCTACCATGGAAACACTGGAAAAGTCAGTACTCTAGCAAGCGGCGTTGCTACACATTGATAACCATATACATGCGTAGTATTACATAAATGAGCAAAGATGATGTAATTTCGGCGAAGCTGCTGATGCAAATATGGAGAATGAATTCCTCTCAGCCATATGAGTAAGGCACCATTATATCTTGGGGAGCCACACACATGGAGTGCATGTGCAACAAACTAAGTGGTTTCCAACAAAAATATTTTGCATGTTAATAAAAATGGAGTATATCTCTAAGGAAAATTTTGCATTGGCCGAAGTTGCAAAACGTGGACAACAAATTGTTTATGCAACACTTATATTAATTATGTTTAATAATGAAGTCTTTGCCAATCCCAATAAGCATTACCGATCAACTGAAGAAAGTGTTTATTTATTATTTTTATACAAATGCTCACGAGAATAAAGTTTTATCAGGATTCTTTTTCAAAAAAATATACAAGGCTTTTAGTCAAAGAAGCAACAAAAAATGGTTCTATAAGAAATAATAACACAATAGAGTAGACTAGTAAATAGAGTTCCGAAAAATGCAGAAAGAAAGAGATGTAGATTGAGACATGGAGTACTCAATTCTCAAATTACCAAGAGCAATGTAGCTACAAAGATGTTCTTTTCCACCCATGCGCTCTCAATACAGAGCTTAGATGGTGATCTAGACAGATTGTAGATAAAGGGCTCTCTAATGCACCATGGTATATATAAGTTCACATAGGCCATGCTTATATAGCTTTTACGATGGGAGTCAGCATAGATAAATGTAGTTTGGAGACAAAATGTAGTTCAAAAAACATACAATCCAACAATATCTCCATGATGAGAAGTCTTATGATTGCAGCCTTGTGGGCTCAAGGCATATCCCACCAAAACCTCTAGAAGAGGGCAAAGCCCCCTCTGCACCCCCCACCCCAAATTAAGGTTCTTTGGGGAAATTATGTAGCACCATAAGGATTTTATTTTATTACAATCAAAGATCAGATTTGAACTTCATCTTACTTGGAAATTACGATTCCAAAAATGTCCGAGATCTTCGAATGGCTTCTCCTCATAATGGCTTTTCCTCATAACGGTGTAATAGAGCACCATGGATCATTTGTGGTCACTTGAGGGTGGAGTATTGATCTCAATGTCCACCCTACGATGGACCAACTCATCAAGCCAACACCAAGCTTTAGAAAGTCTTAATAGAGTTTCTCTCTCTTCAGAGAGAGAGAGAGAGTCTTAGTGAAGATGCCTGCTCCATTTTCTACCATCGAAAAATAGCTTATCTCTGTGACCCTATCCTCGATCAACTCACACACATAATCATACAAGATTTCTATGTGCTTGGTAAATGCATGGAAAACAATTTTCGGTGATGGTTGTGCAACTTTGGTTGTCTTTGGCCCTTTAGTTTCATGTCCTTGTCTTCCTATTTGCCATATAGCTTCATGTGTTGCAACACATGTTTCTTTGTACTCATCTTGAATAGAAGATAATTTTATAGTCGATTACTTCTTACTAATCCTAAACAAAAGTAATATACACAAACCAATTTTCTACACTCAATATGTCCTTCCCGATCTGAATCATAGTATCCAACCACAAATGGTCCTCCTCATAATCAATGGTTACTTTCACATACTTGAGTATCTACATACTTTCGTTCCAATTAGTTTGGCAAGGCTTCTTAGAGAACTTGCGCACTACTCTAATAGCATAGGATATATATGATCTACTATTGCACATGTAGATGTGACTTCCAACTAACACGTTTTATCTTCCAATATCTAGATGAAGTATCTTTAATAGAGAATTTTACATTGATCTCCGTATGTGTAGAAACCTCCTTGCAATCATCAATACCAAATGATTTCAAAACTCGTGTCGCATATTTCTATTGAGATATGAAAATATTCACTTGTTCTTTCTAGACTTCATGCCCTAAGCAATAATTCGTTAACCCTTAGTCTCTCATTTAAAATTCTAAACTCGTGGCACCTTTCGTTTGATGAAGAATATCATCATCATCTCCTATAATCACAAGATCGTCTACATAGAGTAAATCACATTTCTCTTCCATCCTCTCTTTAGAACATACAATTGAACATACTTATTCATATGTTGATACCATGCTCTAGGGCCTTGTTTAAGCCCATATAATGTCTTCTTCAACTTACATACCTTGTTCTTTGAATGGAGATCCTCAAACCCTACTAGTGGAGGCATATATACCTCCTCCATGAGGTCTACATTTAATAATTTTGATTTGATGTGATAGACTCGCCATCATTTATGTGCAACAACAACTAGTATTACTAGGATAGTAGTCATCCTTGTAGTCGGAGAAAATGATTTACAAAATTCAATCCCTTCGATTTGTGAGTATCATTCTACAATAAGCCTTCTATTTTTTGCTCCCAAACCCACTTGATGCGAACCACTTTGTGCTTAAGAGGTGGATCCACTAGCTCCCAAGTTCCATTCTTCATCATATTGTTGAATTATATTTGCATGGCAGCCCTCAAATTGGGATCACGGAGTGCTTCTTCCACATCTTTTGGTTCCTATACTTATACTTGAATGAGATCATCCATGAGGGTTGTATTTACAATATGGGTCTTGGCATGTATCTAGTCCATTGTTCTCTTTTATTGCCTCGATCCATCTGTAAGCCTCTAGTGACTTTGTGATGGGGTTTGCAAAATCATAGAGTTGCCTCACCCAACATTGCAATGGCTTTTCCACTTGGCTGATGATAAGTTAGTGACTTTCAAACTGATCACCTGAAAATGATGCTTCCTTTTCTTGTGTAGAAGGGATAGATCTTGGGACAAGTTCATAGTGGAGTGCCCCTTATCTTTACGATAAATTGAAAACTCCATCCTCCTCTACTGCATGTGGCTACCCCTCAAACACCACATCATGAATTGTCATGGTCCTCTTAGACTTATGGTCTAAGATTTTATAAGCGTTGTTATCCTTTCTGTACCCCTAAGAAGATACATTTTATGGTTTTTGGTTGAAGATTGTTTCTCTCCCCATGTGGAACATGTGGATAACATTCGCTTCCAAACACTTTGAAATGATAAACATATGGTGTTTTAATTATTCTAGGCCTCTTGTGGAGTATTTTCCTCAAGTGCCTTGTTGTAAATCTCATTCAAGATATAGATAGCAGTGTTGATGGCCTCTCCACAAAATTTATTTTGCAAATATTCTCCCTTCAACATGCACTTTTGCCATTTCTCTATGATGCTTCAATTTTAATGTTGTATGGCAACATCTTATTGAGGGATATTTTCCAATATGAATTGATGCTTGCTTCCATTACTCTTGCCAAAACCTTCAAATCAATTAATGTAAACTCACCACCATCGTCTATACTAAATTTCTTCATCTTCTTCCTTTTTTGGGTTTCAACAAGTTGGAGCTATTCCTTAAACTTACCCAAATTCTAAGCCATATCAAGAAGCAATTACACCCATATCTCCTTGTTATAGTCATTGATGATTAACATCAAGCAGGAAGATATGCCCAAGGCCTATGTAGGCACTTTTTCACACAATTCCTCATGCACCAACTCTAGAGGATATCTTGATTTGGTCTTCCTTTCTTCTAGAAATGCCTTCCTTGGTTGCTTGCCCATCATGAAAGGTTCACATCGTTCCTCCATATGTGTAATCAAAGGTAGGTGTGCAACCATATACTTGTGATGCATCTCCTTTAGTACATGGAATTTGATAAGGCCGAATCTCTCATGCCATAAATTACTTGTGCCCATGCTTCTAGTGGTAGGAAGATAACTTATGACCTTGATCAATTATAGAAGCTACTGAAAGCAAGTTTCATTTTATTTGTGGAACATACAACACATTTGAAAGCTTCGTGATATCCCCTATAGAATCAATGAAAGAAATTGTACATTTCCCTCTAGAAGGCATTTGTATTATTGCCTAAACTTATATTAATGAGTTCCTTTAGAGGCTATCAAAATGCATAAAGTTCTTTTCTTGTTCTTCATGTGATGAGCTATGCCATTGTCCAACATGGATGAGTCATCTATTCAAGAATATTTAGTTGAGAAGCATACCTTCTATATCATAACAAATAACTCAAAATTTGCTTTTGTAGTCTTGGTAGACTCCTTGCCCTTCCCACCTTTTGAAGAACCACCATTCTTCTCTTATGCCTTCATGATGTGATAGACTTGAATTCTATGGGTTTTCTTCTTGTAATGGAAGACTTCTCCCTTGATCTTCTTTTAAGCATTCTTCTTTTGTCTCCATTTTTTGAAGAGTCTACTTCGCATCCTTTGGCATTTTCTATGAGTGCAACATATCCTTTTTTCCCCACTCCTTTCCCTGATCCACAGCCCCTACTCCATGATGAACGCATTGAATTCTTCAAAAGTTAGATGTTGAGGTATGATTTGAGTATTAAGAGGAGTTACCAATCCATCAAACTTTCGTGGATAGATTCAAAGACAACACTGAGCTTCTTCCTTGCTTCAATTTTGGACATTTACTCCTACCTTTTGATCCTTTAGATTCTTTATGTGGTTGATGAACACCTCAGTATTCTATACATCAAAAAATATTTATGTTGCATGATGATTCTCAAATTGTATATTCGTATCTTCTTACGAGGTCCATAATGTTTTTTGAATATGTTCCATGCTTCACAGCGCTTGCTAGTATGGTGAATAAAATTGATAATGTTGAAATTTATGGAGCTTGTGCAAGATCCAATTGTGAGGCTTGCCACATACTCATCTCTCATTTTTTACCTCTTCACCATTGATGTAATCCTATCAACTTTTGTAAGCTCAATTGAAGCTAGGTGTTGAAGATATAGAGAAAACACTTCATGGAAAGTGGTAAAATAAAGGTGAAAACTTATTTATTGCTTTGATACAAACTAAAATATGATTGAAGAGTTTTATTGCACAACAATGCACAACCTTATAGATATGGAGTGATTTACCAAAAGTCACCAAAGGCAATGGAAGGATAAAGAATAAGAAATTAAAGGTAAAGTTTATAGAGAAGATTCAATGCTAGATGAAGAGACACAATATCCCATGCATGTTTCTCTATATCTAGAAGGCTTTTGGATATGAATTTCTATGAAGATGACAATGAGATGGAGTAGAGGCCTATGTTGGTCATTCTATTTTATGCTTACTTGACTCCACAGGTAGTCTATCTTTCGATAGTTAGTTGCCTAGAGCTTTCAACTACAAATGCAATGATTTATAGTTTTTTAGAAAGCTCTTAGTATCTTTGTGTGGGCAAAATTTCACACTCATTGGATATCTGATTTGTAAGATATTAGGTTTTAATAAGTGGGTCTCTAATAGGAAAATTTCTAGAAGAGATTTGATAATTTTGGTTGTGCATATTGGAGTTAAATTTCTCCAAAAAGAACACTATTAGTAGTACTTACAACAAGAGCATAGATTGCATCTATGTTTCTACATTTCCAAGTACATAAAAGATCACGATCAAGAGCAATCATTCAACTAGGATTAATTGGATTTGGTTTTTCTTGCATCTCATGATTAGTCCCAAGAACAGCCTTTAGAAGCTCATATGAATCAAGTATATAAGTGATTTTAAACTTCTCAAGAGTATAGTTTGTACCATCAGGCTTACCTTTCATGAAGTATAATGTTTTTGTCCACAACATTGGCGTAATAGAAATCATTGGGCTCCTACTTGTGATCCATCTATTCCAGTGTGTTGTTCTAGACAAGGATAAGCACAACCTCAAGAAGCTCCACCCCCTTAATTTTCAATATGTGAAAGAGAAAGGGTGATATGAAGATCTTGAATGAGTGAGGTGGGTGATGGTGAAGGTGAAAAGCATGCAAATGAACACATACATACGGGAGCACACACACACACATATAGCAAAGATAAGAGAGAAGCAATGGAAGTTGAAGAATAAGATCTATTACTCAAGAATACTCTTACAAGCTCTCAAAACAAGCTACAATCTCTCATCAAATAACCTCAAAAATGAGCTCTCTAGCTCTTTTTATAGTTTCCACAATAATTTTGGTGACTTTCAAACCTAGTGTCTAGCATAGTTAGCAATTAGGTTCTAGGGGTCATTTAGAGGTCCAAATGAAGTCTAAAAATCACACAAATTGGTATGACAATTCTACCTAAGCTCCTCCAACTCAAGGACTCCTTGGCTTGCAAAAAATAAAGATGTTTCATATAAAATTGGGTAATACGTGGTACATATGTTACATGAGTGATGAAAATCATTGTTTCAAGTTTTGAATAAAGTATTGTAAAACATATTTCTTGAAAAATGAACATGTCTGGCCCCCTAAACTTACTACATTCCCCTTTTCCATACTGTCTCTTTGCCTATGCATAGGGCCGTTGTCGGTTGCACTACCAACACCCCCTCGCTCTCATGTCTATCATCCCCGATAGATCCTTGCAGGGTATTGGTGATGTCTGCAAGAGATCATGGGCAAGTGAAATTCTCTTTAACGTAAATGCCTTTTTCTTGAGAATAACATTTATCTACAAGGCTAAACTTATAACTATGAACATTAATGATGGGGAATCGTACACCTTCCTTGTGCAAGTTGAAGGATGAATGGACATGTATTTACATAGATACCTCTCTTCACTCAAATCACCAGCTCTATAATTTCCTATAGGATGAACATGGGAGTGTTTGGCCACTCAAAAAAGTATTTGAAACTCTCCTAAGCAATTTATCTCACTCAAACTAGTTGATTCTACTTAGAGAACCAATGCCTCTAAGACACGCTACTCATTGCCTTCACTAGACTTGCACATAGAGACTATTGTTCATTCCAAACTTGATTTGTCTCCAAAATATGCATAGTTTAGGGTTGATCGTTTCAAGATATTTAGAAGAATATGTCATCTTTCTAACAAGTCAGATGTTAGAAGAAATGATACAATATGAAAATTGAATTATGCTTAATAGGAGAAGGTAATTAACTATTCAACAAACAAAATAGAGTGTGAGCTATGGCTACTCCAAGTATAAAGAAAGTACTTAGGAAAGCAGATTGCTTGCATAGCAAGGGGTCTACTAGCTTATTCAAAATCTAAACATGATAACACATACAAGATCACAATAATTCAAAGTGCACAATTTCTTTATATGACTTGAGTAAAATTCCCTTAATGATAGGATGCTCTTTTCCTAGAAAATGGTTTATCAAACTCAAAAGTCATAGGTGGTTGATTGAGAGTAATGAGGGGTATTCAATTTCAACTTTTAATGCATGAATACTCATGCTTGGATCCTTGCTTCATAAGGCTCCAGGTTTCATCATTTTAGATTATTCAAAACTCGTAAGGTTTGTACTTGATTTTTTGCACTTCCCCTCAAGCTTCAACCTTCAAGTCTTCATCATAAATCCATCAATCTAGTGCCTATTTTGTGTTTTTTTAGCTTGATTGAGTCAAATTCTCAAGTAAATGACAACACACTCATCCTTGGTACTTATGTGTTAGACTTGTACCTCCTTAGCCTACATCTTCTCTTTGATGTAGTGGTAATGTACCTTTATTTGTTTCCTCCTAGCATGAAACTTTGGATTGGAAAAAAGGTACACTACTACTCATTTTTGCACAGGTGATTGGAAGATGATTGAACTAAAAATTTAATTCCACCATAAGCTTCTTGATCCACATGAGGTCATATGAATGTTGGCTTAAGACTTGTGACAATGGCATAATTCAAAGATCTCACAATAGAATAGGAGTGCATCCTTAACTATATTTCCTTTTTTCACTCTATGATAATGGGGATGACCAACATCAAGGATCTCTACCTCATAATTATCAATCCAAAGAGTTGTGAGGATTGTTAGCCGGCCGTCGCAGTGAGACTCGCATAACGGAAATCTTTGTAAAACACGCGCGAAAGGTTGTTACGCGCATTCTTGTAAAAGCTTATATAAAGCAATGAAAAAGAGACGCGGAGAGACGAGATTTTGTTGGGAAATTCACCAGACTGTTCGTCTGTGTGTGGTCTGACGTTAGTTAATCTTGTTATTTCTGAGTTGTCTAAGTGACCTGTGCATCTGTTGGTCTGATCTTTGTCTGTATTCGTTCTTGTTGATAGTCGTGCGGTTGCAAACTTGTCCCGTTTCAGCAACTCATCTGCCGTAGGTCCGACATTCTGTCTGTGAATCCTTGCTGGAAGTGTGGTTTTATGTATTGGGCTAACTCATTGTCTAGAGATGATCCACCAGATGGTTAACAAGTTCTGTGCGTAAAAGATAGTAGTTCTGGTACCACGGGGAGTACGTTGTTTTAATGTTTATTCTGTCGTGGTATGGTAAGTTAATGTCGTTGTAAGAAGCTTAAGTAGGTACAGATGGTCTTCAGAATTTCGGTCGTTCATGACTGTGTTCGCTGTGACGTCGATTGTAGAATGGTTTGATATCTATCTGAACGAGTGACTTGATTCTTGTGCTAAGGTCTCCAGCGAATTAAGTACTGAAATAGTTGAGCATAAGCGAATCTGGTTAAGTTCCAATAGACCCCTGTATCTGACGTAGTTGTATTGGGAAAACTAGTATAGGGACTCTGTTCTTACAGACCCCTTCCACTCCCAAGAACCCAGGGACCAGGTAAAACGCACTTCCGATAGTTGGAAAAGGTGCTTTACCAACCGGACGGTTAACACTGGCGATCCCGCTGGGGATGTGGCATCAAGATTTCCGTTTCGCTGATGCAAGAAGTATAAAGATTACTATTTGTGTGACGAACGTAATATTTAGAACGAACGCTGATCGACTGCAAGGATAGTCATTGTTTTTGGACAACTTTAAAGAAGTATAGTACGAGTAGTATATGCCGGTTACTCGATCCGGTGAGACGTATCCAAAGAACAAACAGTCAAGAATACCTAATCTACTAAGAACGCCTCCAGGAGGTAGAAGCGCAGGAAGATCCAAACCTGTTGACAAGAAAGAAAGAAACGTTAGTGACGATTCCGGTCATATTCCGGTTGATTTTTCTGCATCTCTGATAGATTCCGGTACTGTTTCGGCACGATCTATCGAAAATACAAAAATTCCAAAATCTACCAGGACACAATCTGAAGTTAGCTTACCCGCTTGGATTGGAGGTTCAAAATTGTTAACGAATAGCAACAAGTTCGCCAAAGAAAGCAGTAAAGAGAAGAAAACAGCCTGCACTGGTGGAAAAGCAACACCTTCCGGTGACATTTCGGTGCAGTTTTTTGGTAACCGGTTACCACTTTTTGGTGAATCATTAACTTACACTCCGTCATTAGGAGTAAACTTCCCTATGGTTGACTTCAAAAGGGAAGGAAGTTTGTTTAAAGCCGAGATTCGCAACATACTGAGCAAGACTTTCGAACCAGATAGTACACAGGCTGAGGAGGCAGATTCTAAAGATCCAGATATTCAACCTCAGAACACAGGAAGTAGTCACTATACAATTAGCGGCACAATGAATGGGCAGCAACAACAACAGCAACAAGTATGTCCACCCAGGCCACCGCCGACAGGCGTAACGTACACTAAATTCGATGGATTTCCAGGGGATGACCCAGATGTGCATGTGCGCACTTTTGAGATCAGTTATGCAGTACTCAATCACCCGATTGATCCGGCGTATAAGGCTATCGTTTTCCAGTCCACCCTGGTCAATGAAGCCGCTAGATGGCTTACAGAGTATGATATAAATCACTTCGGCACCTATGAAGCAGTGAGGGATGCATTTCTGCAAAGATTTAGACTAAAGAAGAATCCCGCAAAAATTTTCGACTACTTACAAAACAATAGACAGAAGGTAAACCTTTCAGTGCAAGAATACGCCACTTTATTTAGGACACATTTGCGGCAACTGCCACCGGCACATGCCATCCTGCCAGATGACGTCATTACTCAATGGTTTATTAATGGACTGACTCCCCAACTCAAACAGATCATGATCATCCGATGTGTCGGTGCAATGACCCTAGATGCAGTAATTGCGATGGCTTTGCAATTGGAAAACAAGGTTGGAGGATTTACAGAAGATCTGGAGTGGTTAAAGACAAACAAGAATGTTGTAGAAGATTTAACAAGGCAAATGTATTGCACCACTTGCAAGAACTCAGGTCATACGAGTGCCACTTGTGCACTAAATCAGCTATTTTGTGCCATCTGCAACACCACCGGACACACCACCGAAAACTGTGCCTATAACGCTAAAGTACAAGGGACAGCGACGGTCAATGCAATCATACAGGAACCAGGGCAACCAGCAATCACTATGTGCCTCCGCACATGAGAAACAACCAGCAATAAGGTTATCAAAATTACAGAGGACAGAGGAACAACTATAACGCAAACCGCTGGCAGACCGTACAGACACCGAAAAACCCCAATTTGCCACCACCGCGCTGTCATTTTTGTGGCAAATTCGGACACATTAGAAGGTTCTGCAAAGACGCAGCTGAGTATGACCAAAGGAAGAAGGAACGGCAAAATCCGATGACAAATATGGTTCAGATCACGCCGGTAGAAACACAAGCTGCCGCTGTTCAGACCAGATCTGGTAGACCATTACAACCAGCGGCTGAGATATTCGAACCCGGTATTCAAGAACAAAAACGAACATATGAAAAGGCTAATCAATGGATCGCATCAGAACCACCAGTGTTTCCCGACCCAATTCCGGTAACCCAAGCTCCGTTAACTCAGGAAGCAACACAAGATCATGCTGCTAACACAGAAGTAGAAACATCATCTGTAGCGGGTACATCAGCACCAGCCGGTGCATCATCTTCAAAATATGCGGAAATTACAAATTAATCACAACAAGCCTGGGAGATTCTATCCAAAGCATCCATTACACTTCCTCTTGGCCAATTACTGGCATTAGTACCAGGAGTCCGCCAGCAATTCCGACAACAATTTGCTGCCGAATCTGCTTGCATTCCGGCCACCACCATTGTACAACCGGAACCAGATTCTACGGTCGATCATTCAGTTCCTCTGATTACGGTATGGTATAATAGTCATAAAATCACACAGGTATTAATTGATGGAGGGTCTGGTGTGAATATTGCTACTGCTGCACTATGCAAGAAACTAGGATGGACTAAAATAGAACCGGTCCAATTTTTTATTAGAATGGCTGACCAGTCCAGAGTCCACCCAGTAGGGCTTGTTCGGAACATACCAATAACTTTGCAAGGCACCACTTTTAAGATGACCTTTGTCGTCCTAGAATTGCTGGAATCCACCCTGGATTACAATCTCCTTTTCGGTCGCCCTTGGCTGAAACAAGCTAAGGTGATACAAGACTGGTCCGCACAGGAGCTCACGTTCAAGGATAAAAACCGAAGATGTGTTGTAAAATTAGACGCTATACAGCCCTGTGAATTACATGCTAGACCATATTTCGCAGAGCCCGTTCATATGCTAGACGAACTATCAGATGACGAAGAAGAAGAGTTTTTAAAGAACAACATTGATCTGATTTCCTTAGGAACCGTTGATCTACAAGCTGTTGTAGATAATTGGAGCCCTTCAGTCTGCTCAATGACACCTGTAACAGAAGAAGATAAGAAAGAAGATATTGCTGCTGCAGACAACGCCGAACTACAACAACTTTTCAAACCAGCAGACGACAACGAGAAGCCGCGACAATTTTATGTGCCAGAAGATCAGTTAGTAACTTATAATTTAGGAGATGCAAACCACCCTCGCCCAGTCAAGATAAAAGAAAACTTACCAGAAAAATTTCAAGCAGAATTACTTCAGCTTCTCAGGGAATTTTCTCACATTTTTGCTTGGGATTATAAGGATATGAAGGGTCTAGATCCACGCATCTATCAACACAGGGTTATGCTCAAGCCGGAGACAAGGCCAATCAAACAATCCAGCTATCGAATGAACCCGAACTACGCAGCACAGGTAAAGGCAGAATTGGATAGGCTATTGAAGGTTGGATTCATTGTACCTATAGAGCACGCGGAGTGGATATCACCAATTGTTATTGTACCGAAAAAGAACAAGCAGCTCCGCATTTGTGTAGACTACCGGAAGCTGAATGCAGCTACGGTTCCAGATCCATTCCCATTACCTTTCCTGGACACCATGCTTGATAGGGTAGCAGGGCACGAAATGTATTCATTTTTAGATGGATACAGTGGATATAATCAAGTTAGGATGGCTGAACAGGACATTCCAAAGACCGCATTCATCACCAACTGGGGTGTGTTCGCATGCACTGTTATGTGGTTTGGTTTACGAAATGCTCCCAGTACTTTTCAAAGATGCATGCAAGAGATATTCTCACCTTACCTTACTTCATTTATGGAAGTTTATCTCGACGATTTTTCAGTATTTGGCAAAATGATAGTACATCTGTTCCATTTACGGTGCTGTTTTGAAAAATGCAGAAAATACAAGCTCTGTTTAAATCCAAACAAGTCTGTATTCGCGGTCTCCTGTGGAAAATTACTTGGTCATATTGTGTCTGCGCAAGGCATTCAAGTAGATCCCGATAAGTTTTCAGCACTATTAGAAGCGCCTGCACCAACATCACCTAAGGAAGTAATGTGCTTTATGGGCCAAGTTAGATGGTATGGACGACACTTACGGTGGCTTGCCCATTTAGCAGTACCACTGAACAGAGTAATCACCAAGACCCCACGACAATTTGAATGGACTGAGGAGTGCCAGTTAGCGTTTGATCGATTAAAGTGTTTATTAACACAGGTTCCCATATTACAACCCCCCGACTGGGATCACCCCTTCCATGTATTTGTTGATGCTTCAGATATAGCTATTGGCAGCGTCCTAATGCAAACGACTGATAAATGGTTCAGACCTGTGTATTACGCCAGTCGAAGATTAGCCCCTGCTGAATGGAATTACTCGGTAACAAAACGAGAATGTTTAGGTTTAGTGTATTCGATCAAAAAGTTCAGACATTATCTACTGGGCCGCAAGTTCACTTTCCACACAGATCATGCTGCACTTATTTATCTAGTTCGGCAACAGCATTTGGGAGGACGGTTAGCACGATGGGTGCTGCTTTTGCAAGAATTTGACTATGAAGTTATACATAGACCAGGCACCTCAAATGCCTTAGCAGATTTTCTGTCTCACCTAGATTCCGGTGAGGCTCCGATAGGTGTAGATGACACAACTCCAGCGATCTATACTTCTGAACCAACTCACGATGAAAGCACCGACATGCCTATGCCAACTAATTATTATGATCAGATATTGACCTTTCTCAATAATGGATACCTGCCATCCCAGACTTCTACAGCAATACGCAGAAAAGTTGCATCATTCAGCCGCCGATTCCGGTTGATTGCTGGTGAAATATATTATGTGGATCATACCGGAATTCTACTTCGTTGTATTCCTCCACACGAAGTAAACTCAGTCATCACTTTGGCTCACTCGATCCCGACAGGAGGTCATTTTGCTGTAGATTTAACCCACCAGAAAATTCTACAGAGTGGACTCTGGTGGCCGACTATGTACAAGGATGTGTTGCAGTTTGTCAAATCCTGTGATAATTGCCAAAGAACCGGACAGCCATTACAACGACATCATTTTCCTCTTCAACCTGTACTGCCATTAGAACCCTTCCAGAAATGGGGTTTGGATTTCATTGATCCTATTACACCACCCTCAGTTCTCAACAATAATCACTATATCTTAACATGCACTGATTATGCGACAAGATGGGCAGAAGCATGGGCTTTACGATCAGCTATAGCTATTGTGGTAGCAAAGTGCCTACTGACAGACGTTTTTCCAAGATTTCGATTACCCCTCGAACTGGTAACAGATCAAGGCACTCATTTTGCTAATAACTTGATAAAGGTACTTACACATTCGTTCCAGATTACTCATAAATTTAGTTCTCCATATTATCCACGTGCTAATGGTCTGGCCGAGAGTACCAACAAGTCTTTGCTAAATATACTTCGAAAATTGATTATGGACGCACCGGAAAGATGGGATCAACTGTTACCTGCCGTACTGTGGGCATACCGAACAACTTATAAGGTAACCACAGGACTGACTCCTTTCAAATTAGCCTTTGGAATCGAAGCTATAGCACCAATGGAGATAGTGGTGCCAAGTTTAAGAGTAGCCATCAACCAGAAATTACTACCGGAAGATTCTCTGTCATTTCGGTTGGAGACCCTCAGAGAATTAGACGAACATCGATGGCACAGTTTTATGACTATGAGGGAAGTACAGCTAAGACAAGCCAAAACACATGATAGACATCTATGAACTCCAATTTTTACGTTAGGACAGCTTGTCCTCTTTTACAATGCGAAATTGAATCGCTCTGCCGGCAAGTTTAAGCTACGATGGTTTGGCCCTTATCAAATAACGGAACAGGTGGGCCCTGCAACATTTCGATTGACCACATTAACCGGAATTCCCTTGCCAAAAGTAATAAATGGTTCGAAGCTGCGACCATATCGACAAGCGTCACATCAGCGATAAGACGTTACGCGGAGTACCGCGACTTTTGACGTTCTTTTTTCAGTCCTTCTCTTTTCTTTTAATTTTCCATAATCAATAAAATAAGTGTAAATATCCGCGTCTTGAACTCTATTTATAACTAAAGCCGCCCGGTCTTTTTCAAGCTGTTCATGCATGCACTCCATAGTTAAGAAATAATCATATCCACATCGCGGGATAATTTATTATGATTGATTTCTCTTAGTTGCAGTGCATCTACATAATCTTCGCCAGTCCGCCGAAAAACGCTATTGTATTTGTGTAATTGTAATCTGTGTTACCCTGTGTTTGCGTGTTGTGCTTGCTGACTGTATTACACCATGGAAGCTTTGGCAAACTATGCCGCTTTCCATGACGGACTCCCTACGGATGTAGGAGAGTACCTGCGCATCCGGGGATTATCCAACTTCGCTGAGCTGCCATGGCACTCAGTGGAGAATCACCCTTTCTTTGCCCGAATAATATCCGCCATCGCCAACACACCTGCGACAGAGAAAATGTGGGCTATCACCTCTTTACCCTCCCGAGTAGTAATCACATTTCAAACATTCGCTCAGTCGTTTCGACTTCCTGCACAAGGCAAACAGAATGGCCCAAACATTCCCATAGCCACCATGAAACAGTTATTTCCTAGGTATTCATCGAACGAGTACGTCATTCTTTGTAGACCTGAACCTGAGAGAACCGCACTCCAATTCCTAGTAGCCATACTCAACCTCCAGAAACGAACTTATGGAATATCACGTGCATTCTACTCAGCCCTCGACTTAGCTTCACGAGAACCGGTAAACTTTGCAACATACTACTTCGGCCGTATACACAAAGAATGTGTAGCCATTATGAAGCAGGTGAACAAAGGAAACATGCCAAGATCCACGTTGCCACATATCCTATCATTTCTCTTCCCCACCATCCTTGCAGCACAACCACCACCGAGAGGTCCGGTCCTAAGACAGGAAGAATCCGCATAGCTGTTAGAAGACGATGAGGAAGACGAAGAAGAAATCAACCAGCTATTCCGAAGAAAAAGAATCAGGATAAGTTCCTCGGAAAGCGAAGCACTAGGCTCAGCCGGAGAAGATGAAGAAATAAATAAAGAAGTAGATACGCAAGAAGAAGACACATTCCACGACACCAACACCTCCATGCAACATGAGTCATCTGCACAAACAACAGCGTCGGAGCAGCAACAGCAACAAGACCAGACCGAAACAGAAACAGTCTCGACAGAACAGATATCTCAGCAACAAACGGAGCCACAAAACCAAGAAGATACACAACAAGTAGCTAAGGAAGCTTTAGAAACACTGCTTAAAGCAGTTGAGTCCGCAGCAAACCAAAACGCAGAATCGGAGCAACCGACAAAAGAAAAGGTAATACAATCTAACCCTATCCTCCCTCCTCCCTCACCGAAACATCCACTCAAACCCATCCCACCTGTCTACCCCACTCACCCTGCTGAAGCCACTGCATCCTCAACCTCATCACCCACTTACTCGCCACCGAACTCCCAACAGCTCCACGCCGAAACCTCCAATTCCGGCCATCCCAGCAATTTCTGATTTAGCTGCAATGGGACATATGCTCATCAACTTATCACAACAACTGCCGCGGCAACTGAAACAGCTCACAGACTCTGTGCAAGATGATTTTCAACACAAACTAGAAGTAATGGAGGCAGACATCACACCCCTCCAAGAGGAATTACACACAGTAAAGGCCGAAAACCATGCACTTAATGAATAGAATAAGCAATTACAGGCAATAATAAGAGAACACGAAGATATTACCACCCAACGAGATGAAGCACTAAAGGCAGTACACGCAAAGGAAGAATTGCTGATGGCTACAGACGCAGAGCTCACTAACCTAAAGCAAACACTCAAAGACGCCGATGATGTCAGAATTGCCTTAGGTAACTTGCTGGAAGAGACCAGACTTCAGTTACAGGAGAAAGACCAACAAAACCAAGAACAGCAAAGAGAACTTAAAGAGATGAAACATGAGCTTCACACGACAAAAGAACAGTTATCAAGTGTAAATGAAATACTTCACAAGTATCTGATAAAAGAGCCGCAAATACAGAAGCAGATAGCAGCTATTAAAGCAGAAAGAGATGCTTATTACAAAACAATAGAATTTCAGAACCAATAATTCGAAAGAATGGATAATCAAATACGCAATAAGAAGGATCAGATCATTGATCTGCAGAAGCAACTAGCTGACATGAAATCATCCCGAGACGCTGCGATGGCCAACGACTTCTACTTATAGGAAACATTTTTACAAACCCAAGCCGAAATTTTGCTCACCGAGGCCATATCCCTAAGCTCTGTTAGAACAGATGCACAACTCCTAGAGCAAGATACACTTAAACAACTATTAGAAACATTAAAGAAAAAGATCGCCCGTACATTTAGATTAGCCTGAAACATGTATTTAGAAGGAATAGTCGAAGAATAGTAACCCTGTAAGAACTTGCGGGTTCGGGTCCACCCGTGCGTGCCAGTGTTAGCCGGCCGCCGCAGTGAGACTCGCATAACGGAAATCTTTGTAAAACACGCGCGAAAGGTTGTTACGCGCATTCTTGTAAAAGCTTATATAAAGCAATGAAAAAGAGACGCGGAGAGACGAGATTTTGTTGGGAAATTCACCAGACTGTTCGTCTGTGTGTGGTCTGACGTTAGTTAATCTTGTTATTTCTGAGTTGTCTAAGTGACCTGTGCATCTGTTGGTCTGATCTTTGTCTGTAATCGTTCTTGTTGATAGTCGTGCGGTTGCAAACTTGTCCCGTTTCAGCAACTCACTGCCGTAGGTCCGACGTTTTGTCTGTGAATCCTTGCTAGAAGTGTGGTTTTATGTATTGGGCTAACTCATTGTCTAGAGATGATCCACTAGATGGTTAACAGTTCTGTGCGTAAAAGATAGTAGTTCTGGTACCACGGGGAGTACGTTGTTTTAATGTTTATTCTGTCGTGGTATGGTAAGTTAATGTCGCCGTAAGAAGCTTAAGTAGGTACAGATGGTCTTCAGAATTTCGGTCGTTCATGACTGTGTTCGCTGTGACGTCGATTGTAGAATGGTTTGATATCTATCTGAACGAGTGACTTGATTCTTGTGCTAAGGTCTCCAGCGAATTAAGTACTGAAATAGTTGAGCATAAGCGAATCTGGTTAAGTTCCAATAGACCCCTGTATCTGACGTAGTTGTATTGGGAAAACTAGTATAGGGCCTTTGTTCTTACAGACCCCTTCCACTCCCAAGAACCCAAGGACCAGGTAAAACACACTTCCGATAGTTGGAAAAGGCGCTTTACGAACCGGACGGTTAACAGGATGATATGATGATCATGAGCAAGTGATATGCATGAAGGTGAAGGCTAGAAACATGCAAGCTACACACACACATGCACAGAAGGAAGAGGCAAAGAGTATCAACAATGGAATGTAGATTACTTCCATCGTAGGTGCTCAAAAAATGATCATACAAACTTTCATTTTCTAAAAATCCAACCCCAAAAAGGATCTATGTAGCTCTATTTATAGTTTCTACCTCGTTTTGGCCAATTTCAGATATAGTGTTTGTCATACTAAAAAAATATGTCTTTGAGCTAATTCAAGGGCTCAAATGAGCTCCAAAAAAAAATATGAGAATTGGTATGATGATTCTTTCTACAATGCTCAAGTGTGAGGAATTCTCTACTTGTATAAAACTGAGGTACATTCCAAAAAATTGTGTACTTACAAGGGTGTTTAGTGATAAAAATCAGTACTTTTGTTATTGTCTAGTTATCAATAAAGAGCTAGAAATAATCAATAATGAAATAAGAACTCTTGAGGAGGCCTACATGCTTCCCCTTCTGCTATGCCTTCCTCTTCTTGTCTGGGCTTTAGTGCAAACACTCTCCTCCTTGTCGATTCTATCATCCTGGACAAATCCTTGTGGTTGGGTGTGATCAATATACTAGTAGAGGATGCCACTTGTTAGTGAATGTTTAGCAATGTGTGATTTTTTGGCCAAGACTACTTGAAGCTCTGGACAATCAAGTGCATCGAAGGCATCACATTAGTGGAGATGTTAGTATGCCAAGTATTGTAGTGTCTTATATGAAACTAGGTGTAATATATGAGTGGGTTTTGCAATGAGCACTTCAGAATGGTATTCCCCCAATCCAATTGTGAACATCTCTTCAAATGTTCACTTATAGAAACATTTTGGAAAACCGACTAGGTAATGGATGCGTCAGTACAGCTGCATCAGCATAAGCGTCAGTATAAGCATCAGTAATTTACAGGAAAATACCGACGCCTTGTTTTAACCGGGCCAGAGAGCTGAAATTCGACATTTTGGGTGTTTTGAAACTACATCTTCTACTTTCGACTTTGCACATGCGAACAACCTATCTCTGTTTGTCACTCTTTCTCTCTCTCTCTCTCTCTGTCTCTATTTCTCTCTCTCCCTCCCTCCCTCTCTCTGTCTCTCTCCCCCTTCCTCACTCTCTCTTTCTCTAAGCACACCTCTATTTTTCTAGATCTGAAGTTTTGGTAAGTATATCGCACATACTGTAGCACTCTTTTTCTTTGTTTATGTTTTTACTTTTCTAATATCTTCTCTCTTTAGTTTTGCAACAGATTTTGGGATCAAATCTTTGGAAATTTGACAAAGGAACTCTTCAAGTGGATTTTGACAAGAAGGATTCAAACAATTACATCGATGTAAGTGATTGTTTTGTTTTCGATTGACATAAAGAGACAGAGAGAGAAACATATACATATACATACACACTCACATATATATAAACACACTCACATATACATACACACTCACATATACACACACACTCACATATGTACAAATGCATATGCATATATGCATATGCATACACACATGCATATGCATACAAACATGCATATGCATACACACATGCATATGCATACACACATGCATATGCATACACACATGCATATGCATGAACACATGCAATATATGCATACACACATGCATATGCATACACACATGCATATGCATACACACATGCATATGCATACACACATGCATATGCATACACACATGTGTATGCATACACACATGTGTATGCATACACACTCACATATACATACACACTCACATATACACACACCCTCACATATACAAACACATGCATATGCATACAAACATGCATATGCATACACACATGCATATGCGTACACACATGCATATGCGTACACACATGCATATGCGTACACACATGCATATGCGTACACACATGCATATGCATACAAACATGCATGTGCATACACACATGCATGTGCATACACACATGCATGTGCATACACACATGCATGTGCATACACACATGCATATGAATACACACATGCATATCTATACACACATGCATATGCATGTGTGTATGCATACACACATGCATATGCATATGCATACACACATGCAGATGCATACACACATATACACACACTCACATATACATACACATGCACATATACACACACACACACACATATACACACATGCATACACACATGCATATGCATACACACATGCATATGCATGTGTGTATGCATACACACATGCATATGCATACAAACATGCATATGCATAAACACATGCATATGCATACACACATGCATATGCATACACACATGCATATGCATACACATATGCATATGCATACACACATGCATATGTATACACACATGCATATGTGTGTATACATACACACATGCATATGTGTGTATATGCATATGTCTATGCATACACACATGCATATGCCTACACACATGCATATGCATACACACACACTCACATATACACACACACTCACATATACACACACATGCATACACACATGCATATGCATACACACATACGTATGCATACACACATGCATATGAACACATACATGCATATGCATACACACATGCATATGCATACAAACATGCATATGCATGTGTATGCATACACACATGCATATGCATACACAAATGCATATACATACACACATGCATATGCATACAGACATGCATATGCATACACACATGAATATGCATGTGTGTATGCATACACACATGCATATGCATACAAACATGCATAGGCATAAACACATGCATGTGCATACAAACATGCATATGCATACACACATGCATATGAAAACAGACATGCATACGCAAACACACATGCATATCTATACACACATGCATATGCATGTGTATGCATACACACATGCATATGCATACACATATGCATATGCATACACACATGCAGATGCATACACACATATACACACACTCACATATACATACGCATTCACATATACACACTCACTCACATATACACACACATGCATACACACATGCATATGCATGCACACATGCATATGCATGTGTGTATGCATACACACATGCATATGCATACAAACATGCATATGCATAAACACATGCATATGCAGGCACACATGCATATGCATACACACATGCATATGCATACACACATTCATATGCATACACACATGCATATGTATACACACATGCATATGTATACGCACATGCATATGTGTGTATATGCATGTGTGTATGCATAGACACATACATATGCATACACACATGCATATGCATACACACACACTCACATATACACACACACTCACATATACACACACATGCATACACACATGCATATGCATACACACACGCATATGCATACAAACATGCATATGCATAGACACATGCATATGCATAGACACATGCATATGCATATACACATGCATATGCATATACACATGCATATGCATACACACATGCATATGCATACACACATGCATATGCATACAAACATGCATATGCATACAAACATGCATATGCATACAAATGGTCATATGCATAAACACATGCATATGCATACACACACACTCACATATACACACACCTGCATACACACATGCATATGCATACACACATGCATATGCATACACACATGCATATGCATACATATGCATATGCATACACATGCGTATGCATACACACATGCATATGCATGTGTGTATGCATACACACATGCATATGCGTACACACATGCATATGCATACACACATGCATATGCGTACACACATGCATATGCATACACACATGCATATGCATACACATGCATATGCATACACACATGCATATGCATACACACATGCATATGCATACACATATGCATATGCATACACACATGCATATGCATACACACATGCATATGCATACACACATGCATATCCATACACATATGCATATGCATACACACATGCATATGCATACAAACACGCATATGAATAAACACATGCATATGCATACAAATGGTCATATGCATATGCTTACAAACATGCATATGCATACACACATGCATATGCATACACACATGCATATGCATACACACATGCATATGCATACACACATGCATATGCATACAAACATGCATATGCATACACACATGCATATGCATACAAACATGCATATGCATACACACATGCATATGCATGTGTGTATGCACACACACATGCATATGCATACACACTCACATATACATACACACGCACATATACACACACCCTCACATATACACACACATGCATATGCATACAAACATGCATATGCATACACACATGCATATGCATACACACATGCATATGCGTACACACATGCATATGCGTACACACATGCATATGCATACAAACATGCATGTGCATACACACATGCATGTGCATACACATGCATGTGCATACACACATGCATGTGCATACACACATGCATGTGCATACACACATGCATGTGCATACACACATGCATGTGCATACACACGTGCATGTGCATACACACATGCATGTGCATACACATGCATATGAATACACACATGCATATCTATACACACATGCATATGCATGTGTGTATGCATACACACATGCATATGCATACACACATGCATATGCATACACATATGCATATGCATACACACATGCAGATGCATACACACATATACACACACTCACATATACATACACATGCACATATACACATGCACACACTCACATATAAACACACATGCATACACACATGCATATGCATACACACATGCATATGCATGTGTGTATGCATACACACATGCATATGCATACAAACATGCATATGCATAAAACATGCATATGCATACACATATGCATATGCATACACACATGCATATGTATACACACATGCATATGTGTGTATACATACACACATGCATATGTGTGTATATGCATATGTCTATGCATACACACATGCATATGCCTACACACATGCATATGCCTACACACATCCATATGCATACACACACACTCACATATACACACACACTCACATATACACACACATGCATACACACATGCATATGCATACACACATGCATATGAATACATACATGCATATGCATACACACATGCATATGCATACAAACATGCATATGCATGTGTATGCATACACACATGCATATGCATACACAAATGCATATACATACACAGATGCATATGCATACACACATGCATATGCATACACAAATGCATATACATACACAGATGCATATGCATACACACATGCATATGCATACACACATGAATATGCATGTGTGTATGCATACAAACATGCATAGGCATAAACACATGCATGTGCATACAAACATGCATATGCATACACACATGCATATGAAAACAGACATGCATACGCAAACACACATGCATATGCATGTGTATGCATACACACATGCATATGCATACACACATGCATATGCATACACATATGCATATGCATACACACATGCAGATGCATACACACATATACACGCACTCACATATACATACGCATTCACATATACACACTCACTCACATATACACACACATGCATACACACATGCATATGCATGCACACATGCATATGCATGTGTGTAAGCATACACACATGCATATGCATACAAACATGCATATGCATACAAACATGCATATGCATAAACACATGCATATTCATACACACATGCATATGCATACACACATGCATATGCATACACACATTCATATGCATACACACATGCATATGTATACACACATGCATATGTATACGCACATGCATATGTGTGTATATGCATGTGTGTATGCATACACACATACATATGCATACACACATGCATATGCATACACACACAATCACATATACACACACACTCACATATACATACACATGCATACACACATGCATATGCATACACACACGCATATGCATACAAGCATGCATATGCATAGACACATGCATATGCATACACATGCATATGCATATACACATGCATATGCATATACACATGCATATGCATATACACATGCATATGCATACACACATACATATGCATACAAACATGCATATGCATAAACACATGCATATGCATACAAATGGTCATATGCATATACACATGCATATGCATACACACATGCATATGCATACACACACACTCACATATACACACACCTGCATACACACATGCATATGCATACACACATGCATATGCATACACACATGCATATGCATACACACATGCATATGCATACATATGCATATATGCATACATATGCATATGCATACATATGCATATGCACACATATGCATATGCATACACATGCGTATGCATACACACATGCATATGAATACACACATGCATATGCATGTGTGTATGCATACACACATGCATATGCGTACACACATGCATATGCATACACACATGCATATGCATACACATGCATATGCATACACACATGCATATGCATACACACATGCATATGCATACACATGCATATGCATACACACATGCATATGCATACACACATGCATATGCATACACACATGCATATGCATACACACATGTATATGCATACACACATGCATATGCATACACACATGCATATCCATACACATATGCATATGCATACACACATGCATATGCATACAAACACGCATATGAATAAACACATGCATATGCATACAAATGGTCATATGCATATGCTTACAAACATGCATATGCATACACACATGCATATGCATACAAACATGCATATGCATACACACATGCATATGCATACAAACATGCATATGCATACACACATGCATATGCATGTGTGTATGCATACACACATGCATATGCATACACACTCACATATACATACACACTCACATATACACACACCCTCACATATACACACACATGCATATGCATACAAACATGCATATGCATACACACATGCATATGCATACACACATGCATATGCGTACACACATGCATATGCGTACACACATGCATATGCGTACACACATGCATATGCATACAAACATGCATGTGCATATACACATGCATGTGCATACACATGCATGTGCATACACACATGCATGTGCATACACACATGCATGTGCATACACACATGCATATGAATACACACATGCATATCTATACACACATGCATATGCATGTGTGTATGCATACGCACATGCATATGCATACACATATGCATATGCATACACACATGCAGATGCATACACACATATACACACTCACCTATAGATACACATGCACATATACAGACACACACACTCACATATACAAACACATGCATACACACATGCATATGCATACACACATGCATATGCAGGTGTGTATGCATACACACATGCATATGCATACAAACATGCATATGCATAAAACATGCATATGCATACACACATGCATATGCATACACACATGCATATGCATACACATATGCATATGCATACACACATGCATATGTATACACACATGCATATGTGTATATACATACACACATGCATATGTGTGTATATGCATATGTCTATGCATACACACATGCATATGCCTACACACATCCATATGCATACACACACACTCACATATACACACACACTCACATATACACACACATGCATACACACATGCATATGCATACACACATGCATATGCATACACACATGCATATGCATACACACATGCATATGAATACATACATGCATATGCATACAAACATGCATATGCATGTGTATGCATACACACATGCATATGCATACACAAATGCATATACATACACAGATGCATATGCATACACACATGCATATGCATACACACATGAATATGCATGTGTGTATGCATACACACATGCATATGCATACAAACATGCATAGGCATAAACACATGCATGTGCATACAAACATGCATATGCATACACACGTGCATATGAAAACAGACATGCATACGCAAACACACATGCACATCTATACACACATGCATATGCATGTGTATGCATACACACATGCGTATGCATACACACATGCATATGCATACACATATGCATATGCATACACACATGCAGATGCATACACACATATACACACACTCACATATACATACGCATTCACATATACACACTCACTCACATATACACACACATGCATACACACATGCATATGCATGCACACATGCATATGCATGTGTGTATGCATACACACATGCATATGCATACAAACATGCATATGCATAAACACATACATATGCATACACACATGCATATGCATACACACATTCATATGCATACACACATGCATATGTATACACACATGCGTATGTATACGCACATTCATATGTGTGTATATGCATGTGTGTATGCATACACACATACATATGCATACACACATGCATATGCATACACACACACTCACATATACACACACACTCACATATACACACACACTCACATATACACACACATGCATACACACATGCATATGCATACACACACACATATGCATACAAACATGCATATGCATAGACACATGCATATGCATACACATGCATATGCATATACACATGCATATGCAGATACACATGCATATGCATATACACATGCATATGCATACACACATGCATATGCATACAAACATGCATATGCATAAACACATGCATATGCATACAAATGGTCATATGCATAAACACATGCATATGCATACACACATGCATATGCATACACATCCATACACATATGCATATGCATACACACATGTATATGCATACAAACACGCATATGAATAAACACATGCATATGCATACAAATGGTCAGATGCATATGCTTACAAACATGCATATGCATACACACATGCATATGCATACACACATGCATATGCATACAAACATGCATATGCATACACACATGCATATGCATACACACATGCATATGCATACAAACATGCATATGCATGTGTGTATGCATACACACATGCATATGCATACACACTCACATATACATACACACTCACATATACACACACACTCACATATACACGCACATGCATATGCATACGCACTTGCATATGCATACGCACTTGCATATGCATATGCACATGCATATGCATGTGTGATATGCATAGGCACATGCATATGCATACGCACATGCATATGCATATGCACATGCATATGCATAAGCACATGCATATGCATACGCACATGCATACGCATACGCACATGCATATGCATATGCACATGCATATGCATACGCACATGCATATGCAAGTGTGTATGCATACACACATGCATATGCATACAAAATATGCTTACATAAATGCATATGCATACACACATGCATATGCATACACACATGCATATGCATACAAACATGCATATGCATAGACACATGCATATGCATGTGTGTATGCATACACACATGCATATGCATACACAGATGCACATGCATACACACATGCATATGCATACAAACATGCATATTCATAAACACGTGCATATGCATACAAATGGTCATATGCATATGCATAAACATGCATATGCATAAACATGGATATGCATAAACATGCATATGCATACACACATGCATATGCATGCACACATGAATATGCATACACACATGCATATGCACACACATGCATATGCACACACATGCATATGCATACACACATGCATATGCATACACACTCACATATACATACACACTCACATATACACACATACTCACATATACACAAACATGCATATGCATACGCACATGCATATGCATACGCACATGCATATGCATATGCACATGCATATGCATACACACATGCATATGCAGACACACATGCATATGCATACAAACATGCATATGCATAAACACATGCATATGCATACACACATGCATATGCATACACACATGCTTATGCATACTCACATGCATATGCATACACACATATACACACACTCATATATACACACACACTCACATATACACCCACATGCATACACACAGGCATATGCATACACACATGCATATGGATGTGTGTATGCATACACACATGCATATGCATACAAACATGCATATACATAAACACATGCATATGCATACACACATGCATATGCATAGACATATGCATATGCATGTGTGTATGCATACACATATGCATATGCATGTGTGTATGCATACACATATGCATATGCATACAGACATGCATATGCATACACACATGCATTTCAACATCTCCATATTGGATGAGATGGGATCTCCATGTAAACCTTGGGGAGGGCATGACCATGAAAACTACAAAATATATCACATACGTAATGGACCTCCAATCATGGATGCAGTCGAAAGTCCATGCGTCAGCCCATTTGACATCTTTGCTCGATAGAGTACTGGCCAGCACCTGGACATCCTATTGTGAGTTCAGATTGGATTCAGCATATAGCACACGAGGTGGTCTCATCGATGGTCCGATGCTCGCGATGCTTTTGAAGCAGGCTTACCGAAGCCTCTGTGGTTAGATGTTGAAGAGTGGGAATCGATTCAGGATGAGCAGCAACATACTCCTAATCGATATCGTCAACAACAAGATGCAGCGGCCACATGTTTAGATACGATTGGAGCGTCGCAGTTAGGTAGCAGCGGATACGATAGTATGCGCTACCAATTTGTAAGTATCATTTTAATTATGGAATTTTTTTGTGTTAAGCACATCATTTATGTCATCTAACATTTTTCATATTTATTATAGGAGTTGGTAGTGGGTGGTCCTCCGTCACGAACCAAAGAAGCTTATGGATATCATCATGGATTGGTTGCACTGTTGCAGGACTTAGAGTGACACGATGCAATCATTTCATGGGAGAATCTATGATTAGGTAACCTTATAGCTTCGTTTCATATTTTTAGTTGTTGTTTATAAATGTCATGTCAATTTGTCTCATTTTACACATATGCTTTGTTGCAGGATTGTAGGTGTAAATGTTTTGATCTTTTTGCATATATGTATGGTAGTAATTTGCCACAATTTTGTATTACACTCCTATGTGGCAATGATGTACCATAATTTTGTGTTCGATTCCTATATGGAAGTGTTGTCACATTGCCACAATTTTGTATTACACTCCTATGTTGCAATGATGTACCATAATTTTGTATTCGATTCCTATATGGAAGTGCTTTGTCACATTTCGTATTTAGTTCCTATATGGAAGTGCTTTGTCACACTCTTGTACATCCTTCATTTATGGAAAATACAACTTTTTGTACATGATTCATGGTCCATTTTTACTCATATAAAATCATGTTTTGGTTGCCATTAGAGTACATAACACATGTACTCGGTTTAGAGTTGAGCAGAGTGTATTGTCTTTTGCTAAACAACATCATGTTGTAGCAAAAGAAAACACACTCTGCCCAAAAAAATTTGTGCAGATATGGTCGTCGGTATGGGCGTCGGTACAGCCAGGCAGTCGTCGGTATGCGCGTCGGTACTCCCAGTAGGTATGGAGGTTGGTATAATCGTTGGTAATACCGACGCTTATACCAATGTTTATACCAACGTTTATAGTGAAATCTATACCAATGATTATACCAGCATTATGTTTCTAACACCTATACCGACTACGACACCGATGTCGCGGGAAAATTATGCCCATTCATTTTCCTCGGTAACAGCCTTGGTATATGCTCGATATGTTGTAGTGCATCATGACTTGCCATGGTATTCTTAGCCTTATGGTCTCCCCATGTGGAACATGTGGATAACATTCGCTTCCAAACACTTTGAAAGGATAAACATATGGTTTTTTTATTTATTTTAGGCCTCCTTTGGAGTATTTTCCTCAAGTGCCTTGTTTTAACTTTGATTCAAGATAAAGATAGCAGCGTTGATGGCCCCTCCCAAAATTTTAATTTACAAATATTCTCCCTTCAACATGCACTTTTGCCATTTCTCTATGATGCTTCAATTTTAATGTTGTATGGCAACATCTTATTGAGGGATATTTGCCAATATGAATTGATGCTTGATTCCATTACTTTTGCCAAAACCTTCAAATCAATTAAGGTAAACTCACCACCACCGTCTATACTAAATTTCTTCATCTTCTTCCTTTTTTGGGTTTCAACAATTTGGAGCTATTCCTTAAACTTACCGAAATTCTAAGCCTTATCAAGAAGGAATTACACCCATATCTCCTTGTTATAGTCATTGATGATTAACATCAAGCAGGAAGATATGCCCAAGGACTATGTAGGAACCTTTTTACACAATTCCTCATGCACCAACTCTAGAGGATATCTTGATTTGGTTTTCCTTTCTTCTAGAAATGCCTTCCTTTGTTGCTTGCCCATCATGAAAGCTTCACATTGTTCCTCCATATGTGTAAACAAAGGTAGGTGTGCAACCATATACTTGTGATGCATCTCCTTTAGTACATGGTATTTGATAAGGCCGAGTCTCTCATGCCATAAATTACTTGTGCCCATGCTTGTAGTGGTAGGAAGATAACTTATGACCTTGATCAATTATAGAAGCTACTAAAAGAAAATTTTCATTGTATTTGTGGAACATACAACACATTTGAAAGCTTCGTGATATCCCCAATAGAATCAATGAAAGAAATTGTACATTTCCCTCTAGAAGGCATCTTGTATTATTGCCTAAATTTATAATAATGAGTTCCTTTAGAGGCTATCAAGATGCATAAAGTTCTTTTCTTGTTCTTTATGTGATGAGCTATGCCATTGTCCAACATGGATGAGTCATCTATTCATGAATATTTAGTTGTGAAGCATACCTCCTATATCATAACAAATAACTCAAAATTGTCTTTTGTAGTCTTGGTAGACTCCTTGCCCTTCCCACCTTTTGAAGAACCACCATTCTTCTCTTATGCCTTCTTGATGTGATAGACTTGAATATCTATGGGCTTTCTTCTTGTAATGGAAGAATTCTCCCTTGAGCTTCTTTTAAGCATTCTTCTTTTGTCTCCATTTCTTGAAGAGTCTACTTCGCATCCTTTGGCATTTTCTATGAGTGCAACATATCCTTTTTTTCACCTTTCCTTTCCTTGATCCATAGCCCCTCCTCCATGATGAAGGCATTGAATTCTTAAAAAGTCAGATGTTGAGGTATGATTTGAGTATTAAGAGGAGTTACCAATCCATCAGACTTTGGTGGATAGATTCAAAGACAACACTCAACTTCTTCCTTGCTTGAATTTTGTACATTTGCTCCTACCTTTTGATCCTTTAGATTCTTTATGTGGTTGATGAACACCTCAGTATTCTATCCATCAAAAAATATTTATATAGCATGATGATTCTCAAAGTTGTAAATTAGTATCTTCTTACGACGTCCATAATGATTTTTGAATATGTTCCATGTTTCACAAGCCTTGCTAGTATGGTGAACAAAATTGATAATGTTGAAATTTATGGAGCTTGTGCAAGCTCCAATTGTGAGGCTTGCCACATACTCATCTCTCATTTTTTACAGCTTCACCATTGATGTAATCGTATCAACTTTTGTAAGCTCAATTGAAGCTAGGTGTTAAAGATATAGAGAAAACACTTCATGGAAAGTGGTAAAATAAAGGTGCAAACTTATTTATTGCTTTGATAGAAACTAAAATATTATTAAAGGGTTTTATTGCACAATGCACAACGTTATACATATGGAGTGATTTACCAAAAGTCACCAAAGTCAATGGAAGGATAAAGAATAAGAAGTTAAAGGTAAAGAGTACAGAGAAGATTCAATGCTAGATGAAGAGACACAATATCTCATGCATGTTTCTCTATATCTGGAAGGCTTTTGGACATGAATTTCTATGAAGTTGACAATGAGATGGAGTAGAGGCCTATGTTGGTCATTCTATTTTATGCTTACTTGACTCCATAGGTAGTCTATCTTTCAGCAGTTAGTTGCCTAGAGCTTTCAACTACAAATGGAGTGATTTATAGCTTTTTAGAAAGCTCTTAGTACCTTTGTGTGGGCAAAATTTCACACTCATTGGATATCTGATTTGTAAGATATTAGGTTTTAATAAGTGGGTCTCTAACAGGAAAATTTCTAGAAGATATTTGATAACTTTGGTTGTGCATATTGGAGTTAAATGTCTCCAAAAAGAACACTATCAATAGTGCTTACAACAAGAGCATAGATTGCATCTATGTTTCTACATTTCCAAGTACATAAAAGATCACGATCAAGAGGAATCATTCAACTATGATTAATTGGATTTGGTTTTTCTTGCATCTCATAATTAGTCCCAAGAACAGTCTTTAGAAGCTCATATGAATCAAGTATAGAAGTGATTTTAAACTTCTCGAGAGTGTAATTTGTACCATTAGGCTTACCTTTCTTGAAGTATAATTTTTTTGTCCACAACATTCGGGTAATAGAAATCATTGGGCTCCTACTTGTGATCCATCTATTCCAATGTGTTGTTCTAGACAAGGATAAGCACCGCCTCAAGAAGCTCTACCTCCTTAATTTTTAAATATGTGAAAGAGAAAGGGTGATATGAGGATCTTGAATGAGTGAGCTGGGTGATGGTGAAGGTGAAAAGCATGCAATTGCACACATACATACACGAGCACACACAGACACATATAGTAGAGATAAGAGAGAAGCAACGGAAGTTGAAGAATAAGATCTATTACTCAAGAATACTCTTACAAGCTCTCAAAACAAGCTACAATCTCTCATCAAATAACCTCAAAAATGAGCTCTCTAGCTCTTTTTATAGTTTCCACAATAGTTTTGGCTACTTTCAAACCTAGTGTCTAGCATAGTTAGAAATTAGGTTCTAGAGGTCATTTGGAGGTCCAAATGAAAATTACTTGGTCATATTGTGTATGCGCAAGGCATTCAAGTAGATCCCGATAAGATTTCAGCACTATTAGAAGCGCCTGCACCAACATCACCTAAGGAAGTAATGCGCTTTATGGGCCAAGTTAGATGGCATGGACGACACTTACGGTGGCTTGCCCATTTGGCAGTACCACTGAACAGAGTAATCACCAAGACCCCACGACAATTTGAATGGACTGAGGAGTGCCAGATAGCGTTTGATCGATTAAAGTGATTATTAACACAGGTTCCCATATTACAACCCCCCGACTGGGATCACCCCTTCCATGTATTTGTTGATGCTTCAGATATAGCTATTGGCAGTGTCCTAATGCAAACGACCGATAAATGGTTCAGACCTGTGTATTACGCCAGTCGAAGATTAGCCCCTGCTGAACGGAATTACTCGGTAACAAAACGAGAATGTTTAGGTTTAGTGTATTCGATCAAAAAGTTCAGACATTATCTACTGGGCCGCAAGTTCACTTTCCACACAGATCATGCTGCACTTATTTATCTAGTTCGGCAACAGCATTTGGGAGGACGGTTAGCACGATGGGTGCTGCTTTTGGAAGAATTTGACTATGAAGTTATACATAGACCAGGCACCTCAAATGCCTTAGCAGATTTTCTGTCTCACCTAGATTCCGGTGAGGCTCCGATAGGTGTAGATGACACAACTCCAGCAATCTATACTTCTGAACCAACTCACGATGAAAGCACTGACATGCCTATGCCAACTAATTATTATGATCAGATATTGACCTTTCTCAATAATGGATACCTGCCATCCCAGACTTCTACAGCAATACGCAGAAAATTTGCATCATTCAGCCGTCGATTCCGGTTGATTGCTGGTGAAATATATTATGTGGATCATACCAGAATTCTACTTCGTTGTATTCCTCCACACGAAGTAAACTCAGTCATCACTTTGGCTCACTCGATCCCGACAGGAGGTCATTTTGCTATAGATTTAACCCACCGGAAAATTCTGCAGAGTGGACTCTAGTGGCCGACTATGTACAAGGATGTGTTGCAGTTTGTCAAATCCTGTGATAACTGCCAAAGAACCGGACAGCCATTACAACGACATCATTTTCCTCTTCAACCTGTACTGCCATTAGAACCCTTCCAGAAATGGGGTTTGGATTTCATTGATCCTATTACACCACCCTCAGCTCTCAACAATAATCACTATGAAGTTGACAATGAGATGGAGTAGAGGCCTATGTTGGTCATTCTATTTTATGCTTACTTGACTCCATAGGTAGTCTATCTTTCAGCAGTTAGTTGCCTAGAGCTTTCAACTACAAATGGAGTGATTTATAGCTTTTTAGAAAGCTCTTAGTACCTTTGTGTGGGCAAAATTTCACACTCATTGGATATCTGATTTGTAAGATATTAGGTTTTAATAAGTGGGTCTCTAATAGGAAAATTTCTAGAAGATATTTGATAACTTTGGTTGTGCATATTGGAGTTAAATGTCTCCAAAAAGAACACTATCAATAGTGCTTACAACAAGAGCATAGATTGCATCTATGTTTCTACATTTCCAAGTACATAAAAGATCACGATCAAGAGGAATCATTCAACTAGGATTAATTGGATTTGGTTTTTCTTGCATCTCATGATTAGTCCCAAGAACAGTCTTTAGAAGCTCATATGAATCAAGTATAGAAGTGATTTTAAACTTCTCGAGAGTGTAATTTGTACCATTAGGCTTACCTTTCTTGAAGTATAATTTTTTTGTCCACAACATTCGGGTAATAGAAATCATTGGGCTCCTACTTGTGATCCATCTATTCCAATGTGTTTTTCTAGACAAGGATAAGCACCGCCTCAAGGAGCTCTACCTCCTTAATTTTTAAATATGTGAAAGAGAAAGGGTGATATGAAGATCTTGAATGAGTGAGCTGGGTGATGGTGAAGGTCAAAAGCATGCAATTGCACACATACATACACGAGCACACACAGACACATATAGTAGAGATAAGAGAGAAGCAACGGAAGTTGAAGAATAAGATCTATTACTCAAGAATACTCTTACAAGCTCTCAAAACAAGCTACAATCTCTCATCAAATAACCTCAAAAATGAGCTCTCTAGCTCTTTTTATAGTTTCCACAATAGTTTTGGCTACTTTCAAACCTAGTGTCTAGCATAGTTAGAAATTAGGTTCTAGAGGTCATTTGGAGGTCCAAATGAAGTCTAAAAATCACAACAATTGGTATGACAATTCTACCTAAGCTCCTCCAACTCAAGGACTCCTTGGCTTGCACAAAATGGAGATGTTTGATATAGAATTGGGTATTATGTTGTACATATGTTACAAGAGTGATGAAAATCATTGTTTCAAGTTTTGAATAAAGTATTGTAAAACATATTTCTTGAAAAATGAACATGTATGGCCCCCTAAACTTACTACATTCCCCTTTTACATACTGTCTCTATGCCTATGCATAGGGCCATTGTCGGTTGCACTACCAACAACCCCTCGCTCTCATGTCTGTCATCCCCGATAGATCCTTATTGCAAGGTAGTGGTGATGTCTTCAAGAGATCATGAGCAAGTGAAATTCTCTTTAAAATCAATGCCTTTTTTGTGAGTAACATTTATCTACAAGGCTAAACTTATAACTATGAACATTAATGATGGGGAATTGTACACCTTCCTTGTGCAAGTTGAATGATGAATGGACATGTATTTACATAGATACCTCTGTTCACTCAAATCACCAACTCTTTAATTTACTATAGGATGAACATGGGAGTGTTTGGCCACTCAAACAAGTACTTGAAACTCTCCTAAGCAATTTATCTCACTCAAAATAGTTGATTCTACTTAAAGAACCAATGCCTCTAAGACACACTACTCATTGCCTTCACTAGACATGCACATAGAGACTATTGTTCATTCCAAACTGGATTTGTCTCCAAAATATGCATAGTTTAGGGTTGATCTTTTCAACATATTTAGAAGACTATGTCATCTTTCTAACAAGTCTGATATTAGAAGAAATGATACAATATGAAAATGGAATTATGCTTAATAGGAAAAGGTAATTAACTATTTAACAAACAAAATAGAGTCTGAGCTATGGCTACTCTAAGTATAAAGAAAGTACTTAGGAAAGCATATTGCTTGCATAGCAAGGGGTCTACTAGCTTATTCAAAATCTAAACATGATAACACATACAAGATCACAATACTTAAAAGTGCACAATTTCTTTATATGACTTGAGTAAAATTTCCTTAATGATAGGATGCTCTTTTCCTAGAAAATGGTATATGAGACTCAAAAGTCATAGGTGATTGATTGAGAGTGATGAGGGGCATTCAAATTCAACTTTTAATGCATGAATACTCATGCTTGGATCCTTGCTTCATAAGGCTCCAAGTTTCATCATTTTAGATTATTCAAAACTCGTAAGGTTATGCGCTCCCTGTCAAGCTTCAACCTTCAAGTCTTCATCATAAATCCATCAATCTAATCCCTATTTTGTGTTGTTTTAGCTTGGTTGAGTCCAATTCTAAAGTAAATGACATACACTCATCCTTGGTACTTATGTGTTGGACTTGTACTTGCTTAGCCTACATCTTCTCTTTGATGTAGTGGTAATGTACCTTTATATGTTTTCTCCTAGCATGAAACTTTGGATTGGAAAAAAGGTACACACTACTCATTTTTCCACACGTGATTGGAAGATGATTGAACTAAAAATTTAATTCCACCATAAGCTTCTTGATCCACATGAGGTCATATAAATGCTAGCTTAAGACTTGTGACAATGGCATAATTCAAAGAGCCCACTATAGAACTTGAATAGGAGTGCATCCTTAACTGTATTTCGTTTTTTCACTCTATGATAATGGGGATGACCAACATCAAGGATCTCTACCTCATAATTATCAATCCAAAGATTTGTGAGGATGATATGATGATCATGAGAGAGTTATTTGCATGAAGGTGAAGGCTAGAAACATGCAAGTTACACACACACATGCACACAAGGAAGAGGCAAAGAGTATGAACAATAGAATGTAGATTACTTCAATTGTAGGTGCTCAAAAAATGATCATACAAACTTTCATTTTCTAAAAATCCAACCCCAAAAAGGAGCTATGTAGCTATATTTATAGTTTTTGCCTCGTTTTGGCCAATTTCAAATATAGTGTTCGTCATACTTAAAAATTATGTCTTTGAGCTAATTCGAGGGCTCAAATGAGCTCCAAAACAAAAAATATGAAAATTGGTATGATGATTCTTTCTACACTGCTCAGGTGTGAGCACTTCTCTACTTGTAGAAAACCGAGGTACATTCCAAAAAAAATTGTGTATTTACAAGGGTTTTTAGTGATAAAAATCAGCACTTTTGTTATTGTCTAGTTATCAGTAAAGAGATAGAAAGAATTAATAATGAACTAAGAACTCTTGAGGAGGCCTACGTGCTTCCCCTTCTCCTATGCCTTCCTCTTCTTGTCTGGGCTTTAGTGCAAACACTCCCTTCCTTGTCGATTCTATCATCCTGGACAAATCCTTGTGGTTGGGTGTGATCAATATACTACTAGAGGATGCCACTTGTTAGTGAATGTTTAGCAATGTGTGATTTTTTGGCCAGGTCTACTTGAAGCTTTGGCCAATCAAGTGCACCGAGGGCATCACATTAGTGGAGATGTTAGTATGCCAAGTATTATAGTGTCTTATATGAAACTAGGTGTAACATATGAGTGGGTTTTGCAATGAACACTTTATAATGGTATTCCTCCAATACAATTGTGAACATCTCTTCAAATGTTCATTTATAGAAATCCAATAGGTATTTTATGCAAAAATATCTAGGGTTATACTCATTTTATAGACCAAATCCAAGTTACCTTCTTACAAGTAATAAAAAGTCTTTGGGAACTTGGTTGATTTGGTTATAGAACAATCATTTTGAAAGTTGTGGTTTGCATAAGTAGCTTCTTGTTGTGTTACAAAAACTGAGGTCATTGCCATGGGTGCTCAACCTAGGAGTGGTATCATGAATGGCAAAATCAAGGGTTGAGGCCGTGTTGGTGATTACACAAGGGTCAATATAACCTCTCATGCATTTCATTTTCTATTGGATTATAGAGGACCTTTGACCCTTGATGGCTTGCAACTATGTCTTACTAAGAATATGTTCAACTAGAATATCATATGTGAGGCACCTGTAGACAATACATGTGATAACAAAAGTTTCTTTTTTGGCCATCTTTGGTTGGTTGCATACAACTGATCCATTATGAAATGGGGTAGATCGATCTTCAATTGCACAATTTGTGACACATGCAAGTTGAACCACACTTTCTTATGCAGTTGTGTATACCTACCTTGGTAAGTGTATTTCAAAGAGTGGTGACAAGTGTAGATCTTAGATGATCTTCGCTTCTGTTGATTTCATCAAAAAGGTTTTCCAATACATGAATCTTGGAACATCCTATTTATTACCATGATTTTATATTCACCACATACTTCTCTAGTTTGATTGCTAAAATACATGATGATCTTATCCAAAATGTCATCCAAGTTGCTTGAACTATGATTAGCATAACCCTCCACATGAGTGCTTGATCTTGACATCAATGTTTCTCTACATTTCCTTTTTATTTCCTTCCAAAACCATCTTAATGCTTGCTAGTCACTATCCACTATTGTTATTTTATTAAGTTCCATAAGTTTGCTTGTCTGAAATTTCCTTGCATCACACATTACAAATTAGGAAACAAACCATATACAATAACATCTACTAGTCGTCAATATACTTTATTATCTTGAGTTTACAATGAATATGCTCATTTGATATTCTTATGCATGTAGACCTTTTATACCATTTTTAAACATGCAACAATCATCCAAAACCTTAGATTCTACATAAAATGAATGAACAACATGAAACTAAATGAACATTGTGAAACCACTTTTAAACCTACAACAATCATCCACAACCTTAGATGTTACTTGTATCTAACTCCCATATTCGTTTTAGAGAGAAAGAGAAAAAAGTAAATTAATTAAGGAATTGTACAAAATGTATAGGGGACAAGAGGCCACACATCACCATAAAATAACTACCATTAGTCTTTACAACACAGATTTCTTTGCAATATTAACACCCAATCTTTGCAATAGATTATTCTATGAGTAATTGTATGAAGGCATTGCTTCATCAATTAGGCAGCAAACACAAGGAGAACTCCTAATGTACACTTCGTAATCTCAAGTCTATCAAGATGTTGAAGACATATCACAAAGGCAATTATACTCCTATTTTGTATCAATCTACAATTGCAATTTCAATGTCAAGCACAATAAAAAAAAAGTACCATACATCCATTAACAACCCATATAATCTATCCTCATCTGTTATCGGGTATTTGGACGTTACTAAGATGTTATGAATCTTATGATCTAGAAAAAACAATTCATTACATTCCATGAATCTTGAGCTTCAATTAAAGCAACAATTCCAATAACAAAAATGCATGGAAATCACAGTTAGATAATGAGAGAGTTTCTAAATCTCTTTAAGATTCAAACACTTTGCAATTCTTGCCTTGAAATTTAGGCAATCTTCTATTGACCTTCAATTATATCAAAAATTCTAGTAAAAAAATACATGGGAATCACACTAAAAAAATGAGAGATTTTTATGTAGTCAATACACATTTAGCATCAAGAGCCTCTAAACCTAGATAAAAAAGTTTTAGAATTTACATCATTCTCCAACATAACTATCCATCTCTTTAACAACTTTTGATGGGAAATTTCCTAAGTATGAAGGTCAAGGAAATATCATACTTGATTGCTACTTAGGAGCATCATTAGGTCACACACTTCAAATTCATAATAGAAGTTTTGCAAAAATTGTAAAGTGTAACTCGAAACAAATCCCTAGGAATTTGTTAGTCTAAGTAAGACTAGCCTCAAACATAGCCTGAGCTAGTGCTACCATTTTGATGAACAACTTTTTTCTTTCTACCTCTAGGTCTAGGGTAACTCTTGTCTAGTTCTGTTACGGTTTGTCCTTCTCATCGTCGCAAATGATAGGCCTTGAACATCATATCTAAGTCTTTTGGGGTAGGTTATGCTAATACTAAGCTTCATTTAGGGATGTGTGGAGTCTCTAAAGGGGCCTAGGAAGTGAGTTCTACAATCTTTTCCTTGGTCACCTTTAGGTGACCTTCTAATTTTGCTAGCTTCTTAGGCCGCTTTCTCTTTATTCTCTCTCTAGAGTCTTTCCATGACTTGGTCTTACTTTTACTTGATTCTTGAACTTCACTAGATTCTACTTCTTTCCCTTGATTTCTTTGTTGGGCCTATAGTAATGCACATGCTCTAATGATTGCCTCGGTAGGAACTAAAGTGGGATTAAATTATCAAAGTGAGAGCATGAACCAATCAAATGCATGGAGGCATGTGCATAGATGATGGTTAATGTGGGCAAGGGGCAAGTAATGTATGCAAAAAGGGAACATCCTCCTCACATGACAACTCTTATAGCAATGTGTGTATCGTGATACTTGTGCAATAGAAAACACAAATAAATCTATATCTGCCAGATCTAATATTTGAATAGAGTCAATAGCAGGTTTTTTGAAGCTCTCATTGAGATGTAAGGGTGGTATTTTGAGCTTGATCGCATACATATGCTTCAATTTATGCCCATAAAACATAGTGATAGGATTCACCTACACTCGCCTAACCATACCTTGAACTTCACACACACACACACACAATAATAGCCAAAAGCGTTGTGGAAGGGATAGAAAACACCTCTAGATGCACATTCCATGGCTCAACTACATGCAAAAGCTCATGAAGAAGAAGATACATAGACAGGAAGAAGCAAAGTCAAATTTCAAAAGTTAGCTCTTGATTATGGCAAAAAAGTCTCTACAAATAAGTCACAAAGTGAATTCTATACATGTTCCCTAAGTTTGGTCCTTTCACACAAGAGACCAAAATTTTCTCTAGAAATCTCTAATGGTCATACTATTGTAAAAAAGTAGTGTTATGTCTTAAGCATTATGCATCTAGAGGAATCCTTTGGTACATTTACAAGGCTTGTCAATACTTTATGATGGTTCTTGAGGAAAGAAAATGGCCTAATTCTTCTAGGGCTTCTAATCTAGCCGCTTCTTTTATTCCCTCCTCTTTCTTCTTTTGATTTTCCCCCTAATAGTCGTTTCAACATTTGTTTAGTCAAAGGCTCCATGTATTATTTGACTCTACAACCACTTATGTAATTAGGTAATATGTCTGCATCCAATTTAGCTAAGTTGACAGCTCCATTAGAGGAGATTCCATTTATAATTGAAGGACCATATCCTCTTTGTTGCACTTTCTTGGCATGTTGTTTTAAGGTGTAAACCAATACTAGATCTCCAAGTCTAAGACCTTTCTATTTGATGTGGGCATCATAATAAGCTTTTTATCCTCATTTTGCAGCATAGGTTCCCTCTACATCTTGTTATTTTGTTTCATGCAATTTTTCAATTTGATCCAATTGATAAGAAAGCTTTGTCCTATCCATTCACATTTCTTGGCTACTGGAAGATTAGGATAAAGAAATCAATTCATAGAATTGCATTTTCATCGTAAACTAGATTTAAAGGTGTAGTTTCAATTGTTGTCTTATATGCTATGTTGAATTCCCAAATTGCATGATGCAATTGTTTATCCTAGTCACATCTATTGTTGACTATCTTGGTGAGAATCATGCATAATACCTTATTTGAACTTTCAGCTTGCTCACTGGCTTGTGGATGATAGGGTATTGACTTTGTCTAGATCATCGACAATTTGTTCATAAGTTACTCAATGACTTTATTAATGAAGTGTGTACCTCTATCATTAACTTTCTCGATAGGTAGTCCAAACCTAGTCAAAATATTTCATAATACAAATTTTTTTGTTGTTTGGACATCATTTTTTCTAGTGGCTTTGGATTCTACCCACATTGTCAAAGCTACTACGATGTATTTTGCATTAGAGCCTCTTGCTGGGATATTAATGGGTCCAATAGAATCCATTCCCCATTTCGAAAAATCTCTAGCATTGATCATTGGTCTTAAAGGCATCTCATCTTGTCGAAGTGGATACTTGGTTTGTTCACATACACCATAACTATGTATGTATGTCTGCATCCATGTGGAGTGTTGGCCACCATAAACCTGCAAAAGGGATCATTTTTAAAGTATCCTTGGTGCTTCAGTTGCTTGAGCATGAGCCATTTCTAATATGGTTGGGTACTCTCCCTCATGAACACACATTTGTAATTGATTATCCTTTTGCATTTGAGAAATTAATTCCCAAAAATTACATAATCTTTACTTTGTTCTTCTAAGGCTCTTCTTCTAGATAGACTAGCTCATTCTGGTATGTTCATAATTCAAAAAGGTTAATTATGGCTTGCTCCACTTAGGTGATATCCTCAAATAGACAAAGATGAATGTTTTTTGGGCATAGACACTTGACATATATGCCAATTCGTTACATGTTTATGCACATCCTTTTGCATACTTCCAATACACTCCTAGTACTTTTAATTCTTGTGTGGTTCCACTTATGCCTTTATGTGTTATCATTTTATTCTCATGAGCTTGTTTGATTAGATTACTTCATCTTCATCTTTGATGCATCTTAGAAGTACTCCATTGCAATCTTTGAAATAGAAGCTTCATGCCACAATGTGAATGATTCTTACATTCAAAAGATCTTTGTCCCTTGCTAAATTGATCCTGTCATTAGGTCCATGTGTGATCATAGGCACCAATGTTTTAGGCAACTTTGGAAATACTTCCAAGTTAAATAGATACATGTCCGGTATTTCATCTACTACTTCCATTGGTGGTTCTCCTTGAGTCATTCTAGATAAGTGGTCAACTCTAACATGCATGTTACCCTTCTTGACCACTACCTTAAAATCGAATTCCATGAGTAATGAGAACCATCTAACTAGCCATCTAGTATTACCAAGTTTATTTACCAGATACACTAGGGCTTGGTGACCAATAAAGAATTTGAATTTATTGGCTAGTAACTAATGTTTAAATTTCTTTACTGCATAAACTATCCCCAATCCTTCTCACTCTTGTGTGTTGTAATTTCACTCTATCTAGTCCAATTGTTTTCTTGCATAAGCTATAGGGTGATCTAGGTTTCCTTCATCAGCTAGTTGTGCCAAGATGCACCCAATGGCAAAGTTAGATGCATTGACATGAATACGGAATGGTTTATTCCAATACAAAACTTTGGGGATAGGTGTTGAACTCAATCTTATTTTTAACTCATTGAATGCTTGCTCGTATTCATCACTCCAAGTGAATTGAGTTAAAAGTTCATATAAGGGTTTTGCTATAATGAGACATTTCTCTAGATTCAAGGATGTTTGATACTATCTACATTTGTCAAATATTTTTCTTACTTCAGGTGTATGACCAAAATGTTGAGATGAATAGGTACATAGTGTAAGACAATAGTTACGCAATATAACACAGGAGCAATAGCAGAGAAGATAACAGATATAGGAGAATCTCAACAATTTTCTACTAACAGCAAGTACAAAGATGATGGCGTTGTCCACCCGTGCGCTCTCAAGGTAGAGCTTAAATGGTGATCTAGACAACTCTAGATAGGGAGATACAAGGTAGAGGTATGCTGGCTCAACTCAGTGTCTTAGGTAGTGCAGAAGTCATGTATATATAGGATCATGGGTGGCCTGCCATGGACGGCAATACATGGGCGGCAGAGCGTGGGCGGCCACCGCCCGCGTAATTGCCATACACGGCTTAGACTGGTTGAACCGACCTAACAAATATAAATGTTTTCTGACTCCGACAGGGAATATTCCATGGAATATTCCCTTTACCGTCGCGCCGGGGGCGCTGCCCCCGGACCCCCACCAGGGGGCCCGCTGGCCCCCTGGGACCCCCCAGCCAGGGGGCCCGCTGGCCCCCTTGGACCCCCCAGTCGGGGCTGCTCACCGCTGCCCCGGACCCCACAATTGGGGACCCTGGTAACTCCCTTTCCTTATAATATCTTACATGGTCCAATATGACCTTCATCCAACATTCAAGTTGGGATTCCCATCAATTGGGTAATGCACGCTTGGCTTCTCCTCATAAAGGGGGCCTTACAAAATGTGCATACAATCATGAGGGGTAGACATTGATCATATACTAACACCCCCCCTCAATGTTTACCGATGATAAGTCAAGTAGGTCTCGGTCCTATGCCCATCTGTTGAAGATGCTTGTTGAGCTGCTCTCTTCCAAGTGCTTTAGTGAATATGTCAGCACAATTTGCCTCTGTTGGGCAATATTCTAGCTCCAAAATTTCATCTTCAATTAGCTCACGAATGTAATGGTACTGTACTTCTATGTGCTTGGTGCGAGCATGAAATACTGGGTTCTTTGCAATAGCCATACAACTTTGATTATCACACTTGAGTACAGTTGGCATATTTGATGGAAAGCCTAGATCTGCAAGAATTCTCCTTAACCAGATTGCCTCACAAGAAGCAAAACAAGCTGCTTTGTACTCTGCTTCAGTGGAGGAGAGTGCGAGAGTTGGTTGCTTCCTACTTACCCAAGAAAATATTCCTGAACCAAGTGAGAAACAATATCCAGAAACTGATTTTCTAGAATCACAATCTCCAGCCCAATCTGAATCACAATATCCTTGGAGTGTATCACCTGTGGTATACAAAATACCAAAATCCAAGGTTCCTACAATGTACCTTAGAATTCGCATTCCAGCATTCCAGTGACTCTCCTTAGGTTTGTTGGAAAACCTGCTTAACACTCCAACAGCATAGCAAATGTCTGGTCTAGTGTTGCACAGAAAAATAAGACTTCCAACGAGCTTCCTATACTTCTTAGCATCTACATCAGGCATGTTATCATCCATAGATAGCTTATGATTTACCTCCATAGGTGTGCTAGTTGGTTTGCAGTCCATCATTCCAAATGCCTTGAGAATTTCTTTGGAATATTTTTGTTGTGAGATGAAAATGCCATCCTTCCTTTGCCATACTTCAATTCCCAGACAAAAATGGAGTAGACCTAAGTCTGTCATTTCAAACTCAGTTCCCAAGCTGATTCGAGTTTGATTGATGAGTTCTTGATGATCTCCTGAAATGATCAAATCATCTACATATACAATGACAACAACTAGCTTGCTATCCCTTTTCGTTACATACAAGTTAGCATCAGAAGTACTTCTTTCAAAACCCATATTTTTGAAAAAATGATCTATTCGTTGGTACCAAGCCCGTGGAGCTTGCTTAAGTCCATACAAAGCTTTCTTCAACCTGCAAACTTTATTTTCTGAATTGGGCACCTCAAAACCTGGTGGTTGAGATACATATACCTCCTCCTTGAGGTGACCATTCAAAAATGCAGATTTGACATCCATCTGGAAAATAGGCCAAGACTTTTGTGCAGCTACTGCAAGTACCGTCCGAATAGTTGTCATGCGTGCGGTTGGTGCAAAAGTTTCTTGAACATCAAATCCTTCAATCTGTGAAAAACCCTGTGCAACTAATCGTGCCTTATAATTTTCTAATGTTCCATCAGCTTTATACTTAGCTTTCCAAATCCATTTAGTACCTATTACCTTCTTCTTTGGCGGCAAGTCGACTAGATCCCATGTATCATTTTTGAGTATACTATCATACTCAGACTGCATTGCCGCTCTCCAATCTGGATCATCAATGGCTTCTTCAATGGTGGTAGGTTCCTTTATCGAACCCATGATATCTGCCATTAGAGCCATGTTAACAATGTGTTCTGAGGCTCTTCTTTGCTCCTCTATTCTCTTTGATCTTCGTAATCCATCCGATGATGATTCTGGTACATCTACATGTGGATTGTGATCATCAAAGAGCTGTTGTGCCCACTTTGGTAGTGGCTTACGCTGTGCAGCTACAACTGGTTGGCTTTTTATTGAGGAAATTTCTCCATCAGATGTTTCCTCCTCCTCAACGTTAACCTGTCTTTTGATAGGCACAAGGTGAGATATTTCTCCGTTTGATGAGATAGTAGATTTACCTTTATCTTCTACTAAGTGTGGTCGTTCATCAAACACCACATCTCGGCTGACAAAAATCCTCCTTGCCTCAGGATCCCATAACCTGTATGCTTTAGACTCTTCACTATATCCTAGGAAGACACACTTTTTGCTTTTTGAATCCAACTTTGATCTTGTTGAATCAGGAATATGTGCATAACAGAAACAACCAAAAATTCTGAAATGCAAAACTGAAGGCTTTTTACCAGAATATGCTTCTTGAGGAGTCATCCCCTTCAGTGATTTTGTGTAGCTTCGATTGAGGATGTACACTGCTGTATTGACTGCTTCTGCCCAGAATGAATCAGGCATGTCTTGAGCCTTCAACATACAACGAGCCATTTCAACTACTGTCCTGTTCTTGCGCTCAACAACGCCATTTTGTTGAGGTGTATGAGCTGTGGTAAGTTGCCTTTTCACACCATGATCCTTACAGTAATTGTTGAATTCTGTTGACAAGAATTCACCTCCTCTATCTGTTCTAAATTTCTTCAGTTTCCTTCCTGATTCATTTTCTACATACTTATGCCACGTTTTAAATTTTTCAAAAGCTTCAGCCTTCTCTCGAATGAAATAAACCCACATCTTTCTACTATAATCGTCGACTAACAGCAAAAAGTAGAAAGATCCTCCTAAAGCAGGTGTAGACATTTTACCGCAGAGATCAGCATGTACCAACTCTAGAGGAGCTTGAGATCGATTGCTGGTCTCTCTTGGAAATGCCTTTCGTTGTTGCTTGCCCATCATACAAGCTTCACAAGGTTCCTGCAAATCTGAAAATGCAGGCAAATGAGCAACCATCCCTGTTCCTTGCATCTCCTTCAAAACTGCAAATCCGAGATGCCCAAATCTTTGGTGCCATAACCTGCTTACATCTTTATCTTCTGTAGCAGTTAAAGCACTTAACTCATACAAGTTATCCCGTCGTATCCCTTTACCTACAACATTACCTGATGAATCCATGATTTCTGCACCACTCTTATTGAAGTGAACTTCAAGTCCACGATCTGTTATTGCAGAAACTGACAACAAATTTCTTTTGAGTGTAGGTACGTAGAGAACATCGGATAACTTTTTCTCAACACCTGGAGAAGTGATAAAAGAGATGGTTCCAGTTCCTTCGGCTGGACACTTTTTTTTTTAATATAAAGGAAGTTCGGCAATAGCCTACTCTCCCGGACTTGAATTAAATTAAGAAACAAAGGTACAATAGAAGGGGACTAGTGCCCACGGGACCCCCCAAATCCCACAAAGCAGGGGAAGCTTGGTTGATTCCTAGGTTGCATTACAAAGAAGGTTGATCACCCTCTCGTCGCCCTCATGCGGGACCCACTTGGGTTTGAGCTTGTTGTTGATCAAAAGGAGGACTTGATGGTGCCTGAAGGGGGGGGATTTCTTACTGTTGACAATCCTTTTGCCAAGGAGGAATAGAGATTTTTCAATCGACCACTCCCTGGGGGGGTCGCCGAAGTTGAGAGCACACCGCTCCCGCCAAATTTTCCACAGGACTTCCCCTCTGATTGCGTTCCAGAGAGCCGCAGAGCATCCAATCGCTTCTCCCAAAAGGACTTGTTTCCAACTAAGCTGTTTCTGAGCTCTGATTTTCAGTCCAACCTTCTGCCAGATTCTGTAGGAGTTGGGGCAAGTAAGGAAGATGTGTGGGACATCTTCGATTGCACGGTGGCAGCGCTTGCACCACGGAGGGATCCCACAAATTTTGCTTGCCTTATGGTTAGTCCAAATTCCTCGATGAAGAATTTGCCATAAGAGGACAGACTTCTTAATCTCTATAAGTGGGTGCCAGATACCCATGAATTTCATGTCCCACCGAAGCCGCGTCCAAGACAGGCACCACTTCTTGTTGAGGCTGATCTGGAGGTCAGTCGTTTCTTTGATGTTCGGGATTTTGAGTAGGCTATTTCCGTTGTGCCATTTGAGACCACGCGCGTTCGGAGCCTCATGTCCCATGAGAAGGCGAGTTTTGTGACGATCCCAAGCGAGGCATCTGCTTTGCAAGGTGTTCCATTCTTCGTAGGAGATGTTTATGCGGGGGTCGATATCCTCGTAGTTGATCCAACTGTTGGTGTCATGTTTCCAGAGGTGTTTCCATTTTTTGAATCCTTTGTTCCATAACTTCTTGGCATTTTGAATGTTCCACGACTCCACACTCCGGATGCCATGTAGAGGCACTAGGGAACTATACCAATCCTTTTTACTGGTCATATGGCGAGAAGCTCCACTATCTAAAATCCATGGCTCATCAACACGAGCTTGAGCAGATGAACATACCTCTTCAATAGCTACCCAAAGTTCCAGCTCTGTGTTGTTTGCAGACTCTTTGTTCTTCCATGATGATTTTACAGTCCCATTCCGTTCATCAGCTTGCTTCTTTCTGCAATCCTTGATGGCATGGCCTTTCTTTTCACAATAGAAGCAACTTCCTGTGAACTTTTTCTTCTTTGGCTTCTTCTTTGATCCCTCAGAAGAGCCTTTACCTTTTGCATTTGCTGAGAATGCAGCATCAGTTGTACTTTGCCGATTCTTCAGCCGCATCTCTTCTTCTAAAAGCATCGCACAAAACTCTTCAAATGTAAGAGGAGTTGGCCTTACCTGAGTGTTAAGGGCTGTTACTAATCCATCATACTTTGCTGGAAGAACACGTACAGATCTTCGAGCCAGCTCTTCTGGTGTTATAACAACACCAACTGCAGCCAATTGATCTTGAAGATGCTTTATCCGTTTGATAAAATCTTCAGCCTTTTCAGAATCAGAATGCTTTTCATTTGCCAACTGATTTTCTAAATTCTGTATCCTAGTGTGGTTCTTGGTCTCATATTGTCGAGCCAATATGCCCCAAGCCTCATGTGCTTTAGTAGTATGTTGAACTAAAGTAAGCACAGAATCACTTACACTAGTGACAATCACACATAATGCATCAGCATTCCGCCTCTTCCAAGCTCGTAGAAGATCTGGATCTGGCTGAATCATCAATCTTGAATTTGCTGGATCTTCAACTGGTATAGGCTCTGGATCCAATCCCATTGGTCCCATGACAGTGTCAAGTAATTCATAGGAGTCCAAAATTGCAGAAATTTTGAACTTCCAGAGTGTATAGTTGGTTCCATCCAGCTTCCCTTCAGTGAATGTAGGTGGACGAATTCGAATAGGTGCAGCATTAACATTAGCAGAAGCACCAAGACTAGTGTTCGATGATGAAGCCATCATGTAATCACTCGAATAATCTACTGATATTCTAGTCTGCTAGTAGGCTAAAATAATGATACTTCTCAAGCTATTCGAACCTTACAGCTCTGATACCATGTAAGACAATAGTTACGCAATATAACACAGGAGCAATAGCAGAGAAGATAACAGATATAGGAGAATCTCAACAATTTTCTACTAACAGCAAGTACAAAGATGATGGCGTTGTCCACCCGTGCGCTCTCAAGGTAGAGCTTAAATGGTGATCTAGACAACTCTAGATAGGGAGATACAAGGTAGAGGTATGCTGGCTCAACTCAGTGTCTTAGGTAGTGCAGAAGTCATGTATATATAGGATCATGGGTGGCCTGCCATGGACGGCAATACATGGGCGGCAGAGCGTGGGCGGCCACCGCCCGCGTAATTGCCATACACGGCTTAGACTGGTTGAACCGACCTAACAAATATAAATGTTTTCTGACTCCGACAGGGAATATTCCATGGAATATTCCCTTTACCGTCGCGCCGGGGGCGCTGATTGGGGACCCTGGTAACTCCCTTTCCTTATAATATCTTACATGGTCCAATATGACCTTCATCCAACATTCAAGTTGGGATTCCCATCAATTGGGTAATGCACGCTTGGCTTCTCCTCATAAAGGGGGCCTTACAAAATGTGCATACAATCATGAGGGGTAGACATTGATCATATACTAACACATAGGTCATCCACATAGACTTGAATACATTTTCTCAACAATTCTTTGAAAAAATGGCATATTAATCTTTAAAAAGTAGCTAGTGCATTAGTTAAGCCGAAAGGCATAACCCTAAATGCATATAGCCCCCATTCAATAGTGAGTGCAGTTTTGTGTTGGTCTTTAGTGGCAATAGCTACTTGATTAAAACCTGAAAACCCATCAAGGAATTTGTACACCTCCTTGTGTGCTACCCTTTCCAAATGATGATATGTAATGAGTAATGGATAGTTGTCTCTAATGGTGGAAGCATTAACATTTTTTTAAGTTAAGACACACTCTAAACTTTCCAGTTTTCTTAGGTACAACCACTAAAGGAGAAAACCATTTAGTGTGTTCAATCTCATATATGAATCTGGTTGCTAACAATTTGTCTATGTCTGCTTTAATTTTGGATGCCTAGACATCATTGTAAGTGTAAATTCTTTTTTAAGCAGGCTTAGTGTTAGGAGTCATAGGAATTCTATGAGAGCATATCATGGGATTGACTCCCTTTGGATCCTTGTAAGTACAAGCAGACACATCCCTATAATCTTGATATAATTCAATAAGCTCTAGCTCCTCTTCTATGGATGCATCTTTGCCAATGTATGTGCATCTCTCTTCATCACCTTCTAAAGTTACTAGAATTTTCTTTGTTTGTTCCTTGTTGTCATATGCTACTCTCTCTTGTGCCTCTCTCATTGGCATTTGAATGGAAATCTATCTCTCTTCCACTTCATATCTTTTAAAATTTTCTGGAACTTCAAAATATTCTTGTTGTTGATTCTCTTTGTTTGTCTCACCATTCTCCTTATCATGGTGTTTTGGGTATTCTTCTATGAAGAATAATTGTTTATTTTCCTTTGATTCTTCCATTTCCAATTCTTTTAAATATTGTTCTTCTAAGTTATATTCAGGTTCCATTCCTATACTTTCGTATTCTTCTTTAATTTGTTTTCTATTATTTAAGCTTTTCCTCCCTCTTGGAGTACTACCATGTACAAGCTCAAATCGTATCCTTCTTTGTCTACACACTAATTATAGTTAAAATGTTCTCATTTACACACATGTCTAAGATGGCTAATATTTCCATCCATTCTTGGGGTTCAAAAGCCTCATCTCGAACTATTTGGCGCATATATGTAGGATCTCTTTCTTTATCCGATCCAAGTCTCTAATGTTGTAACCTTCTGTCCTCTCTTTGGGTTGCCCTACATATCCATAGTTGGGTGTCTTGGTTCATCCATGATTGATCACTAGATTCAGCACTATAGATAGATAAATCATCCTCCTCTTTATGAAGTGCTCCATTGAAGAGGTGGAACATCCCTATAGGAGAAACTTTAGAGATTGATTTTAGCGATCGTGCTCTGGTGTTGAAGATACAATGGATCTTGTCCCCAATCATGAATTACCTTTAGTTGCTGCATGAAAGGCTTTGCTAGAATCATCTCATAATTACGTGCCTTACCAAACTCGCATATGGCTAAGGAGTGTTCAAATTCTACTCCACATGTAGTCAAAATTACTTTTTCTAGGAGCCCTAGAGGATGCTCTCCATAATCAGTAGCCAATTTCAACTTCATTCATGTTGCTCATAATGCTAGTTTTCCACATTTTTCCCAAATATCTTTGGTAGCTAACCCTACTCTAGTGCATGTATCTAATATGGATTTGGTCATATATACTCTAAAGGTAATTGGAAGACATGTATTTCCTTCATCATCTTCACTCTAGTCTCCTACTTTATCCACATTTATTTTAATAGTTGGTGTTTCTTCAATCTTTTTTTTTTCCTGCACTGATGTACTTTGTTCCTTCAAACTTGATTGGGTGGCTTATTTATTCCATAGATGGGGCTTTGCTTGCAAAAGCTCCTCTAAGGTTAATGAGCAATGCACTTTAGTTCTTTTCAAATCCTATAGAGTGATTGACATTTCCTTTGAAGTTCTCTCCTCCTTGCATCTTATTGTACGGGCATGAATAAAGTCTAATTTTTGTTCATATTCACCCACTTGGCTTGCTCTCTAGGTTGGTATCCATACGGCCTATATTGTTTTGGTTGCAATGGCCTAGTTTTTCTATTATACAGGCAATTTTCAGCAATGTTTTAAGTGTATGTTTTCTCAATATGATAGTAGAGTTTGGGTCCCTCCATTGGTTGAACACTATACTTGTATGGTTGTGGGGGAACATGTCCTCCTTTTGCGTAAGCATGAGATGAACGGTCTCCTCCATAGTGCACACATCTTCTCAACATCGGTATACGCATACGTTGAGCTTAGTAGGGTTTTTTTCCTTGCGGGATTTGAACTCCCAATTTCTTGGTCACTAATTCTATTAATTCCTCCACGTTGTTAGATTGGGAAGATACACTACTAGAAGTATCAGGAGACGTGGTAGGGGTTTGTGGAGTATTTTAATCTTTTGCTAAATTATCTTCACAATCTATGCACTCTCATAGACACTCATCTAGTGTTTGTAAGTGTTTCACATACACTAAAGTTCTCAAGTCTTGTTAGTCAAACCTTCCAAAAATAATGATATCATCTTTTGTTGAGTAGGTCTCTCAACCATGGGTCAACAATCCACATATTGATTGAACCTCCTAGTTGCCAGTCTCACTGATTCATTGGGTCCTTGTTTGAAGTTGTGAATGAAGGAAGAGGTGTTATCTTTGATTCCTCTCTTTGTGAATTCACCAATGAATTCTTCTAACAATTGCTCTATACTAGAAAATTGGTTGGGATCCAAAGGTTGGAACCTAGTTAAAACTATTTTGGTCAATGTAAGTCCAAAAGATTCATATTGAATAAAAAATTCAGATATCTACTCTTCCTACAACACTTATTTGAATCCTGACATATGATCATAGGGATCTCTTGACATAATGGTTTCTTAGGAACGTATCCACCTGTTTGGGCCTCACTCTTGTACCCACTTCGTGAGGTCAAGGAATAACTTGAACCACATGATGCACACTTAGTCCTCTACCTTGTGGAGCTCTTACCCATATGTTGTATTTTGGATCACTCTAAGTCAATAACTCCCCAATATCTTTCTTGTGTTGATCCAAACAAGTAACTCTGTAAGAGTCATCCAGATCATGCAATTCATAGATGATTGAAATTGTTTCCCATTAGAAGTGAAGTGGCTTGCAACAATTTATTGTTCCAACTATTAGATAGATATCCACCAGATCATCATCTTGAGGTATTTTGTCTCCTCTCCATATGTTCACCACTATCGATCTTCTTTTTGGGGTCATTACAGCTTCTCTATTTTTAGTCCTTATTGGGTTATTTGGTTCCTCACTTTCTCCTCTTTTGTTCATATTATCAAGATGCTTAGACACTAAGTATAATTGCCCTCGTTTATCCATGTAAAATCCTCCCTTTGGCTTTACTGTCAATCTTGGTAAGACTTCAAACTTGGTTGAGTTTATAAGTCTTCCCACATACCTATCAAGTCCATCCAAGTATATAGGGACTCCATTATGATTTGTGTAAACATACTGCAATGACGTTCTATATTTTCCCTCTATCAAAGACATGAGTTCTGTTGAATGGATTGAGTTGTGCATGTCTATAGAGGCCATGATTAATTCACCTTTTGAGTCGCTAGAGGTTTTTGAGTAAGTGGAGTGAATGCTTCTTTGAGTTACACTCCCTACTGAGGATATCACACTTCTTCGACTCCCTATGATATGTCCAAATCATAGGTTCATTCAATGTCTATAGGTGTTTTCATGTTATGTATCCCTAGGTTCTCTATCTTAACTTTTTTTTCTTTTAAGGAGTGTAAGGAATGTTTTAGTGAAGTTTGAGCAATGAAACTCCAAAATGTTGGTGCTGGTTCAATTAGGGCTTTCTCAATTCAAGATACTCCATACTCAAGATTTTCATGATACATGATACTAATGTTTGACGATACGATACTTGGATACTTAGGGGAAGACATGATACACGATACAAGGCTAGCTATGAATGAAACTAAATTTTCCAGGATATGATACGTGAGTCATGATATAGGACAAGACATGATACACGATACTTCACAGGATGATACACAAAAGTAGCCATAGATAACATGATATATGATACTTTGGGTCTAATGATACATGATACTTGGCCCTAAGATACACAATACACGACATGGTTCCTAATCAATGACACATGATACTTGATAGGTATGAATGATATGTGATACTTTAGATACAAACCATATTGGATTAGGCAATTCACGATACCAAAGTATCGCGATACACACTAGGAGTAACATATTGAGGATATGTGATACATACCAAGTATCAGTGACACACAAGAAGTTGATATCATGATACCAAACTCAACCAATCATGATACTTGGACTTTTACAAGTCCAAATTAAAATTTTTTTGTGTTTAAGGGTTGCTTGTGCTCTCCTTGTCACCCTTATGTGCATGTAGCCTGAAAATACCTTGATTTTTCAGCCAAAATGTACCTCACAATACTTGGGTGGTGTCGTTTCACCCCATGTGAGTGATGAAGCATGAAAAGGATATGTACACAATGAAGACCTCACCTCAAAGAGTATTTTCTTGAATTTCTAGCACCAACCTCAAGCTACACTCCGAGTTCTAAGCAATACAATTTCAGATGATACTAGTCGTTCTGTGCACTCTCCATGATACTTGCAACTAACAAGTGACTTTAATGTGGTGATTTTAAATTTTTCTCACTAGTCAAGACCAGTGAACTCTAAGAAAAATTAGAATTTTGGTTTTGTTTTGTGATGTTGGTTCACCTAACGTATATCCAAAATTTCTTACCTAATCCTAACCCTAGCTTCTCCACTCCTAATCTAGTCCTAAAAACTTGTTGCACACACACACACAAAGGGTATGAAGCAACAAGTGCAAGGGAATTAATTGTGACTTATCAAGCTATTAAAATTACTTCCTTGTGATCACTACCTTCACAACAATGCTCTAAACATAATATAGGCACCTTGAATTAGGCCCTCATCCCTAGCAATGATGCCATAAACGTGTGTACCTAGACTCACAGAGTCCTAGGGATTTTTTATGAGTCAAAATATACCTCACACATCCAACAAACGCATATAGTGGTGGTTTGATAGATACATTAAATTATCAAAGAGAGAGTATGGCCCGATCAAGTGCATGGAAACATGTTCTTAGATGATGTTTAATGTGGGAAAGGGACAAGTAATAGATACAAAAAGGGAACATCCACCTCACATGACATCCCAATTTTATTTTGAAGCTCTCAATGAGACACATCTAATGATGATATTTTTAGCTTGACCAGATCTCTATACTTCAAGTTATGCCCAAAAAATAGAGTGATGGGAATCACCTATACTCACCTAATAACTCCTTACACTTTAGACACACAATCACAACAAAAAGAGATGGGGAAGTGGTAGAAAAAACTTCTAGACACACATTCTACACCTCAAGTGCACATGAAAGCTCATGAAGAGGAAGATATAGAGGCACAAAGAAGAAAATTAGAAATTCCATAGGTTATCTATTGATTATGAAAAAAACGCCTCTACAATTGAGTCGCCAGGTAACTTATAAACATGTGCCCTAATTTGGGCCCTTTCACACAAGAGACCGACACTTTCTCCATAAATTTCTAATGGTCCTACTATTATATAAAAGTAATGTTACAATCTTCATGGAGTATACATATAGAGGACTCCTATAGTTCATTTACAAGGCTTCTCAATACTTTATGATGGATTTTAAGAAAAGAAAATGTGCCAATTCTTGGAAATGCTATGGGCATGCTTTTCTTATCTTCTTTCATTTGCTTTCTACTCTCTCTTGTCTTTGGTCCTCTGCAAAACCTTATAAACCCACTTGTTTCCAATTACCTTCATATATTTCTTCCTTGGCACAAGATTCAAAGTGTGATTATCCTCCAAAGCTTTGATCTCCTCCTACATAGTTTCTTGCCTTTCCCTGCACGTGTTTGCTTCTTACAAACATGTGGCTTCTTCAATAACCTTGCTCATGTAAGCATAATGTCTAGCCATAAATGAATCATAGGTAAGTCTTTCAACTAGATACCCTATCAAATCTTCTTATCTTACCATTTTATTGATTTGGATATATGTTGTTGACCTTTGAGCTCTCCCCCTTCTTTCCGTGATGTTTTGCATTAATCTTAATCCATTAATCTTCATCTTCGTATATCTCTCTGATTTTGGCTTTAATTTTCTCCTTGCATCACTAAGTTGGCTTGATGTTGGACTTCCTCCATTCCAAGATGAGTGATTACTCAAACCCTTGGTTCACTAAGGACTTTGCTTTTGGTTCTTCACTTGATGCCTTCCTTTCTTCATCTTCACTTACCCACATAGATACATTTGTAGAAAATCAAGGTAAAATTTCATCATATATGACATCCCTTTATACCTTTAGCTCCTTTGTTGAGGTTATAACATCTATACCCCTTTTTCTCACGTGCATACTCTACAAAGGAACATCTTTCTTATCTATCATCAAGCTTTTTGCTTCATTCACTTGGGATCAATACATAACATGTGTAACCAACAATCTATACCCCTCTTTAGGGTTTTCCACAAAGTGACCCTTCTAATTGAACTTCACCTACAATGCTCTCTCAACCATTTGCCCGACACAAACTAGACTCTTTGTGATTGTGGGAACATGAAGAACATCCTTGAAACATTTAGCCTTCTACAAACCATCCAACATAATATCTCCTATGTGTGTTGTATCATGAGGAGTATCATTACCCATTTCCACATGCCCTTTGGATGATGGCACCTACATGTTTGAGAAGAACCCTTTGTTGCAACTCATGTGATTGTTGCATTCACTCTCAATGTACCATGTTCTTGACCCTTCTATCTTGTAGTCACTCATTTGCATCATAGTTGACTAGAATACTCTCATTCTTATTTGAATTAGATTCATAATTACCTTGTCCTTTGTAGGCTGAACTTTTCTTCTCTGTTTGATAGAAATCCCATGCATAATGGCCATATTTGCCACAAATGAAGCACCCGTCTAAGTTTTGTTTGTCTCTAATTTTATTGTACCTTCCTCTTCCTCCTTTGAAATTTCCTCTTCCTCTTGAGAAAAAATATTTTCTTCTTTGTCTTGAGCAAGATCACCATTTGATTGTCTCCCTTGCCTTTGTCTTCGTCCACCTTGGTTCCTTCCTCTAACTTTGCCTTTACCTACATAGAAAGTCTGCAAGAACGCCTGGTCAGGATTCGAACCAATCTGAGAATAGAGCTATCTTACCCAGAGAAGTCAGTGAAGGAGAAAGAAAACCCTGGATTGGGGAAAGCTCAACTAATTTCGGTGGAAGTTCGGTCCCAGTTGTAGAAAATTTATAATTTTTTGGTGACAGTGTTATACTTCCCGGTGAATCTTCATTTCGGACACCACTGTTCGGAGCAAGTTTGCCTACGTTTGATACCGCAGAAGAGGATAAGCTATTCGAATTAGAAATTTGTAAGAGGTTAAGCGCTATTTTCGAACAGGAAGGAGAGCAGTCTAATCATATAGACTCTGAAGAACCAGAAGCACATCCTCAGAACTCAGGAAATAGTAACAGTACCAACATGAGTGGGCAACAGCGACAACAACAACAACAACAACAACAACAACAGCAGTAGCAACATCTACTTCCACCTCGTCCGGTTCCAACAGGAGTCACCTACACAAAATTTGGTGGATTTCCAAGTGATGATCCTGATGCTCATGTACGAACCTTTGAAATTAGTTATGCAGTACTTAATCATCCACCCGATTCGGCATACAAGGCCATAGTATTCCAGTCAACACTAGTTAATGAAGCCCCCAAGTGGCTTACAGAATTTGATATCAACCATTTTGGCACCTATGAAGCAGTAAGAGATGCGTTTCTGTAGAGATTCCGCCTAAAGAAGAATCCTGCTAAAATTTTTGATTACCTGCAAAACAATAGACAGAAGTTGAATCAAACAGTGCAGGAATATGCCACCCTATTCAGAACTCATTTGAGACAACTACCTCCAGCACATGCTAATTTATCGGATGATGTCATCACTCAGTGGTTTATTAATGGTTTAACTCCACAGCTCCGATAGATTATGATCATTCGTTGTGTGGGAGCTATGACGCTAGATGCGGTTATTACAATGGCTTTGCAGCTCGAGCATAAAGTTGGAGGTTTTACCGAAGACCTGGAGTGGTTGAAAGCTAGTAAAAATGTTGTAGAGGATCCGGCTAGACAAATGTACTGCACTAAATGCAAGAATCCAGGGCATATCAGTACCACATGTGCACTTAATCAGATGTATTGCGCTATCTGCAATACAACCGGACATTCACCCGAAAACTGTGCTTATAACGCAAAAGTGCAGGGACCAGCGACTGTCAATGCTATCATACAAGAACCAGGGCAGTCGGCCACTCATTATGTACCCCCACAGATGAGAAATAATCAGCAGCAAGGATACAGAAATTATCGAGGACAGAGGAATACAAATTACAATACAAATCACTGGCAGACCGGAACATCACAAGAAGGTAATTCTTTGCCACCCCCTCGCTGTCATTTTTGCGGTGAGTTAGGCCACATACACAGATTTTGTAAAGATGCAGCTGAATATGATCAAAGGAAGAAAGAGTGCCAGAACCCAATGACGAACATGGTTTATATCTCACCATTAGAAACACAAGCTGTAGTAGTCCAGACCCGATCTGGTAAGCCAGTGCAACCAGCAGCTGAAGTGTTTGAACTAGGCATACGTGAACAATAGAGAATGTATGACAAAGCTAGTCAATGGACCACCACAGAACCTACAATGTTCCCAGATCCAATTCCGGTGACACAAGTTCCACTACCAAATGAAGGTTCGCAGGAAAAACATTCTACCCCGGTAACAGATGCATCATATTCAGAATCGGTGCAAAGTACAAGTCAAGTAGAGCAGGCATGGGAAATTTTATCTAAGGCATCCATTAATCTTCCTCTTGGACAGTTACTTGCATTAGTACCAGGTGTTCGGCAACAAATTCAACAACATCTCAGTCTGGGATCTTCCTGCATTCCAGCAACAACGACAGTACAACCGAAAACTGACTCTACGGTAGATCATTCGGTCCCCTTAATTACGGTATGGTACAAAAATCATAAAATTACTCAAGTATTAATTGATGGTGGTTCCGGTGTAAACATAGCCACTACAGCACTTTGTAAGAAGTTAGGATGGACCGAAATTGAGCCTGTTCAGTTTTTTGTTAGAATGGCCGACCAATCCCGAGTCCACCCAGTAGGACTCGTATGGAATGTCCCAATCACTTTGCAGGGAACCACTTTTAAGATGACTTTCGTAGTTCTAGAACTACCGGAGTCTAGTCTTGATTATAATCTTCTTTTCAGCCATCCTTGGTTGAAACAAGCTAAGGTTATACAGGATTGGTCCGCACAGGAACTCACTCTCAAATACAATAACCGAAAATATGTTGTAAAATTAGATGCTATTCAGCCCTGTGAACTACATGCTAGACCATATGTAGCAGAACCGGTCCATATGCTAGATGGTTTATCCGATGATGAAGAAGAAGAATTTTTAAAGAATAACATTGATTTGATTTCCTTGGGAACTGTCGACTTACAATCTGTTGTAGATAACTGGAATCTGGCAGTTTGTACAGTGGTGCCTGTGACCGAAGAAGTAGAGACAGAGGATACTGCTGCTAAGGATGAAGCTACTATATAGCAACTTTTGCAGTCAGTCGATGATTCAGGAAACCCTCGTCAACTCTATGTTCCTGAAGATCAGTTGATAACTTATAATTTAGGAGATGAAGTAAATCCACGACCTATCAAGATAAAGGAAGGATTATCTGAAGTGTTTCAAGAAGATTTGATCCAGCTTCTTCGTGAGTTCTCTGATGTTTTTGCATGGGATTACCGTGACATGAAGGGTCTGGACCCTCGCATATATCAGCATCGGGTCGTACTTAAACTGGAGGCAAAACCAATTAAACAACCCAGCTACCGGATGAATCCTAACTATGCAGCACAGGTAAAGGCAGAGCTTGATAGGTTATTAAAAGTCGGATTCATCATTCCCATCGAACACGCTGAATGGATATCTCCGATTGTTATTGTTCCTAAGAAAAATAAGCAACTCCGAATATGTGTGGATTACCGGAAACTGAATGCCGCCACAGTGCCTCATCCGTTTCCTCTTCCATTTCTGATACAATGCTAGATAGAGTGGCTGGGCATGAAATGTATTCATTTCTTGATGGTTATAGTGGTTATAACCAGGTTCGAATAGCTGAGCAAGATATACCAAAAACAGCGTTTATTACGAATTGGGGTGTTTTTGCTTGTACAGTCATGTGGTTTGGATTGAGGAATGCTCCTAGCACCTTCCAGCGATGTATGCAGGAAATCTTCTCCCCCTATCTTACTTCTTTTATGCAAGTATATCTAGATGATTTCTCTTTATTTGGTAAGATGGTAGCACACCTGTATCATTTACGGTGTTGCTTTGAGAAGTGTCGTGAATACAGACTCTGCCTGAACCCAAACAAGTCCGTGTTTGCGGTTTCATGTGGTAAGCTGCTTGGCCATATTGTGTCTGCACAAGGCATACAAATCGACCCAGACAAAGTTGCAGCTGTGTTAGAAGCACCTGTGCCTACTACGCCGAAAGAAGTAATGAGATTCATGGGTCAGTTCAGATGGCATGGTCGACATTTACGGTGGCTTGCTCATTTGGCAATACCCCTCAATAGATTAATAACCAGTACTCCTCGACAGTTTGCTTGGACTCAGGAATGTCAAATAGCATTTGATCGTCTAAAAAGGCTTATTAACGCAGGTTCCAATTCTACAACCTCCTGATTGAGAACGACCATTTCATGTTTTTGTAGACGCATCAGGTATAGCCATTGGGAGTGTCTTAATGCAACAAACTGATAAGTGGTTTCGACATGTTTATTATGCAAGTCGAAGGCTTGCTCTTACTAAAAAGAATTATTCAGCCACTGAAAGAGAATGTCTTGGTTTGGTATATTCTGTAAAGAAGTTCCGGCATTATTTACTAGGCCGAAAATTCATCTTTCATGTAGACCATGTTGCACTGCTGTATCTAGTTCGGCAGCAGCATTTAGGTGGTCGGTTAGCGCGCTGGGTTCTACTTTTACAAGAATTTGATTACGAAGTAATTCATCAACCCGAAACTGCACATGCATTAGCAGATTTCCTTTCTCGGTTGGATTCCGGTGAAGCTCCGGTTGGTGTTGATGACACCACAGCTGCAATTTATGTTACTGACCCAACTAATGATGAATCTACAGAACCTCCTCTGACATCTACTTACTATGATCAGTTATTAGCCTTTCTTACTGATGGATGTCTTCCTGCTCAGACTTCTCCTGCAATGCGTAGGAAAATTGCAGTTTACAGTCGTAGATTCCGGTTGATCGCTGGAGAATTGTATTATATGGATCACACTAGGGTTTGACTTTGTTGTATTCCTCCACATGAAGTAAACTCAGTTATGGCTCTAGCACATTCCATACCTTCCGGTGGACATTTTGTAGCAGATTTAACACACCGGAAAATTTTGCAAAGTGGACTTTGGTGGCCTACTATGTACAGAGATGTATCTCAATTTGTGCAGCAATGTGACAATTGTCAGCGATCTGGACAGCCTTTACAATGCCATTTCTTTCCTTTGCAGCCTGTCTTACCTTTAGAACCTTTTCAGAAATGGGGTCTTGATTTTATTGGACCAATCACATCTCCAGCAATACTCAGTAATAATCGTTATATTCTGACATGTACAGATTATGCTACCAGATGGGCAGAAGCTTGGGCTTTACGGTCCGCTACAGCTATTTTGGTAGCAAAATGTTTAATGAAGGACGTATTTCCACGATTTGGGTTACCTCTAGAACTTGTGACAGATCAAGGCACGCATTTTGTTAACAATTTAATGAAAGTTCTCACACACTCTTTTCAGATTCTGCACAAATTCAGTTCATCGTACTATCCTCGTGCTAATGGCTTGGTTGAAAGTACAAACAAGACCTTGCTGAGTATGCTTCGTAAATTGTTTATCGAATCACCAGAAAGATGGGATCAGTTACTACCTGCAGTATTATGGGCATACCGGACTACTTACAAAGTTGCCACCGAACTGACTCCTTTCAAACTTGCTTACGGATTGGAAGCAATCGCTCCAATGGAAATTGTAGTGCCTAGTTTACGTGTAGCCATCACTTAGAAGTTGATACCCGAAGATTCTTTACCATTTCGGTTGGACACACTTAGAGAACTAGATGAGCATCGCTGGGAAAGTTTTCTGACTCTTCAAGAAGTGCAGTTGCGGCAAGCTCGTACACATAATCGGTATCTAAAAACTCCAGTTTTTACGGTAGGACAACTTGTGCTATTTTATAATGCAAAATCAAATCGTTCTGCTGGAAAATTCAAGTTACGATGGTTTGGTCCCTACCCGATTACTGAACAAGTAGGCCCAGCTACTTTTCGGTTGACTACTTTGACCAGAATTCCTCTTCCAAAGGTGATAAATGGTTCAAAGTTGCGGCCGTATCAACAAGCACCTGATTCGTCCTGAATATTCTGCGGTTGCCCGCATATTTTTCTTTTTTCTCTTTTCTTTTCTTTTCCTTTTAGTTTTGCGTGTTGATTGAATAAAATCCTTAAAAGCCTCGTTTTGCTACATAATCATAAATTCCTCGTTTGGATACATAACCATGAATAATCGCCACCTTTTCTTATCGATTCCACTCATGCATGCACACCGTAGTTATGAGGTTATCATCTCAACATCGCGCGATGATTAACAATTTCAATTGCCTCCCGCTGCCAAGTATCTACTTAACCTTTTTCGTTTCGCTGTTAATCGCTATTGTGTCTGCGTGTTTGTGTACTTTGTATTTCCTGTACTCCCTGTGTTTGCTTACTATTCGTGTGCGCATCATGGAAGCGTTAGCAAAATTTGCTGCGTTTCGTGACGGACTCCCTGCAGATGTAGGTGAGTTCCTGCGTGTCTGTGGATTGGCTAATTTCACTGAATTGCCTTGGCATTCAGTGGAATGTCACCCGTTCTATGCCCAAATCATTGTTGCCATCGCTGCCACACCTACTACGGAGCAGAGTTGGCCAATCACCACTTTACCATCTCGTATCGTAATCACTCTACAGACCTTTGCTGAAGCATTCCGAATCTCTCTGAGAGGTCGAGAGAATGGCTCTAATTTGCCGATAGCTACCATGATTCAATTGTTTCCCCGATATTCTTCTAATGAATATGCTATCCTTTGTCGCCCGGAACCTGAAAGAACAGCCTTACAGTTCTTAGTAGCTATCTTAAACCTGCAAAAACGTACATATGGCATATCTCGCCCATTCTACTCAGCAATAGATATGGCTGCTAGAGAGCCTGTTAACTTTGCCTCTTACTATTTCCGCCGCATTCATAGAGAATGCGTTTTGGTAATTAAACAGGTCAACAAAGGAGATATGCCGCATTCCCGTCTCCCCCACATACTAAGTTTCCTGTTTCCGGCCATACAAGCATCACAACCACCACCCAGAGGTCCAGTTCTCTATCATGAAGAATCAGCGCAAGTCTTAGAAGATGATGAAGAAGATGGCGAAGAAATCTTCCAGCTACTCCGTCGGAAGCGCATCAGAATAAGCTCTTCCGATAGCCAAGTAAAGGGTTCGGTTGCTGGAAATGAAGACGACAACAATGACGAAGAGACTTTTCACGACACAGCCACCTCCATGCACCAGGATTCATCAGCTCCATCATCTCCAAACTAGAAACATGAGCATGATGATACCGTCGATTCTGCAACCACCTCCTCTAAAGAAGAATCTCAGCAACAATCCGAACAGGAAAAGCAAGAAGATGGGCAACCTATTATTAAGGAAATTTTTGAAGAACTGATTAAGGCAGTGGAGTCTGCAGTTACCAACCCTGATCTCACTCCAATTAAACCTATTATCCCTGTTCCACCCATTATCCCTGAGGAACCTACCGCTTCATCCTCTTCACCCAATTACTCTCCCCCCTCTTCACATCAACTTCTGACAGCCTCTTCATCTCAACCACGTCCTTCTCTTCTGTTTCCATCAATGCCCATGTTTTTTGAGCTCGCATCCATGGGTCAAATGTTGACCCAGCTATCGCAGCAATTACCAGCACAAATGAAGGAAGTGACTGATAACATCCGAGAAGAATTTCAACACAAGGTTGATGTTCTGGAAGCAGACATTAGCCCACTTCAGGAAGAACTAGATGCAGTCAAAGCAGAAAATCAAGCTTTAAACGAACAGATTAAGGAGTTACAGGCCCGACTTGCTGAACAAGAGACAGTCATAAATCAAAGAGATGTTGCCTTGGCCGAAGTCAGAGCAAAGGATGAATTATTGTGTGCTGCTGATGCTGAAATTATGCATTTGAAACAATTAGCCCAAGATAAAGAAGATGCCTGCATTGCACTGGGTGATTTGTTAAAAGAAACCAGAACACAATTGGATGAAGCAGTACAGAAGGGACAGGAAATGTCCATTTTACTGAAACAAACTAATACAGAGCTAGAATTCGCAAATACCAACCTGACTGAATCTAATGCTGCTCTCAAAAGCCAGATGATGTTAGTCGCTCAACTACAGAAGGAGATACCAGGGATAAGAAGAGAGCGTGATGCATATTACAAGACCATCCAGTTTCAAAATCAAGAATTGGAAAGACGAGAAAATCAACTTGGAGCTCAAGCAGAAAGACTATCGAGAATAGATAAGCAAATTGCAGACATGAAGGTGAACAGGGATGCGGCTCTGTCAAATGAATTTTATTTACAGGAAGCTTTTCTGCAGACACAGGCAGAGAGTTTAATGAGCCAAGTTATTTCTTTAAGCTCTGTACGGACAGATGCTCAACTCGTAGAACCAGAAATTTTGAAGCAGATGTTAGAGTCATTGAAGAAGAAAATTGCCCGGACTTTTAGGTTAGCTAGAACTATGTATCTAGAAGGTATAGTTGATGAGCCGTAATATTTTTGTATACCTGCGAGTTCAAGTCCACCGTGCGTGCCAGTGTAAGCCGCCGGATTGGCAATTGTAAAGTCTGACTCTTTTTATATTCCGCATGAACCAAAAGGTCGTTGCGTATATCTTGTAACCTTTTTATAAATCAATGAAAAAGGCGCTTTGGTGACGACCAGAGGAGTCGCTAGACTGTTTGTCTGGTTGATGAAGTCTGTGTAGTTTCCGTGGTGTGTTTGAGAACTCTGAGTTATTTTTGTGGCTTTCTGTTCTGTTTGATTATCTGCACTTGTACGGTACAGATTGAGTTACTGTTCTTGTCTCTGTTGTTTACAATAGTTTGTGCTTGGGTTAGCTCTTTAAGTTGGACAACGTAATTTTGGATTACGGTACTGAATAGTTCTGCACTGTATGTCTAGAACGCATCAATTCGAGTGTAATCGATAGATTGTGAAAGAGTCTGACAATAAGACTGTGAGAGTATAACCAGAGTCTTGATAAGTAAGTTGTATTGACAGAGATTTTTAATGTTAGATTACGGTCATGTGAGTGAGTTGATTTGGGAAAATCAAGTATAGGGCCTCTGTTTAACAGACCCCTTCCACTCCCAAGAACCCGAATAGATCTTTAAACGCGTCTCTGACGGCAAGACCCGCGTTTAACACATATGAGTCAAAATATACAAGTTGTCTTCAAAATCTGTTGCTTTTCTTTCTCTCAATGCAATTCTTCGTCAAATCTACTAAATCATGACCAAGTATAATGCAAAACAAGAAACTGCTTCTTTTTTAGACTATCTTCACACACGATGTTCTCGTAGAGTTGTCTTTGGATGTAGAGGATAAAATAGGAAAAGTATATATGAGAAAAGGAAGCCTTAATTTTCTTTTGAAATTGTTGGACCTTCTTTTTCTGCATCTTTCTTTCACCTGATGATGATGTTAACATCTTCAAAATTCTCTTCCATACCTTTTGTTCTCTTCATCTTGAAGTAGCAAATACTCTTGACTTCTTCAAATGAACTTTTTCTCTTCCTCTAGTGCTAAGAGTAAGAGATAAAACAAACATGGTATACAAATGGAAGTGAATATAGAATCATGTTTTACCATCTCCTCATATCTCTGAATCAAAATTCTATTTTAAATGACTGATATGACTGAATTCACCAACCTTTTGTCTGAATGATGAATTACCTTTCTAGAGTTACCTCTCTAGATCAAATTTTGTACCTTGATATCCAACCAACTTACAACAGAAATTTGGTTGAACACAAAACTCATCCCATCTTCAAATTTATCTTCTTAGATGAGCTTTCTTGCCATGAAAGATATCTCTCAAAACTCTCTAGAAAAACCTCTAGATACCTATTTTGATGTAACTTTTAACTTTCAACTAATGAAAGTGTATAAGAGCACTCACTGAATCCTTCAAATCCCTTCATAACTGCTCTTCTAAGATATGACCTGCAAATGATAATCTGATAGTAGAAACTGATACCTGTGATTTGATGTTGATCTGATTCCTTCATCTTCTCCAAACCATTGTTCTTCCTTGAATTTGAAGTAGTCTTCTCTTCATCAAGTCTGGGTCTTCAAATAATACTTTTGTAAAGTATTTGCATACTCTTCCAAAAGTATTCGGCTGCTAACAGATCATCAACTTCATACTCCGCACTAATGAATAAACATGTGATTGAATTGTCTAATTCTCAAATCTCTACTCATCTAGATTAAGTGTGTATGTCAATTGTCAAAGTTAGAAGACGCCCTTAAGTCATATGTTGTAAACCTCGAAGTCTAGAAATCTAGGAATCTGAATGAGCCTTAATGATCTGATGCCAAAGCCCTAAAGCTTTGATACCAAATGTTGGAAATGAGGTAGGCACATAGCTCATATCACAGGTCCATGGTTCCATAGATCCAGCAAATACAACATAGAATCTAGCAATCTTTCAATATTGACAAAACATGAACATACCACAACTTAATCATACAGATGATGAGACAAAGATAGAGAAATATTAGACAACATGTGTAAAGTGTTAAGGTATGGTCATATGAGTTTGAGGATTTCTGACAGCAAACTTGTTAGCATTCTTTGCTACTTTTTAAATATGTGATCTTTTCACACGTATCTGACTTAGGGTCTTCCATAGCCTAAGGTTATATGAGGGTTTTTTTATTATCAGTTTTAGACTGATCCTTCCTCTTTCTGTCACTCATATTCACTCTTCTACAACCTATCAGGTCACACATCTCATGTATATTCAGATTTCTGTCCATACATCTGAATATGTTTGTTACATTTGTACATTCACTCATCCATCTATTTCTGTTCACATAGAGTGGTTGAGAGTTTTGCTCCCACATTGTACATTGAACATTGGTATATATGATAGTGTGACTAAGCCTTGGCTTACGTACCAGTGAGTTGAAGAATCTACTTTCTATGATTGTCTTGATTTTTGGATACATGCTTGTGTTCAAAAAGGTTTTCCATCAGATCCTATTACTTGATTGAGAAGTGGAGTTAGCCAAAAGAAAATCAAGCAGGTACTATCACATTTCACCCGTGAAGAATATAAAAAGATGAAGGATCAACTTGCAGCTTTTGGATTTCTCAAGGTGAGAAGTTTGTCCACTTATGTTTCAAGTAGGAATTGTGGATTCTTGAGAAATATTTGTTTGACGAAAAGTTTTACAACTTTGTAAGAAGCATGGACACTTGGAGACATTCAGGTAATAAATCAAACATTCAGTCATGAAGGTTTGATGAGAGAAGATTCTACACAGGTATTTTGTTGGAGAGATCATTGATCTTGGATGATCTTATATGATCTTGAATGATATTAAATGATCATGAAGATCTTGAGTATTTATGAGTCAGTTGTCTATCCTTTGTTTGTGAAGGTTCTTAGCATTGAAGAAAGTAAGTCAAAGATTCAGGTTCTATCAGATTTGTATTGCAGAAAGCAGAAGAAGATACTTGTTATGTTGCAGAAGTTTATGAATCCTAAAATGCTTTCAGCAAAGGTTTTATTGGCTCAGCTAACCTTATTCTAGATTTTGGGAAGCTGAGGAAGAGACAGGAAAAGCTATCAGCATATGTACAATGCTAATAAAAAGGGTTCAGAGATTTTTGTTTTAGATACAGGTATTGATCACTGAAGATGAGATTTATTGAAAGAAGGAAGACATTCCAAATTTCATAAAGTATGATATATTTGAAGAATTCTAGATACTAGTGTTAAGTCATCCAAGGGGGTCATGAAACATGAAGACTTTTTTTCAGCCATATGTGAAAGAATGCATATTCATACTTATAGGTATTCCTATTTCAGGTATTCCTATATTTCCTTTGTCAAGTTCTCTTTATGTTCAAGCTTTGAAAGAAGAAGGAAGAAGGAGAATGTCTGGAGAAAGTTCCTGTTACAGGAGAAGGTTCCAGAGTTCTATTGAGGAGAAGCTTGATATTTCAAAAAGGTATGTTTGAGAAGTGCACACATATATGTTTATACCAGGTTATGAAGGAAAAAGGTATGAAATACTTACACATTGAACAAGGATGAAGACATGATGACATCATCGATGAGGCTCATCAGTTGATTTCAATTGATTTCAATTGAGTTGAGTTGACTTGATTTAAGTACATTCAGAGATGAACCAGTAGTGTTCATAATACACTAAGTTGTGAGTTGTTAGTCACAGGTTCCAGCATTCAGTTCTTGATTATTTTTAGTGTATTTACATGACACAGCAGAAGTACATTGAGAAAGTTTTTTGTAAGGTAAATGCAAATATGTGGATCCTAGTGTATGTTTTCAGGTTTATGAAGACAAGAGATAGCAGGTTCAGAGACTGTACTTGCTACATTTGTTGTCAAGTAGTGATTGCTTGATGTGTACACTATTGGATATCTAGTTTGCATATTTTCTCAAGTATTATGGTTCATATTCAACAAGTTCAATTTGAAGGAAAGTCAAATTCAGTTTTGAAGAAGACTTTTGAAGAACAGGTTTGAAGGTCAATTCAGGAGTATAAGCTTGAAGCTTGTAATAGTTTGAAGCTTTTGAAAGTTTACAAATCGAGTACAGTTTGTACCAATATAACATTGCAGGGGTGATTGTTGGAAAAATTTGATTCAATGTCAATTGGTCAATGGTTGGCCAAAATATATTCCAGTTTTTAGCATCTATATATTGAAATCTCAGTCCTCCTAAGAGAATCAGCGCATGGCATGTTGGATAGATCAAAAGACTCCTAACCTACTAGCGTGGGTTTGAAACCCATCGCCTGTAGTTGAGAAGCGCGAAGGAAATTTTTATCATAATTTTTTATTCATGCTTTTTAGATAAAGCAAAACACTGAACATCAATGGCGGTGTGATCACGATTTTCGACATCAGATTTATTTTTTCTTTATTGTTGCAATCGTAGTTTGATGCTTTTGGGAGTGCTTTATTGGGATCAAGAACATGCTATATAAACACAAGCTTGGGCTCATTGTAAAGCATCCTTCACCTAGTGTTCAACACAAGCCTTGGTGCTTGGACCTCAATAGAGGTGGTGTTTCTTCTAGCACATGAGGCAGCCATGGTGCTAACTTGGAGCATGTTTAGGAGTGGCTATGGAGTTCTTCTTGGAGGAGAAGAGTGTGCTCACAATCTTGCTCATGGAGAGGACTTGGTCATTAGCAGCTTGGTGGTGAGGATCGGCCATTCACATGATGTATTTGAAGATTGGCTTCTACATGAAGATTTCGGGTTACTTCAAAGACATTGGATGGTGGTTAACATAAGATTTACATCTTATGTTAAATTCAGGTACATATTCTCTTTATGCACAGAGGTACTACTTGAGTTTATGGAGGCAATAACATCCATATCAGGAGAAGTCCTATTTGGCATAGGTACAAGAGAATAAATACGTATATACTTTATGCATATTTGGATGAGGTGTTCGAGAAGATATGGTCATATGAGTTTGAGTATTTCTAATAGCAAACTTGTTAGCATTCTTTGCTACTTTTTAAATATGTGATCTTTTCACATACGTATCTATCTTAGGGTCTTCCATAGCATAAGGTTAGATGAGGGTTTGTTGATTATCAGCTTTAGACTGATCCTTCCTCTTTCTGTCACTCATATTCACTCTTCTACAACCTATCAGGTCACACATCTCATGTACATTCAGATTTCTATCCATACATCTGAATATGTTTGTTACATTTGTACATTCACTCATCCATCTATTTCTATTCACATAGAGTGGTTGAGAGTTTTGCTCCCACATAGTACATTGAACATTGGTATATATGATAGTGTGACTAAGCCTTGGCTTACGTAACACTTTACACATGTTGTCTAATATTTCTCTATCTTTCTCTCATCATCTCTATGATTAAGTTGTGGTATGTTCATGTGTTGTCAATATTGAAAGATTGCTAGATTCTATGTTGCATATGTTGGACCTATGGAAACATGGACCTGTGATATGCGCTATGGACCTACCTCATTTCCAACAATGGAAACCTATTAATCAGATAAGTGGCAATAGATACACTCTCTGCCCACAAATAATTAGGTAACCTTTTTTCATTAAGCATTGATCTAGACGTTTCCACAATCAACATGTTTCTCCTCTCTCCTACCCCATTTTGCTTAGGGGTATACCTTTTAGTAATCTCCCTTTCGATACCCTTGTCCTAAAAGAAATTCATTGGAGAAGTACTCACCTCCTCTATTTGACCTTAATCTCTTTAGACTTCTTCTTGTTTGATTTTTCACAAGTGCAAGATACTTCTTAAAGCAACTGAACACTTCTTTTGTATGCTTCATAAAGTACAAGATAATACACCTACTCAAATCATCATGAATGACACATAGTACCTTGAGCCTGAAATTAAAGGGTCCTTACTTGGTCCCCACACATGTATGTGGACAAGTTCCAAGTAATCCTCATGCATGTAGCCTTTCTTTGAGAAGGGTAACCTGTGTGATTTACCAAACTAACATGCACCACATTTATAGATCATGTGTTGCTTGGATACATTAGGTATCCCAAGCACAAATTGATCTCTACATATTTGCTTCAAGTTTATCTCACCAATATGCCCTAATCTCTTATGCCAAATCTCAAGATCTGACAATGTTTGATCTTTGTAATTATAAAGTGCAATATTTCTAGGGTCCTCAAGTTCAAATGTAAATAGTCTACCTGTTTTTTCTCCCTTGGCAATTCTCTTGAATCCATGTTCAAGGTCCTCCACAAAAGCTCCATATTTGTTGAATCTAACCTGCAAACCTTTTTCCACTATCTATCCAACACTTATCAGATTCTTGGTGATTCTAGGTACATAAAGAACCCTACTCAATAGATTTCTATTCCCATCAGAAGTTTTGACATTTCCTACCTTGACCACTGAATGCTTGGTGTCATCACCTATTTGTACTTGGTGCTTTCCCTTGGGTTCCTCAAGATTAGAAAGAAGAGCTACATTTCCTGCTACATGGTTTGAACAACTTGAGTCAGTATAGAAGAGGTGTTCATCATTCATACCTTGTTTTGAATTCATATTCATCATGAAAAGAGAATCTTCTTGATCCTCTATGTAATTGTTGAATTCATTTCTTGATTTGTATCCTCCTTGATAGTTGTTATTGTAGTTGTTGTTGTAGCCATGGTTGTAGCTTTGATTATGGTTGAATATTCCTTTCGATTGTGAGTAGCCACCTCTCTGATTCTTGAAGTTCCTATAGCACTCACCTATAGTGTGATTAGACAATCCACATATGTTGCATGGGGAAGAGTTGAAAGGTCTCTCGCTACCTTGCTTACCTCCTCTGCCCCTTCCTCTTGAGTTCCTACCTCTCCCTGCATAGTTACCTTGAGAAGTAGTACCTTCATCTTCAACCTGTTTGCTTTTCCCTTTCTCTTTAGACTTTCCTTTATCTATGTATAGGGCAGAAGAGTTGTTAACTCTTGATGGTTCTCCATTTTTTTTTAGCTTGGAATCATGGGTAAAGAGTTGTCCCATGAGTGTGGTAAGATCTGGAATCTCCATATCCATGTAAAGTTCCATAGCAGTTATGAAAGCTTCCCACTTATCATCTGCCTTGATGCCATTGATTACTTGTCTCACTATTTGCTCCTCTTCAATCTCCTCTCCTATGCTTGCCAATTGGTCATCCACACCTTTAACCTTGGTCACATACTCTAAAACACTTTGTTTTGGTTGCTTCCTTTGAGTGTTAAACTCAATCCATAGTTGATTTTTTCTTGCTCTTGTATTGGAAGAAAAGTATGAAGATAATGTATCCCAAGTCTCTTGGGACATTTTACAATTTCTAATGTGTGGAAGAAGGAATTCAAAGATAGATTTAAGTAGATACGAGCTTGCTAAGGCCTCTTTGCCACACCATGAGTTGATTCTTTCAAGATCCTCTCTTGTAGTTTGTCCTTTGCTTCTGAAAATGGGCATCTTCTCATCTCTTGATATGTATCCATAGAGACTCCTTCCTTGTAAATATGTCTTCATCCTCAAGGACCATGCTTGGTAGTTTTTCCTGTCCAATTTATTAATAAAAGAAGGGAAACCATCTCCCATTTTACCTCAACTTGCTCTGATACCACGATTGGAAGTGATGGATGGATACCTCAAGAAGTGAGGTGGTACTACCAAACCCTACTTAGTTCCTACCCTATTTTATTTCAGAGTTGTGTTGTAGGCCCTTTTAGCTTGCAAATGACACAAATAAAGTACCTATGTACTTTGGATATGATGCTTCAGACAATTGAATCAAAACATATAACCTTGCCACTAGCTAGTGACCAAAAACTTGCTATTTTCTTCTTCACACCTGCTGGAACTTTTGCTTAGTGCTAAGAGTACAGTAGCAATTGATCAAAATCCTTTTGAGGGTATCTATCTGCTAGAACTTTTGCTCAGTGCTCAGAGTACAGTAGCAATTGATCAAAATCCTTTTGAGGGTATCTATTTAGATTAGATGGCTAATGATTACAAGTGGAATCACTTAAAATGATAGACCACACACTGAGAAATCAATTTAGCACTTGCACGCTTACCCTCGACTTTTTAGGAACTTAGCAAAGAATGACCAGAGAGCACTTCGATGCAGACTTCTCCCAATTGGCTAATGATCATTTAAATTTCACTGTACTGAGTGGACATAGTAGAGAAATCAACAGAGATACTCAATGATGTATATGTATTATGGAACAAGATTTTACAAGATCATTGGCAAGGAACTGATGCCAAATGATAGTGATATGAGTATTCAATGAAGTGAGCTACTCAAATCCAATAAGTGATCAGTGAAAGAGCTTCAATAGGATGCCTCATGGACTGCGAGTTTACAAGTATCTTTTACAATGACTTTCTTGAAATTTGAATTTGAAATTCAAATTTGGCTCTCACTAAAAAGTGATCCCATTGATCTAGGAGATATTCTCTCAATCCAAATTCGTAACTAATGCTTTATCTAACTCCACGAGTTTGTAGCCTTTTACAAGATTCTTTAATGAGTTAACCATTTACAAATGGTAAATGATCACACAATTACAAGCAATGGTTCATGTGACTCATCACATGTTTCTTTATATGATTCTTCAAGTAAAGCCAAATCTGAAGGATTGTCCAACTACTCCAACATAGCATGCTTGTAAGTTTAAAAAATGCAGCTATGGACCTATGATTATCAATCAGCTTTCAATTGGTAGTGCAATACAATTAGTCACCTTAGAAGGAGATGTAATGCCAAACTACATCATTGGATGCTGAATTATTCTCTACCAAGAACAATTGATAGAAGAGATTCTTAAATGACAAAATGTGGATAAGAGGCATAAAGAAAATGAGAAGAGAATTAGATAAGAAGCCCAAGATGAATCCCTAGAATGCATTAAATGCATGAAGCTAAGACAATAGGGCTTAAGACATCATAGGAATGCCAACGTTGAAGAGCCCCACATCATAAATATCAATTCCCAATTAGATGCCCCTAGAAATCAAATGGCAATGTGCTAAACCAAAAAAAGAATACATCTCCTAGCATAGTGGATAGAAGAACATTCATCTTTGAAGAGCTAGGAAATGGCACTATTGTTAAGACAATCAGGTCCCTAATTGATTCACAAGCAGCCAATAGTGCCATTAAATAATCATGTTATCAAGACATGAACCTAAAAATAAATCGGATTGAGGCCTACATCATTGGATTAGGTTGTGTGGAAACCCCTTGATGTGGTGAGGTGGAAGTTCTTATTCTCATATAGGACATTCCCTTGACAATAAAGCCATGATGAATATCTCATAGAACCTTCGATATTGGGCCAAGATTGCATCTATGACCATGCGATTGATGTCAACCTTCGAAGAGCACTTCTTCAGATTTGGGTCAACAAGCAACAACTTATGGCCAGCGGGAAATAGTTGAGTTATCCAACCCTAAATGAAGAGTAGAGTTAAAGACTCCTGGGTCGTCTAAGTCTCTATCCACCATAAGGTTGGGGTCTCGCAAGTTTTCAACAACTAACTCATAGGTACAACTAGAGATTCTCTAGTCTTCTAGTTCTTAATTTGCCCTACAACTAGAGACTCTTTGGTTCTCTAATTCAAATTCCACTCACTATGCATCTAACCCTAAGTATGTTGTGCAAAATGACTTCCTTTTTTATGGAAAATTCATGCAAGTGACGTAACCCCCTTCTATTCCAAAGGTGAGTCTTTTACAAATGGCTCAAGCGTAGTGGCATAAGAAACAACCACAAAAGAATGTTACAAAGCAATCATTGTCTACCACCCTATCAATCAACTAATACAAGAAACAACTCATTACGTGTACAAAGTAGGTATGTGTAAAAAAAGGTCAACATAGAAGAAGAAGAAGTGGACCCAAGGGTAGAAACTAAAGACAAAGGAAGGAAATCAAGTGCAATCAATCTAAAAAAATTTGATACCCAAGTGTCAATGATGGCGCACCCTAATAGCTCACACATTTGGGTGCCTATGACTCGCTTGCAAGCCTAGATTTCTCCAGCTATATCATCTACTTTAACGAATCCCAAATCTTCTTGCTTTCATGCTCCATCTAGAAGTCAAGCCTTTGTAAACCACAAGCATTGTAAATTAGCTTTTAGGACTTCTTGGAAATGGGTGCCTAAACATTCACATCCATTTTCATATAAGAATATGTACAAAGTGATAAAGTCACCATGTAATCCCATACGGGAACCTATCTCTTCTAACCAACTTTGCAACAAACCTTGTAATATATTTAAAAATCTCCAAAAAACATGTTAAGCTTAGTTATTGTCCCAAGTATGCATGTGGATAGTTTAGTGACATGCATTAGGTACAAGAACACAATGGCATAGTCCAACACCACAGAGGACTATAGGGGAAGCATTTCATTATTGGATTATTGAACCCTCCCCATAGAAGAGTACCCATTACTTCCATGATGCAACTTGATAGGATTTTATGGAGAACTTCCCATTGAAGACCCCGCTAGCCATAGGATGGATAATGAGAAGAGTACCCATTACTTCCATGATGCAACTTGATAGGATTTTATGGAGAACTTCCCATTGAAGACCCCGCTAGCCATAGGATGGATAATGATTAATGTCAAATTTGATTGGTTTCACGGTCTAGTAGGTCCCCTTGTAGATGTGAAATATAATTTGGAATCTAAAATAGAGATAGACAACCATTGGGAAAGATTTCAGTTCTTCTCCTAGGAAATTGATGAGCTTTCAAACTTAGAACAACTAAAACCAATTTGGGAGAAAGTAGGGCTAGCAGACTATTTTGCAATGTCACTTCCAAATCTCGATTTCTACCACTACTTTTTTATTCATATGATACATGGAGGTAGTGACAAATATGTGCCACAAACCTTTGTACTCCCTTCCTTGATCCCAGAATAGTATTTTAAGAATTTACAATTGACTCACTAGTTAGTACAAGAAGCACTTAAAATGTTTAGGATGCATATTCCTTCCTATAAAGATACCTTCATCCTTGATACAATGAACAAAAGTGAAGTGGTGAAGTTAACACAAATGTCCATGATGACACCTAACCTTTCTACCAGACTTTGCTTGTGCATGCATCACTTCACCTTCCCTATTCAAGATTGTGTTACTCAACCCTACAAGAAACTTTTTTTTGGCCTATAGCTAGCCCAACCATGTCCCAATGGATTTTTTTTACTCATTCGATCATCCATCAATTATATGATGCTAACAATAGATGGATTCCTAAGTAGGTTCTTAATGGTGAAGAATTGTCTATGTGTATTTAGATTATGATATCCCACTAGAAAGAGCACTCACATATGCCAAACTAGAAGTGTTCAAAAGTTGAAAAGGGTCCACCTCCCATCCAATCTAGAGAAAACAAGGCACCATTCAAACTTGTGTATATGATAGAATCTATTGCACCCATAGAATTTGTGGTGTTGATCCTATGAATTGTAGTGAAGCACGATTGATAGGAGAATTTGCATGGAAAGAGAGGTAGATTCATTTTATTAAACTATAAAAATTTTGCTTGATTGCAATAGGTATGGCAAAAACCATACAATCAAGAAGAAACTCATGGGTGGACCAACACATTAAACACAAATAATTTGATCTGTGAGATTGGGTACTAGTGTACAATAGCAAGTTGAAGAGGTTTGGTGGAAGACGTGCTCAAATATGTGGGGCCATTATAGGTAGCGAGGCAGTTGCATCCTACAATGTATTAGCTACAAGATGAGCAAGAAAAAATCTTCCCTAAGGTCATCAATGGTTACAAATTGAGGCCATATTTGTTTACTGAAAAAAAAGGAACCAAATTGTGCAGTTGTCTCTGTAACATTAATTGAAGGTAGTTAATTGAGCAATTTTGAAGCAATCCTAGTAGACTCGCGTCATGGATGTCTTTTGGAGATTCTAGGTACCATGCTTTCAACAAGAAAATTGAGACAAGGCTTGTATTTGGAACATGGGGAGAAGTCAATCTTCTCCATTACTGAATTAGGAAATAAGAGAGTAAATTTTTATTTTCAAAGAAAAATACAGCGATTTTGACAACCGCAATTGACAAGTGGAAATATTTTTCACCCATAAGCGACAAATCCTTGCAGTCTGTAGGGTACTTGGAAGCAAGTGATAAATTAATTGGCTATAGTCAATGGAAGTTTATTTATTACAAGTGAATCACAATTATTGCAAGAGAATGAAAAATTACGACCACCACATGCTAGAGAGATGACTCTCCTCCCAACCTTATGCCTGTATATATAGCTGCTTGAATCAACGAGGACCACAAATGTAACTAGAGTCAACAAGTGCATGTGCAATCACCTCCACTCCTTTTCATATCTACCTCTAGAGTCCACTAGTGGCTAGAGTGATCTCGACCACTACTTTAGTACCTTCCACTAGAGTCCACTAGTGGTTGTTGTACTCACCTCTCAAGTTAATTTCATTGGTCTCAAGTTAACTCACATTAACTTGAGTTAGAAGGCTCTAGAGCTCTTTGGGCAAAACTCTCTCCCCATGCTCCCCATGGGGATTGAACCCAAGACCTCCTCCTTCACAACCATGAGACTTAACCACTAGGCTAAGTGGATCACTTCAATATGAGAACACATGAACTTATGCTTGAGTCTACTCTCGAGATCTTTGGTCCTACAGACGAGTGACCAAACGGTGTCCAATTTCAGATCTGTCTTGACCGGTCAGATCCTTAGATCACAAACTTACTTTATTACATTTTTCCCCCCTTGGAAAAGATTTTCATCCTCGAAAATAGAGCTATATACATAATGTAGGCATCCCCTGAGCCTCATGTTCTAAAACTGGACGAACATGGTTATGTTCTAGAATTGGAAGAACATGTCTCATCTCTATGGTGGCGTCCCTGCCCAAATGATTCAAAACATTGTCTAGTCTTGCACCTTGATACATCCCTGGCCAATTCAAAGTTTCCGGATGTGCGATCTAGGCACAAACATGTGAACTAGGTGGATTCTAATTACTAGTCCATTTCTAGGCATAACTGATGCATGGACTTAGGAATGAAGGTGGGATTCCTATCCCTCGTAAGACTTTGAGAACTCTTGATTCCTTTGAATTTGATTTGGAACACTTAAAGTTTGGTTATCTCAAACATCTAACTTAGATGTTTGTACAATGGTTTACTTTGATCCAACAGTTACGTGATTTTTCTACCCTACTAGAGGACTACTTTGTCCTAATGAGTTTAAAAAATCCTATGTAAACTGTAGGTGAAAGTTTATCATTTTGGTTGAGTCAATCATACTAACTTGACCAATACAAATTCAAAATGAAAATTGTCCAACTTAGGACATTTTCTCAAAGACTTTAACTAAAAGTTCTTAAGCAATTCCTAACTTCTTTATTCTAGAGTATACTGGACTCTAAGAAATTATTTATGCTATAACTTGAAGCAAAACTTACATAAATAAGTCAATCTTGGACTTATCATCTTTTGAAGATTAAAAAGGTTCTTGTACAGAACATCCATCTAGGATTGTTCAATTTAGTTATCTAGTTTTAACCAGCTAACCCTAGTCTTTTGCAAAAGGAATCAGATACTATGTATGAGCTGACCCAAAAGATTTGGAAAGTGGAAAATAACTAAAATTCTATACAATCAATTCAAACTTTGAAGAAGATACATAAACTTGCTATGAGTCAAAGTCTAGATGACTTAGGACTTTAATTTCTCAAAGATCTGTTTCAATAGGATATTGAAGCATTTTCTTTATCTTTAAGAGAAATAAGCTGGATTCTCAAAAAGTTTCAAAGAATATCAAAAACATCATCCAACCACAAGATACTAGTATGGCAATTACCATCAGTGTGTCAATCCACTAAGGTTTTGTTGATGAGTTTTTCTACTCAAACAATGCTTCACTTGAGACTAAGTTCAAGTCACATTCACTCGTTCTGACTCCTTACTAGGAATGCAATTCTTGTGCATTTCTTTGAGTCAAAAGATTGAATTCACCAAGTTATACTAGGAACTTGGTGCTTGACTTAGTCAATTGATTCCTTGGTTGAAAAGATCAACTCAAAGTCAAAGTTCAACTTTTTCAAAAATTTATCAAATATTTTGATTGACAACACTTAAGCTTGAAGTGTTCGAAGAAGATCTTAGAAGTTACTTACTTCATATCTTCAATTTCCTTGATCTTGAAGTTATCTTGAAGTATCGTAAGATACTACTTTTATCCTTTATGAATTAAACTTTCCTTGAAGTCTTAATTCCCTTGAGGATCAAACCTAACTTCAAAATCCAAGCTAGGACTAAAAGATAATTATCATCCCACGGTCCGATGTCCCATACCATCTTTCATACATCAATCTGATTATAAAATCTGGTATCCCATACCACCCTATTTTATATTCACATTAATGTGTGGGTTATTCTTATCCTAAAGTCTAAACATCTTTTGATAGAGTTCCTTCTTGCTTCAATTCTTGAGAAGAATTTTGAAGTTTCAAGCATTATCTCTAACTAGATATTCTAGGTTTTGGTTCCTACACATGATCGTCTCACAATCATGTGCTTTGTTGGAAACTTGGAAACCTCTGACATAATATCAATTCTTCTTTGCTAGGGTTTTCAAATAAAAAACCAATTGGAATTCCAAATACAGATTCAAGTTCAATTGGTTTATTCTTGACCAATTTTGTAGTGACAAGAGCTTTTCACTTCTTGTCTTTAGATTCCTTTCTTTACTAATGCTTTAGGTACCTACCCCGGGGACTTTATATAGGAATCTTTCTACTGCTTAAGTCTTAAGCATCCGCTCCTGCTTTCTGGATTTGTACCAAAATCCCTTTAAGGATAGGCAAACATTAAGTTTTACCTTCCACGGACTTAATTACCGTTGACACGGTTACATACTACATACTTGGAATATATACTCTGTTCAAACTTGGAACAACTTACTAATTTCATTGCCAATGGTTGGGAAAAATTCACAATAGTTCTAATCGCAATTATCCTGAACAACCATGGCCAAGATTGATCAAGTCCTATTGAACATGCAATAATAATAAAGACTTTGTCTTTATCATTAAGATCTCTTGAGCTTTTTTAAGCTTTTTGGCTTACCTGCAGGATTTTTTTTTCGAGATCTTTTCCTAACTTAAGTCCAAGCATACATTGATGCCTTTCAGATTCCACAGCTAAGAATCTTTGATTTACCTCTTGGTTATATCACTATTTGGACTTGAGTACCAATACTTGAGGTTTGGAACTGCTAGGGAACTACTAATTGTTTAAAGAGTATGAAGAACTTCATTCTCAATACTTTGAAGAATGTTATTCTTCAAAGACTTGAGATTCATTCTAGGGAATCAAATATCTTGAGCAAATGATTCATCTTGGAATCTTTTGCAATGTTGGAAGGATATTTGAAAGAAATTCTTTCAAACAATATCCAAAAGGTTTTATTGATTCAAATATATTCATTTCTTGAGTATCAAACTAGAGACTAAATATCACCCTTTGGATATGGTTTTCCATATCACTATGAAAGTTTAAATTGAACTTTCTTTTATGTGATATTGACTCCTATTTCTTGAGTTTGATACAAGATTCACTATTATTGGTCAATCTTTCGATGTTACTAGAGTCCTTTAAACATATTTCACCAATCAAAATTATGTTTAAAGTCCAAGCATCTATTGATGATTGATCCAATAGTAATGCTACAATGAACACATAACTTTGAACTTTATATCCTATGAAGGAAAAGTTCACACTTGCTTCAATTCATTAGGAACTTATGTTAGTTCCTAAAGATTGCTTAGCTAGTCGCATCATTTACCAGAGATGCAACTATAGAACCACACATCCTCTTATTGATGTCAAAAATCAAGTGAGTTTGATGTTCAACCTTTGAGTTCCATCACTCCTTGGGATGAAACCAAAAAAACTTCATAGCTTTTCTTGGCACCTTTATTAGAAGATACTCATGTTCTGGGTCCTATCATATAATATGAATTTAGATGTATTTTGGGAAGAGTTCATGAATCGATTAAGATCCTCCACATGGAACATCTACGTGCCCAAAAATAAATTCATCTTGAACATGGTAGGAGAATGATCTTACATGAAATAGAAGGCTTGAATGTTTCATTTTAGTGTTTCTCTTTTAGGAAATATCTCAATTTCTAAAAGTCAATTACCAAGGTTTCATCGTGAGATACAAATCTTGAAACCAAAAAGAAACTTCTTAGAACTTTCGATATCTTCTAAATAGAAGAGTGGTCATGGAACTTGGAAACATAGTTGAAGTTATCATCCAATCTTGGGATACTAATTATGTAACTAATCAACTCAAGCTTATCCCCATGACTTTCTAAATATCACCTATACTTAGAGAAATCATTATAAGCTTATCTTCATGACTCCCTAAGTATATCTGGGACTTAGAGTCATCATACATCGCAAAAAGTTTGCAAGTAATTAAATTTCTTGGCCATCAAGAAAATTTAATACTTAACTTTCTCCTAGTGCTTACTTATACCTAGTAAGACATCGAACATACTTAATTATCATTAAGTATTTATCTTTGATAGCGGAGTATCAACTTGGGAAGCAATCGACTAATTAGTTGAGCTACAAACTAGAACTAGTATGTCTTTACAATTAACTAGTCCTATGTCTTCCCTAATGCCAAGCCGTGAGCTTTATAAAGTAAGATAAATACTAAGAGAGTACATTTTTATATCTACTTGCAAACAGCATCCCGTTCAATCATGCAAACACATGTATCTATATGCAAATCCATATGCTCACATGTGTATGTATGCATATTCTTTGCATGCCCAAAAAACTAATGCAACAATCATGCATGAGCTTGATGCATGACTTTTCCTTGTACTAAGAATGCCTATCATGCAAGGAAAGCTGAAATTTAACTACCAAAATACATTCTTTGATGCACAAGGATCCTTTTTAAACCAAGTCTTTCCTTAATGCAAACTAATGCTTGGAATGAGAAGTGGGTTGATTCATTTTCCTAATTTATACTTAATCGATTGAAATCTTGGCTATTTCAATATGCATCTAGGATTAAATGAAAACAAGATAAATCAAGCATTGAGGCCAAGTAGAAACTAGAAAATACTTAGCTTTGATCATAGCTTCATCCATCCGTTGATCCTTGCCATCAAGTGATGTGTGGATGATGCTTCACTCAAGACTTGAGGTGAAGCAAAGACCTCAAAAGGAAAAACTCTTTATAGCCAAATCAACGAGAATCACTCAACTCTACTAATGTGCTATCATTAGCCATTGTGTCGAAAGCTCGTTATTATAATAATTGAAGCAGTTTCGCCAACTGGCAGAGGTTTCGGCATCGATCTCTGCCTTGAACAAATGATGAAGAGGCTCGTGGTTACAGTGATAAGCTCTAAAGATGATGTTGTGTCATGAGTTCTCCCATATCATCTTGTGAGTGCCTCTTTCTCTATTGGATAGAGCAATGAACTCTGTTTCACGGGGTCACGGGTTTGAACACCAGTTGACATCCTCTGAAGCAATTCTTGTTATTATGGCAGGCAGTACCAAGATTTTAATATCTTTAAAATCGCCGTCGCCATTAGAGGAAGCAGCCTTCTTAGTTCAGTTGGCTTAGTCCAAAACTCTGAGCTCCAGCTTTAAGAGTTCGAATCCTTCTTCGGACAGCATGGAAATGGTATATAGCTAACGATTTTGAAGATCAGCGGCGCCAAAAATAAGCTATTAAGAGATTCCGTACTCGTGGGGTATGAACTTTAGCGCCTAATACAAGAAGGGATGTTCTTTTAGCCATGCTACCGTCGTACTTTTCTTGTGTCTAAAAAAGCGATCACAGAATTAAGTCAAGTTCTGACCACGCTTCCCACTTTTTCGTGTCTTGAACAAGCTGTCAGTGATAATTACGACATCATTAAATCTCCACAAATTCGAGAGTACGACAGCGCCTTGCTGGCTTGGTTAATACGAAGAACTTTACACCAACAGGTCATGGGTTCGTGTCCCAAAGCTGCTACTCCGAGCCAAGCGTATCCTTTTTGTAGCCTCCTAGTTGATGAGCTTCTCTTAATCCTTCTTCTTTTTTCTCCATTTTTTGAAGACTCTGCTTTGCCTCCTTTGGCATTCCCTATGAGCTTCTCTTAAGCCTTCTTCTTTTTTCTCCATTTTTTGAAGACTCTGCTTTGCCTCCTTTGGCATTCCCTATGAGTGCACATCTCCTTTTTTTCACCATTCCTTGACTTGTTCCATAGCCCCTCCTCCATGAGTAAGGCATTGAATTCTTCAAAAGTTAGATGTTGAGGTATGATTTGAGTATTAAGAGGAGTAATCAAACCATCAAACTTTGGTGGATAGATTCAAAGAAAACATTGAGCTTCTTCCTTGCTTGAATTTTGTACATTTTCTCCTGTCATTTGATCCTATAGATTCTTTATGCAATTGATGAAAACCTCATTATTCAATCCATCAACAAATATTTATATTGCTAGATGATTCTCCAAGTTGTAAATTAGTATCTTCTTACGAGTTCTATATTGATTTCTCAATATGTTCCATGCTTCATAAGCCTTGCTAATATGTAGAATCAAAGTCAAAATATTGAAATTTATGGAACTTTTGCAAGCCCCAATTGTAAGGATTCACACATACTCATCTCTCATCGTTTACCTCTTCACCATTGATGTAATCTTATCAATTTTTGTTAGCTCAATTGAAGGCTAGTGGTTGACGATATAGAGCCAACAATTGATGGAGAGTGTTGAAGTAAAGGTGCAAACTTATTTATTGTTTGGATAAAAACTAAAAGATGATGGAAGAGTTGGATTACACAAAAAGGCATAGCCTTATACATATGGAGTGATTTGGAGCACCAAAAGTCACCAAAGGCAATGGATGGATAAAGAATACAAAGTGAAAGGTCAAGATGAGAAAGAAGATGCAATGGTAGATGAAGAGACACAATATCCCATGCACGTTTCTCTTTATCTAGAAGGCTTTTGGACATGAATTTTTATGAATATGACAGGGAGATGGTGTGGAGGCCTATGTTGGTCATTCTAGTTTATGCATACTTGAGTTGATAGGTAGTCTATCTTTAGGTAGTTAGTTGCCTAAAGATTTGAACTACAAATCAAGTGATCTATACCTTTTTAGAAAGCTCTTAGTGTCTATTTTGCGTGGACAAAATCTTATAGTTATTGGATATCTAATCTGTAATATATTAGGTTTTACTCAATAGTTCTCCAATATGATAGTTTCCAAAATTGATTTGCTAACTTTGGATGTGCATATTGGAGTTAAATTTCTCCACAAATAACACTAGTTAGTAATACTTGCAACAAGAGAATAGAGTGCATCTATGTTTCTACATTTCCAAATAAAATATCAGAATCCAGATGAATAATTCAACTAGGATTATTTGGATTTGGATTTTCTTGCATCTCATGATCAGTCCCAAGAAGTGTCTCTAGAAGCTCATATAAATCAAGTACCATCACGGTTACCTTTCATGAAGTCTGATTTTTATGTCCAGAACATTGGGGTAATAGATACATTGGGCTCCTACTTGTGCTCCATCTATTCCAATGACAAACCACCTTGACTCCTAGTTGTATATGATGATGCACCACTTGACATCTTCTATCCTTTGTTCTTGAGTATATAAAGCAAGTATTATACATGATGCCTAGATGTAAAATATTATCAACAATTGGTAATAGTATACATGATGCCTAGAAGTAAAATATTATAAATTATAGAAAATAACTTACTAGAACATCCATGGGAAAAGCATCCATTAGTTTAAAGAGTCCAACATTAGGTGTGAATGAAAAATAGGCACCTACTAAAGTAGTTGAAGCAAGCATTGGAAAGCTATAGTTGGTAATTCCAACATGGATAGCTTACTAGGAATAGGAAAATGTAATGCAAGCTTAGGATTTTATCAATTAAGTGTTGAGAGATATAAAATTATGGATTTAAATACTAGACATGATGACTCTAAAAAATCAAAATGCATCTCTAGAATTGAAATTAAAATATGTAGATGATAATGGAAGTAGAATTGCATAAATGCAAAAGAAACACAATGCACTATGAGTAAGTATGTTGATTACTTAAATAGCTTTCTATTTCACTATCGATAGCTACCTTTCAAGAAAGATGCCTTTTGCTCTCTTGTTACCCTTTCTTCCCTAGACTTTCTTGCCCATGTGTGGCATAATGTCAATAGACTGTTGATACTTGAACAAATTTAGGCATCCAGCTACTTCATTTGTACATGTCTTCACCTAAATGACTATAGGTTTCTTGTGCATTAGTTGAAATGAGCTACTTCCACTTTCCTAGACTACTATGCTTTTCCCTCCTCAAGGAATATCTAGATTCCTTTATGCAATATCCATGGTTTTTCTATTAAATCCCAAGTTTCTCCAAAACAACATCTACATCAAGACAAAGAGCTCTTCCTGATTGAAGTGATCATTCTATATCCTCTACTTCCATTCATATCCTCCTCAAGCTTCAACCTCGTTTTCCCTCTTATATCTATTATGAAATATCAGTTCCCCTTGAATTTGTGTATTGATCTATATCTTCATTTTACTTTGCATGACATGACTCCTATAACCAATAATCCCCTGTGTGTTCTCAAATAGTCGCCATAACAAGACTCTATTTACGATCTAGTGAGGCACAAATGTATGAAGAGTCAGCTCTGTCCACCATTCTTATTCGCTTACAATGTTACATGTACTCAATACTTCACCCGCAAGGGGCCACCAAGGATCAATGGTTCTCTAAGTTGTATGGCCCCCATTATGAGGAGAAGCCATTCTGATTTTGTATGATCTTTTGGAGACTATTCTTGGGACTAATCATGAGCCTCAAGAAACACCTAAAACAACTAATCATGTTCAAATGATTCCCCTTAATGTTGATCTTCTACGTGTTTGGAAACATAGAAATGAAAATGGACTTCATGCTCTACCACAAGTATTACTAATAGCATTCCATCTCTTGTTTAGCATAATACCAACACTTCTGAATCATGGAACGTATTGAGAAATCATTATGAAACTGGAATCAAACATAGATTCAAAACTTAAAGAAACAACAAGTAGATAAATGGTTCGGTGATGGGTATACTATAGAGGTATTCATGACTCGCATAAAGAGTCCAGGGGATCAAATGGTAGGGGCAAGTATAGAAAAGTCAAGAGAGGAGCTATTTTTGTGTTGTCTTTGTCCACCAAATTTTCATGGTTTGGTAACTCCTCTTAGTACTCAAATCACACCTTAACCTCTAAGATTTGAAGAATTCAATGCTTTACTCATGGACAAGGAGCTAGAGCTCAAGGCAATCGTGATGGCAACAAAGAAGATGTTGCATTCATAGGAAATGCTAAAAAAGGAAAAATGAACTCTTCAAAATATGGAGACAAAATGAAGAATGAATAGAATAACTTAAACACATTGTTTCAATCATAAGAAGAAAGGGAATAAAATTGAAGACTATGAAATCAAGAAAGCAGAAGAGAGACTGGCTCTTCAAAAGGTGGCAAGGCAAGGAGTCTACCTCACTACAGAAATAGAGATTGACTCATTTGTTATGATAGAGGAGGTATGCTCCTCGACTAAAGATTTAGAAACAAATGACTCATGAGTATTGGGAGTGGTGCCTCGTCACATGATGGTTAGATACCTTTAGCGTTCCTTACAACATCTAAAGAACTCATCACAGTAAAGCTAGGCAATAATGCAAGATGTTTTGTAGAGGGAAAAGGTATAGTTTCTTTTATTATTTCAAATGGGGATATCAAAAATATTTCAAATGTATTGTATGTTCCATAGATCAAATGAAATCTACTTTTAGTAGCTTGTATAATTGATCAATGTGATGAAGTATCTTTTAGTAAGATAGGAGCTAAGATTATGGATAGTAACAACAACATTATTCAAAGGTTCATAATGAGGAACAACTTGTATGATTTGTCTCCTCTTACAACCATTACAAGTGTGGGCACAATTATGCTATGGCATGAGAGATTCGACCATATCAAATACCCCATAGTAAAGGAGATGCATCACAAGGGTACGCTTGTACACCTATGCAAAAAAAGCCTACATAGGCCTTGGGCATATCCTCCTACTTCATGTTACTCATTGAGGACTATCGCAGCAAGATGTGGGCATACTTCCTTCATGATAAGGCTCAATATAATTGGCACCAGGTGGGTCTCAAAGCTAAAGTGCAAAGCCAAACTTCTTACACAAGGCTACTCACAAGTTGAAGGCATTGACTTTTGTGAATCATTTGCTCCAACCACAAGGATGAATACTATCCAAGTAGTGTCATGAGGAAGGAGATAAGGAAGAGAGCTCACACACACACTCTCACTGTCAAGGAGAAGCACACACACACAGATTGAGGCAAGGAAGAATTCTCTTCTTCTTCTTCTTCTATTACATAAAAAGGAATGTACAAGAATGACCTAAAAACAAGAATACAACAAGTGCAATATATAAAGATCAGTACATAAGGAGAAACCTAATGTCCGTGAATGAGTGAGCTGGCAAGGAACAAATGTGCCATCACTCTCGGTAGATAAATCTAATAAAGCTCAATGAAGTATCCTTGACATATACCTGCGTGACCATTATACATGTGAGAGAAACGAAAAACTGGTACGTGTCATCCTAGATCATCACATGTTCAGCTTGATATCTCAACACTGTCCCTCAAGCTCAATGCCATATCCTGTAATCCAAGCATCTCTCGAAACTTCTTCAACTTCTCAGCTCCAAGTGCATTGGTGAAAATATCAGCAACCTGCTCATCTGTTCTCACATAAATAAGATCAATATCACCTGCTAATACCTTCTCTTTGATGAAGTGATAATGTACCTCGATGTGCTTTGTTCTAGCATGGAAATAGGGTTCCTTGCTAACTATATGCTGCTAAGATTATCACAATAAATGGTGATAGGGTTTTGCACTTCCACTCCTAAATCCACAAGTAGCATCTCCAACCATGATGCCTCACATGCTGCCATTGCATCACCTCTATACTCAACCTCTGTACTCGACAAAGCGGCAGTGGGTTGCTTCTTGCTGCTCCATCTAACAAATGCACTCCCAAGTGAGAATAGAAAACGACTAGTAGATCTTCTATCTGGAATGCTACCAACCCAATTAGCATCAGTGTATCCATAAACTTGCAAATCTACACCAGCCTCATAAAACAATGCATAATCCGAAGTAGCACTCACATAACCTAGAGTGCATCTTAGAGCATCCAAATTTGGCTTCCTGGGAACCTGTATAAACTGACTTTCAAGTCCAACAGTATAACTTAGATCAGGCCTTGTAATTGGGAGATATATAAGACTTCCCACAATTTTCCTGTACATAGTAGCATTTTCCAATGCTTCACCTGATCTAGTGTCCAACTTCAAATTCTGATCTAATGGCATAGAAATTGGCTTACAATCAGCCATACTATACTTTTGCAGCATATTCAAGGCATATTGCCTTTGTGACATCCATATACCTATTTTTGTATGTATAAACTCAATGCCCAAGAAATAGCGCAGCACACCAAGATCTTTCATGTCAAATTCCTGCATAAGAAGTTTCTTTACCTCTTTGATGCTTCCTTCATTATCACCACCTACAATTAGGTCATCAACATAAATAGCCACAATAGTGATGCCATCATCAGCCTTCCTTGCATATAGTGAGTGATCTGCATCACATATAGAAAACCCAATGCTCATTAAGTAATCAGCAATCCTTGCATGCCATGCACGAGGGGCTTACTTCAGCCCATACAAAGCCTTTTGCAACCTGCAAACATGTTCTGGATGCTTTGAATCTTCATATCCTTGTGGCTAGTCCATATATACTTCTTCCTATAAATCACCATGTAGGAAAGCATTCTTCACATCCATCTGATGCAAATTCCATCCTTTTGCTCTAACTAATTCAACAAATGTTCTAATAGTAGACATTTTAGCTACAGGGCTGAATGTTTCCTCATAATCAATGACATATGTATGTGCATATCCTTTAGCTACCAATCGTGCTTTATACCTGCTTATGCTACCATCAGCATTATGCTTTACCTTGTAAACCCATTTGCAGCCTATGGGTTTCTTTCCTTGAGGCAATGGAACCAGCTTCCATGTATCATTTCCATAAAGTGCAGCCATCTCCTCATCCATACCTTTTTCCCAATCTGCAATTCCAGTTGCCTCTTCAAAGCAAGAAGGTTCAACATCTTGTATTACCTTTGTCATGTAGGCACAATGACGAGCCATATAACTGTCATACGTCAATCTTTGCACTAAATTCCGCATCCTCCCAGATCTTCTTGGTCCTAGGTCACTTCTCCTTATATCATCTACATGTACCCTTCTTACTCATGGAGTCTTCATAGAGGGCAATCCAAGTTCCTCATCAAGACTCTTTTCTGAACCACTTGAATCTCCTTCAACGTCTTCAAAACTTGCACATGTTTCACTACCACTAGAAAGCTTTTCTTTACCTTTCTTGGATTTATTTGATGAATTTGTTGGACTGAAATTTCCACGCAATCTTCCACTCCATGGATTCGAGTTGGAACTTGTGCTTGGTGATGCATCCGGCCCACTCAAAACTTGAGATTCTAAACTTGATTTTTTAGCATTTTCTTTGTCATTTGGTTCAAGATTTAGTCCTTCTTTGACATCTGCATAGAAGCTTGACATTTCATCAAATACCACATCTCTGCTCACCTTTACCTGTCGTGTGAGTGGGTTATAACATTTATATCCCTTTTGCTCAAGGGAGTATCCAATGAAGACACACTTTTTTGCTTCTGGATCAAGCTTTGTCCTCAATTCATCTGGGACATGTACATATGCAATACAACCAAAAAATTTCAGATGTAATAAGTTTGGCTTTTTACCTGTAAACTTCTCTTCAGGTGTAACTTGATGTACAACAATAGTCAGAGTTCTATTCATGATGTATACAGCAGTATGCATAGCTTTTGCCCAATAACAATGAGGCATGTTCTTCTCAGCCATCAAGGCTCTTGCTATTTGTGCAATATGTCTATTTTTGCATTCAGCAACACCATTCTGTTGTGGTGTGTACCTGCATGAAAACTGACACTGAATTCCATGACTTTTTAGAAAACTGTTGAACTCATTTGACATGTATTCACCTCCTTCATCAGATCTTAATGTTTGAATGTACTTCCCTGTCAGCTTTTCCACCATAACTTTAAAATTCTGGAAGTGAGTGAATACCTCGCTCTTCTCTTTAATGAAATATACCCATACTTTGCATGTATGGTCATCAATGAAAGTAACATAAAACCTGCAACCGCCCATAGATGTGGTCTTTGCTAGACCCCAAACATCTGTATGTACTACTTCTAGTACATTCTCACTTACATGCTTGTCATGTGGAAATGATGCTCTTGATTGTTTACCAAATTGACATGCTGCACATACGTTTTGCATTTCTGCAACTTTGAAATTTGGTAGTCCATGGACAATCTCCTTTGACTGCATCAGTTTCAGCCTTTGCAGATTTGTGTGTCCAATTTGTTTGTGCCAGATCTCTATATCAGCAATAACTCCTGCACCTTATGCAAACATGGCTGCATTCATTTTAGGAATCTTCACATTTAAGGTGAACATCCTACCCACTTTGTTTCCTTTGGCAACAAATCGTCCATCCTGCTTGTACTCCTCTACATATAATCCATCAGCGTTGAACCTGACTTATAATTCCTGGTCAACCATTTGTCCAATAGAAACCAGATTCTTTGTTATATTTGGAACATGCAGCACATCAGCAAGATGTTTTACCTTTCCATCCTCCATAGATAGTGCTATGTTTCCTGTATGCTCAATAGGATGTGATGTGTCATCACCTGTTTCAACATATCCAGGAATTGGCAATTTCTGCAAAGTACTAAACCATTCTACATGATTAGTCATGTGATTTGAAGCACCTGAATCAACATAACAGACATTACCATGTGATTTTGAAACACTAGCAAACATTGTATTCATCATGTGATGTTGAATCATAAACAGCTTCTCAGAATCATCTGCACTTGTGGATTCATAGTTGTTTTGCTGCCTTCTGTTATTTTGATTCTTCAACCAGAAATCACGTTCAGATTGTCCACTTTTACCACAATTCCAGCATCCTTTACTATCATTACCTGAATCATTTCTTTGGAAATTTTTGCGACCTCTTTGGCTCTCCCTGCCTCGAAATTGTCCTCTTCCTCCTGCATGATTCTGTTGTTGACCTTGGTCTTGGTTACTATTTCCTCTTCCACCTCTGAAACTTCTACCTCTGCCTCTTCCTCTTCCAGAGTAGAATACCTACTCAGAACTGGGCTTTCCTTGGGAGTTTGAATCCTCACCAAGATTCTTTTCTTCAATAATCAACATAGATACCAGATCCGCAAAATTTGGAATATTTTCCCTAGTCTGTATAGAAGTTCTGAACTACTTATATGCAGCTCCTAAACCAGAAGGCATACTTCCACCTTATCATCATCATCTACATTCACTCCAATAGATGCAAGTGATTCACATATGCTTTTGATTTTCATGGTATAAGCACTTACCGACATGTTGTTTTTCTCCAAGGTATGCAACTCGTTCTTGAGTTGCAATTTCCGTGCCTTTGTATTGGTCTCATACAATGTGACCAAACTGTTCCAAGCCTCTTTCGGAGTCTTGGCATCCTGTATGTGCCCAATCATGCTATCCTATATGCTAACAGATAGCCAATACATTACTTTTCGTGCTCCTTGATTCCATTCCTCATATGCTCTTATCTGTTCTGTAGTCCGATTCATCTCTGGTAATTGCAGAGCATTTTCGTTCTCTCCTTTGATGTACTTCAAGTAGCCTTTTCCCATCAAGAAATTCTTCATTCTAAATCTCCAAGCATGGAAGTTGTTCTTGTCTAGCTTATCGCTCATAAGCTCACTCATTCCATCCGCGTTTGCCATTTCTGCAGCAATACACAACACTCCAAACCACTAAAAGCAGCAGTTCTGCTTGAACACTATCGCACTATGACATGACAGTTTGATCTCAGGAAAACATAGTTTTCGTGTATTAACAGTACACGGAATCACTTGAAATTCTAGATTTGGAATATATGAATTCGAACACGATGCAAGTTACAATTTCTGAAACTGACTTGGTTTTCATGTGGGCCCCACCTTACAGGCTCAAAATGGAGGTCGAGATGGCTCCGAAACTCTGATTCAACAAAAACGAGTGACCCTAAAGGGAAAAATCCTGAAATATTTTGAGCTCTTCTATCTTCACACCGATTTTCGTAGCAAATGGAGGTCGTTTGTGAATCACGTTTTCTCCACACCTTGCTGCATACTCTTCATCCGCCTTCTCCACAAGCTCTATACAGCCACGCTGGCTCTGATACCATGTCACGAGGAAGGAGATAAGGAAGAGAGCTCACACACACACTCTCACTCTCAAGGCAAAGCACACACACAGATTGAGGCAAGGAAAAATGATCTTTTTCTTCTTCTTCTATTACATAAAAAGGAATGTACAATAATGACCTAAAAACAAGAATACAACAAGTGCAATATATAAAGATCAGTACATTAGGAGAAACCTAATGTCTGCGAATGAGTGAGCTGGCAAGGAACAAATGTGCCATCACTCTCGATAGATAAATCTAATAAAGCTCAATGAAGTATCCCTGGCCTATACTGGTGTGACCACTATACATGTTAGAGAAACAAAAAACTGGTACGTATCATCTTGGATCATCACATATTGAGCTTGATATCTCAACAAGTAGTACTAGGTGTGGTAGGACATAAATGATGGTGAGTCTATTACATGGATGTCAAAACATCATTCTTAAATTGAGACCTCAAGGAGGAGGTATATGTGTCTTATCCACCAAGGTTTGAGGATCCTCATTCACTTAACAAGGCATGTAAAGTGAAGAAGGAATTACATGGGCTAAAACAAGGCCCTAGAGCATGGTAAAAATGGATAGATAAGTATATCTTGGATCTAGGTTTCAAAGGTTAGGCTTCTGATCCTAGCTTGTATGTTCTAAAGAGAGAAGGAAAGAAATTTGTTATCGTACTCTATGTAGATGACATTGTGATTACAAGAAATGATGATGCTTTTCATCAACAAACAAAAGATACCTAGATTTGAGCATTTGGAATAATAGACTTAGGCTTAATGCATTATGGTTTAGGCCTTGAAGAATGGCATGGACCAAGAAAGATTTTCATTTCTCAACAAAACTATGCAAGATAGATTTCGAAGGCACTCCACATGGATCTATACAAGAGTATGAACTAGTTAGCCCTTCATCTAGAGTTTCTCTAGATCCCCATCCAAGATTTTAATTGAGAGTGCATTGGTGAACAACATCATCTCTATAGTTGAATGGATACTCGAAATTCGAGAAATTGAGTTCTCTGTTTCTCTTTTTTTTTGGGTTTTTCTTTATCTCTATCTATTGGTCTATTTTGATGTGCTATCAGTTCTTATAGACATTCCTTACAAGCATATAATCATGAATATAATGAAACCTTTCACAATGCTTGATAGAATAACCATCATGTCATCATTGATGGCTTCAACAAAACCAAAAGAATGCATTATCCTTCAATTTTATGTTAATTTTTTTTCTGAATGGTGATTTGGAAAATGATGTCTACATGATAAGATGTCTACATGATGCAACCATAGGGCTATATTGATCATTGGCGTCCTCCTTGTTTATGAAAACTAGCCACATCTCTATATGGATTGAAGCAAGTATCAAGGCGATGTTATCACAAGTTTTTTATCACACATTAAAGCAATGATACCATGTATCTCATGCTAACTCATCCATTTATGTGAAGAATCATGTTGCATGAAGTTTAGAAAGTATAAAGTCAAAGTGGTCAAAGCTCACTCAAACAACCAATAACATGGTACAAAGAGAGTACAAGCATAGAAGTGAAGGATAAAAGGGGCTATCAATTATTTGTGTATCAAATCCTTCCTCATATTATGTTTTTTCCCTCTTTTTATCCAAAATACATATAAAGCATACTTTTTGTAATATAATCCTATTTTTCTTTTAAATTGGAAAAAGTTATAAATTTGCATAGTACTAAAGCTTATTTTTGACATCCTTTATATAGAGAGATGAGAGGGTGTTTGCCAAAACCTGCTCCACACCAATCGATATAGCTTCTGGAATGCCCAATTTACTTCCTTAGCTTCCAAAATATGCATAAAAAATCATTATTTCTTTGCAATATCATTCTCAATTTATTGCATCAAACATATAAGTTTGCACTTCACAAGTTTTGAATATATCTTCTATTTTGGGATTTGAAGGTCACAGAAAAATGCTTAGAGATCACAACATGGTATGAATTGACTAGAGAGCTTTTGCACACATCTATTGTACTGTCTAACTAACCAAAGAAATTTATTTTATGATTTTTTTGCACTATATACTAAGAAATAAGTTTATCAAGTATGGGGGGTCACCCATACTTTTTAGGACCAAGATGAAGTGAAGACACAATCACCTTCAAAACTTCATAGATTGAAATATACTCATCAAACTTTGATGAAACTTTTTACGTAGATGCATAATACTTCTATCTAAGTGGTCCAAGTGAAATCTTGTAAAATGGATACTCATAGCAAACTCAACCACACAAGTTGACTGTATTCCTCAAGGTATTGTAGCAGCACACAGAGAATGAATACTCAAGGTAAATGAAACATCATGTGTATTGATATTGCACATATGATACAAGCGCGATATGGAGAACTACTCTCACTTGAGTGTTCACAATTTAGTCTCAACACTCTCAAAATAGGTTGTATCTCCCCATGATTAGAAGGGGGTGTATTTATACATAAATTTGAATTTGAATATGGTGATTTATCCACCTAAAAGTGGCCCTAGAGTATAGGAATGATTTGAGCTGAATCCCAACTAACAAAGTCTTGGATTTGGGATCTCTCTTTCCACAAGATGCCCTCCACTTTTGGTCATTTATAATTGTTTGAGATAAGTCCAAGAATTAAACCTTTGAACTTCTAAAAACATAGGGTCATAAGAGATGTGTAATAAATGGTAAGAGTAATCCAAAGAACTAAGCAAATATCTTAGGCTTGCATATTGCACCAATAGCTCCCTTTGAATCCTAAGCAGCTTTAATCTTCAATCCTTCAAAATCTCTTGCAATCCAGTCATTGATTTGAACCTATTTAGCTTAATCCCATCCAATGCCTTTGTCATCACACATTGTTGATGACTTGACACATATGATAATTGACTCTCCTTGCTTGTAAACCTTTTTGTAATATAATGATAAGGTACTTCTTTGTGTTAGCACCAAGATGCAATGAATTGATATTATCCCCAAAGATATGAGGAGTAGCTGACTAAAGACTTAAATCAGAGTCTAAGGTCATAATCGATATTGCATCCTGAGTTGCATTTGCAAGTCCTCTATATTCTATGTGAGTTGATGAGAGTGGTGTATGAAAATAATAGCATAGTGTAATAGACCTATAGATAAATTTGAGAGAAAAATGTAGACAAAGATAGATGAAGATTGAGAGATAGAGAACTCAAATTCTCAGATTGCCACCCATGCACTCCCAATATGGTGTTGTCCACCCATGCACTCCCAATATGGACCTTAGATGGAAATATAGACATACTCTAGATGAAGGGCTTAATAGTGTGTAATGCTATGTAAAGCTCAACTTGGGCTATGATTATATAGCTTTTACAAGGGGAGTTGGTATAGATAAATGTAGTCGGGAGATACAAAATAGTCGACAAAGTATACAATCCAACAATATCTCCACAACCAAACGTCTTAATGTCTTGCCCCCAGGGGTTGGGGGATAGGGCCCCTAGACCTCATAGAAGGGGGCAAGCCAGCCTCTACACTCCCCCCATTAAGGTTCTATGGGGAAACCACATGATGCCACATGGCCTTTAGTTTTGCCTTGGATGCAACCCAATGGCCAAAAAGTTTATGCCCTACCTAACATAATGCCTAGGCTCACAAACATCATCTATAACTATCAATGATCACACATGGATCTCATCTAACTTAGAAGTTAGGGTTCCACAAATGTCTCGACTGTTACAATGGCTTCTCCTAATAATGGGGGCCTTACAACTTAGATCACCATGGATCATTTGTGTTCAATTGAGGTTGGAGTATTCAGCATATCTAACACCCCCCTGAATGTCCATGATGAACTACCTCCTTCGTCCAATCCCAAGCTCAAAGAAGTTTCTCTCTCTCAAGAGCCTTGGTGAAGATGTTTGCTCCATTTTCTTTAGTTGGACAATAGCTTATCTCCATGACCTTGTCCTTAATCAACTCACGCACATAGTGATACTGAATTTCTATGTGCTTGGTACATGCATGGAAAACAAGATTCTTGGCGATAGCCATGCAACTTTGGTTGCCATACTTCGATTGTGTAGCCTCATATCCTTGTATTCCTTTGTGCCATAGGATCCTCCTCAACCATATTGCTTCATATGTTGTAGCACATGCATCTTTGTACTTAGCTTGAGTAGAAGATAATGCTACAGTCGGTTGCTTCTTATTGATCCAAGAGAAAATCCTTGATCCTAAAGAAATGCAATATCCAAAAAATTGATTTTCTAGTATCAATAATTCCTACCCAATCTGAGTCATAGTATCCAACTAGACATGAAACCCTAGTGGTTGAGACACATATACTTCCTCCTTGAAGTCTCCATTTAGGAATGCTGATTTGACATCCATGTGATAGATTGGCCAATGATTATGTGCAGCCACATCTAGTACTACTTGGATAGTCATCATCCTTGTAGTCGGGGCAAATGATTCACAGAAGTCAATGCCTTCAACTTGTGAGTAGCCGTATACAACAAATCTTGCTTTTTACTTTTCTAGAGTACCATCAACCTTGTAGTTTAGCTTCTAGATCCACTTGGTGCCAATGAATTTATGCTTAGGGGATCAATCCACTAGCTCCCAAGCTCCATTCTTCATGATATTATTGTATTATGTTTGCATGGTAGCCCTCTAATTTAGATCGTGGAGTGCCTCTTCTACATTGGTTAGTTCCTTTGCTTTTTCTTGAATGAGATCAGTCATGAGGGTTGTGTTTACAATATGGGCACTTGCCCATCTCTATTCGTCTATCCTCTGTAATTGCCTTGGTTCATCTGCAACCTATTCTAGTGACTATGGGATGGGGTTTGCAGAATCATAGATCTGCCTCACCCAACATGGCAATGGCTTTTCCACTTGGGTGACAACAATTTGGTGACTTTCAAACTCATTATCTATAGATGGTGCTTCCTTCTCTTGTGTAGAAGGGATAGCTGTTGGGCTAGGTTCATAGTGGATTTCACCTTCACCTCATGGTAAAGTGGAAGCTCTCTTTTCCTCGTCCACTACATGTGGATGGTCCTCAAACACCACATTGTGACTTGCCATGATCTTCTTAGCCTCACGATCATAACGCTTATGAGCCTTCTTATGTTTGTTGTACCCCAAGAAGATACATTTGATGCTTTTTGGTTGAAGTTTTTTTCTCTCCCTATCTCGAACATGTACATAAGATTCACTTCCAGATACTTTGAAATGGGAAACAAAAGGCTTTTTATTAGTGTAGGACTCTTTTGGAGCCTTTCCATCAAGTGCCTTGTTGTAGCTTTGATTCAAGATGTAGATAGCATTGTTGAAAGCATCTGCCCAAAATTGATAAGGCAAACCCTTTCCCTTCAACATGCACCTTTCCATCTCCATGATGGTTCGATTTCGATGTTATACAACACCGTTCTATTGAGGGCTATGTGACACTATGAGTTGATGCTTGATTCCTTTACTCTTGCAAAAATCTTGAAACTCTGTTGATGTAAACCCACAACCGTGGTCTGTCTTGAATTTCTTCATCTTCTTCCCTATTTTAGTTTCAACAAGTTGAATCCATTCTTTAAACTTACCAAAATCTTGAGCCTTATCATGAAGAAGGTACACCCACATCTTCTTGCTATAGTCATCAACAAGGAACATGAATTCTTCTCTTCTTTCTTCTTGATGCAATAGTCTTGGATTCTGTGTCATTTCTTCTTGTAGTGGAAACACTCCCAGTAAACTTATTTATGTTGTTCTTCTTTTTGTCTCCATCTTTTGAAGAGTTTGCTTTGCATCCTTTGGGATTTGTTGTGAACACAACATCTCTTTTGCTGCCACCACTCTTTGCCTTGAGCTAGAGCTCCTCCTCCATGAGTAAGGCACTAAATTCTTCAAATGTTAGTGGTTGAGGTCTGATTTGAGTATTAAGAGCAGTTACCAAACCATCAAACTTTGGTGGAACCATTCAAAGACAATGTCAAGCTAGCTCCTCACTTAACTTTTGTACACTTGCTCCCACCATTTGATCTCGTAAATTATTTATGCAAGTGATAGACACCTCTATAGTCCCCCCATCATCAAGACATTTTGCTGATAACTAATTCTCCAAGTTTTGAATCTATGTCTGATTATGAGATTCATATTGATTTCTCAATATAATCCATGCTTCACACACCTTGGTAGTATGCTCAATGAGAGTCACAACACTATCAATAGTGCTTGTAACGAGAGCACAAAGTGCATCTGCATTTCTACGTTTCCAAGTGCATAGAAGATTAACATCAAGAGGAATCATTCAACCAGGATTATTTGGATCATGATCAGTCTTAAGAATAGTCTCTCGAAGATCATATGAATCAAGAATAGAAGTGATTTTAAACTAGCACATGGTTTAGTTCCTACCATCAAGTTTACCTTCCATGAAGGCTAACCACCTTGATTCCTACTTGTAGATGATGGCATACGTAGTTGAAATCTTTTGTTTTTGTTCATTGAAACCTCTATGCTTTGATACCATTTAAGAAAATAATAGCTTCTACACCACTCAAAGCCTACTCAGTTTTGATACCATGTAAGAAAATAATAGCATGGTGTAATAGGCATGTAGACAGAGTTGAGAGGAAAATGCAAACAAAGATAGATAAAGAGTGAGAGATAGAGAACTCAAATTCTCAAATTGCCAAGAATAATGCAATTACAAAGATGGTGCTATCCACCCGTGCACTCCCAATGTGGATCTTAGATGGCAATCTAGAAAAACTCTAGGTGAAGGGCTTACTAGTGTGCAATGCTATATAAAGCTAAACATGGGCCATGCTTATACAACTTTTCCAAGGGGAGTCAGTATAGATAAATGTAGTCGGGAGATACAAAATATTTAGAAAAATATATACAATTAGAAAATATCTCCACGATGAAAAGTCTTACCGTCTCCCCCCTACGGGCTGATGGGATAGGTCCACAAAGACAACAAAAGGGGAAAGCCCCCCTCTACTCTCCCCCCATTAAGGTGCTATGGGAAAATCACATGACACCATAGGGCCTTTATTTTCACCTTGAATGGCAACCCATGGCCTGGAAGTTTATGCCCTACCTTACCTAATGGCTAGGCTTACAAAGATCATCTATAACCATCAATGGTCACACATAGACCTCATGTAACTTAGAAGTTAGGGTTCCACAAATGTCTGGGCTCTCACAGTGGCCTCTCCTCATAATTGGGGCCTTACAACTTAGAAGCACCTTGTGTTTGTGCACACCCTTTGTCCACAAGTCTTGCTTTGTATATTTTTATAGATCCATCAGAATTTTTCTTTATCTTGTATATTAATCTTGAACCTATGACCTTCATAGATGGACTTTTAGACACAAATTTCCAAGTTTGATTTTCTTGTAATGTATTAATTCCATCTTCTATTGCACTCATCCATTCAAAATTCTTCTTTGCTTGCTCATATGATGAGGGCTCCACAAAATTTGAATCCTATGATGTATACAATGTTTGGGAGCCAATGAGGTATCATATCCATACTTTTTGGCTTTTTCTTCTCTCTACTTGATCTTTTAAGAGTTGGTTGAGAGGATTTTGCTACATCCCTCAACTCCTACACTTTTGCTTTACCTTTAGAGCTCCAAGAGTTGACCTCTCTCTTTGGAGTCTTTTGATAATCTTCAGAGTCACTTGATGCTTCAAGTGTATGCTTATTCCTCTCTCATAAGGTTGGGAAGTTCTCCTTTAGGTCATAAGGTAGTTTGACCCTTCTCCAATCATCTTCAAACCATTATTTTTTTTCATCAAACACAACATCCCTACTTACAATGAAACCTTTGTTGCTTGGATTTTACAAGCATAACCTTTTGATTAAGTTCATAGCTAATGAAGATGCATTTCTTTGCCTTAGGGTCCAATTTTCCTCTAATATGTGAAGGTATGTGTGCATATGCAATGCACCCAAAGATCCTACAATGATCAAGGCTAGGTCTTCTTCCATTCCCTACCTCATATAGGGTCATTCCAACCGACACCTTTTACGAAAGTCTATTCACCAAATATGTAGTTGTTGATACTACCTCTACCCACAAGTAGTTGGGGAGTTTCATTTCATTGAGTATTGATCTTGCAACTCCACAATTTTCATATTCCTTTCTCTACGGCTCCATTTTTCTTAGGAGTGTATCTAGTGGTTATTTCTCTTTTGATCCCTCTCTCTTGGATATAAGAATCAAAGTCATGGGAGAAATCTGCTCCCCCTCCATTTGACCTTAGTCTCTTTAGGGTTTTACCTGTTTGATTCTCTAGAAGAGCTAAATAATTTTTGAAACATGAAAACACTTCATCTTTATACTTCATAACATATAATATAGTCCATCTTCTACAATCATCTATGAATGAAACATATTACCTTGATCCAGAGATTGAAGGCTCCTTGCTTGGTCCCCATACATCTATGTGGACCAAGTCCAATATGTCTCCATGTATGTAGCCTTTTTTGGAAGACTTTCTTGTGTGACATACCAAATTGACATGCACTACATTTATATATCATATTTTGTTTTCATATATTTGGTAGACCAACTACCCTCTAATCCCTATCGATTTCTTTGAGAGTTCTTTCTCCTATGTGAGCTACTCTCTTGTGCCAACTCTCTAATTCTGATAGAGTTTGTGTGCCATAATTGAATAGTGCAATATTCTGGGTGTTTTGGAGTTCAAATGCCAACAATCTATCAATTTTTTTCTCCTCTTGCTATCTTTGTGAATCGCTGATGTGGTTCATCAACAAAAGCTCCATGCCGGGTGAATCTAACATGCAATTCCTCCTCAAAAATTTGACTTACATTGATAAGTTTCTTAGTAATAGTAGGCACATAGAGTACTCTGCTTAATAGGTCCATATTACCATTTGGAGTCTTTACATTACCTATCTTCTAAACTTGATGCCTTGTGTCATCTCTTGTTTGGATTTCATGCTTACTCCTTGGGTCCTCTAGATATGAGAGTAGAACTACATTTCCTACAACATGATTTGAGCATCTTGAGTCTATACAAAACACATATTCAACTACCTTAACTTCCTTCATAGTCATGTTCATGAGAAGAAGTGAGTCTTCTTGTGCTTGATCATTTATATAATTGGTGTAGTCTCTCCTTTGTTTGTGTCCACCTTGGTAGTTGTTGCATGAGTTGTTATTGTATCCATACCAATTGTTGAATCTTCCTCTAGAGTTTCCATAGCCTCCTCTATTGTATCCTCTTCCTCTTTGGTTCCTTGGGTTCCTGAAACAGTTCTTTGTAATGTGACTAGTTAGACCAAATAGGGTACATAATGATGAAATTTGAGCTCTCCCATTGCCTTTTCTACCTCCTTTGCCTCCTTCTCTTGAGAATCTACCTCTATCTACAAAGTTGTCTTGAGAGGTACTACCTCTACCATCAGACTTCTTACCCTTGCCCTTGTTATCCTTGCTTTTATTCTTATCTATATAGAGAGTAGAGGATTGATCACCTTTTTTTGTCTCCATTCTTCATAAACTTTGCTTCATGTGTGAACAACTTTCCCATGAGTGTTTTGAAGTCAAGAACTTGCATGTTCATGTAAAGATTCATAGCTATGGTGAAGGCTTCCCATTTTTCATCAACCTCGATACCATTGATGACTTGCCTTACTATTTTTTCTTTATCAATGAATTCTCCAATGCTTCCAAGCTACTCTGCAATGACCTTCATCTTGGTGACAAACTCACTCACACTTTGCTTAGGGATCTTCTTGAGTTTTGTAAACTCCATCCATAATAGATTCTTCCTTGCCATGGTGCTTGATGAGAAGAATACTTCAAGAACATTCCATGTCTCTTGTGATGTCTTCCAATTCCTTATGTCATGAAGTAAAAAATGAGACCGAGAGTTGAGAATGTATGACCTTTTCAAAGCATCATTTGAACACCATGCATTCAACCTTTCCTTGTGTTGGTTGGCCCTTGCTTCTTAGTATTGGCATCATCTCATCTCTAGATATGTAACCAAAACATTCCTTTCTTGTAGATAAGCTTCCATTTTGAGTGCCCATTTGATAATTACCTCGATCTGGTTTTTCAATAGATGAGGGAAATCCATCAACCATGATGCTTGGTTTCTCTGATACCACTATGATGAGGTGATGAGATATAGATAGAGATGAGAAGGTGTTTGCCAAAACCTACTCTACACCAGCCAATATAGCTTCAAGAATGCGTAATGTACTTCGTTAGCTTCAAAAATGTGCATAAAGAATCACTAAAATCTTTGGGGCATCACTCTCAAATGATTGCATCAAAACAAATAAGTTTGCACTTTACAAGTTTTGAAAAAACCTTCTATTTTTGGGATGTGAAGGTCAGAAAAAATTGCTCATAGCTCACAATGTAGTATGAGTTGGCTAGAGAGATTTTTCACACATCCAATTAGAGTCTCTACCTAATGAATTTAGCTCGGATATACATTGAGAAATAATTTTCGCAAATCTAGGGGGGTCACCCCAACTTTTCAAGAAAACAATGAAGTGTAGTTGCAGTCACCTTCAAAACTTCATACAAATTTACTCATCAAACATTGATGCAACTTTGTATGTAGATGTACCAACATTCCTATCTAATTGATTCAAGTGAGAATTTGTAAAATGAATACTCACTCATTGAGAAATGAAGCACACAAATTGATTGTGTACCTCGAGGTATTGTAGCAGCACACAAAGAATGAATACTCAAGATAAATGAATCATATTGTGTATAGATATTGCATATATGATACAAGGGAGATATGGAGGAATACTCTCACTTGAGGTGAGCACAATAAAGGCTCCGAATCTCAACTCAAAGCTCTCAAGAATAGGCTATCTCTCCCCATGACTAGAAGGGGTGGTATTTATACGTAAATGTGAATTTGAATATGGTGATTCATCCTGCTAAAAGTGGTCCTAGAATTTAGCAATGATTTGAACTTGAATCATAACTAAGATAGTCATGGATTTTGGCTCTCTCTTTCCATGAGATTCCTTCCACTTATGGTCTTATACAATTGACTGAGATAAGTCCAAGAATTAAACCTTTGGACTTTTAAGAACATAGGTTCATATGAGGTGTGTGATAAATGGTGAGAGTAATCCAAAGAATTAAGCAAAGCTCTTACGCTTGCTTATTGCACCAACGCTTTCAACCTCCAATTAACCTCTGGATGCTAATTTTCAAGCTAGGCTAGGCGTTATCGTTTTCTGCACTTTTCATTCATTTCAGCCCATTTCGTTGGAATTTGTGGTGTCTTTATTGGTATTGGAATGTTGTAAGATCCACCTCTAAGCTCAAAATCGAGGAACAGAAGCCGGCAACACATTTCTGCTAGAAAAAGGTTGGAAGAGAGTATTGATGCCGCACAATAGCAATAGGTGCTGAGAGGGGCTTATAAGAAAATTGACAGATGGAACGGACGATGCAAAAAATGCATCTATAGTCGCTAATATAGTTGGGAGGAGAGAGAGAGAGAGAGAGAGAGAGAGAGAGAGAGAGAGAGAGAGAGAGAGAGAGAACATCACAGACAGTTGAAGATTTGTGACTATTGAACATCTGAAGCTTTGGTTGTATGCCATGAATGATGCTGAGAGAATAATTGTACTAGAACTTTGGTCGATCAAGAGAATAAAAAAGATAGAATTCAATATGAGGGATTGCTCTATGAGATGACATTCGACAGAGAAAAAAGTTGTGTGATACTCTGTAATGTATTTGCGCAAGGCATTTGAAGAAAAGGGGTTAAGTGAGAGAGGGTGTTGTGCAGAGTAAGGTGTATGATTGATTGTCATTGAGGTTTAGGCTGTACAATAGAAGGTAGATTGTAAGCACTTGTAGGAAATGGACATAAGGCTTTCACTCTTCTGTGGAGAAGCTTATGAGGTGGTGCTACGTCAACTTAAAAAGAAGAAGGGAGGAGATGGCACTGCATTAGGACTCATGAGAGTGTAAGCAACACCTCTAGATTAGGCAGGGGCACTAAGAATGTGAGGACGGTAGAAGATATCCGAGGCAGTTGAGCAGATTGTGCCATCCGGAAGTGTAAAGCTACTACACATAAGAACATGCAGGTGGGAACGCACCAAGATTAAGTTGATGTCAAGCGAGCTGACAAATCATTGTGTCATGCACGAAGCAACTCAGGCAATCACAATTCATTGGGAGAAGCATTGCAGACGTCAGCCACATAGTTACGTCTTTGGATGCGCAATTCAGGTGCAACTCAGGTGGCACATCCGCCAAAATTAAGCTGAGTTGAGCTGAGCTGAGCTGAGCTGAGTTGAGCTGAGCTGAGCTGAGCTGAACTGAGCTGTCAAGTGGGAGGTGAGCTGTCAGTCAGTGGCCCAATTGCTAGACTCATATTCTATGCTTTTCACGTAGCCTGGAAACCGGCTTATTGTGCTGAAGAAGCTGATAGAAACTTCCCCCCTATGGCAGGCTTAGTCGGTCCAAAACATCCATGCCCTCTGCGGTAACAATGTGCAAAGAGATTCACATATATACGATGTTGTTTTAACTAAACAGGACTTCCTCTGGATTGCGGTTACTACGTTGAAGTTTCGCTGCAGATCCAGATTCACAAAAAGCACTGTATTTTATTTGGAACTCAAAAGATAGTTCTAAGATATAAAGGCATTCATGGTAACCCCGTGGATTGTACTCCTCAGACTTACAAGATTTACTTGAATTATGAAAGTTCCATGAACGACAGTGATCATACATATTGCATAAAGAACTGTACACATTGAGTGTGAAGAAAGAGGGGTAAGTTGTCAATGCTAAGAGAAGCACCAATAGCACCCAAAGAAAGCACATGTAGGTATGTGTTTTATGGTAATAATGTCTGTTGTGGAGTTCTCGTGCATGACTACATTTCAGCATAAAAAGATGGCAAATTGATGGATGGGCATAGTTTTGGACTTGCACATGTAAATAAGTAACTACGAAAGCGAGAACCGACGTATTGTGCCTTCTTTTGTTGGTCTTTTGGTTCAAAAACTCTGATGGCTTTTGAACATGTGATATATGATCAGACTTAAATCTTGAAGTAAAATTTGAGGTCTTGGAGGGGGAAGCCAAGGCTCCAAGGAGTAGCAAGAACCCACTCAAAGAACCAAGGTCGTGGATTGGACATCAAGGCTCCGCAAGACCAAGGGTTTTGAGGCATTTCTAAGTTCCCATATGACTCCAAAAACCCTGCCAATTGGCATTAACGTTTGAGCATTTTGGGTGAAAAAAATGGGATACTGAGTTCATTTGCAAATCGAAACCATATTGTTGTGATTGTATTTCATTATTGCTTGATGTGATTCAATGTCTTGGAAGTTGAAACAACAATTTTGAAGTTTAAATTTGAGCCTCGAATAGTTGTCGGAACTCTCATTCAAGGTCACGTGCCATTTACACATACACTAGAGAAGGATTCTCCGTGTAAGGCACATTGCATGGACATTGCTTGGAGGGTGTGTGTAGCTTAGTGATGAGTAGCACCTCCTTTAATGTCAATCAGGGAAGACGTGAGGATGGTATGAAGACCTCAAGCAAGTGAAGGCACAAATGTGTGAGTGAGAAGCACACAAACATGCACACACATACACACACACGCACACACGGCAAGAACAAAGAGAGTAAGAAAATGGAATCACTTCTATTACAACCAAGTTCTCATACAAGTTCAAAACTACAAGAAGCTTCTCCAAAAAATGAGCTCTCTAGCTCTATTTATAGTTTTTGACTAGCGTTGGCCCTGTCCAGACCTAGTGTCTGGCCTAGTTAAAAATTAGGTTCCAGGGCTTATTTGAGGGCTCAAACGAGGTCTAAAAAATATGAAAATTGGTAGGCAATTACTTCTAAGGCTCCCCAAGCTCGAGGACTCCTCGACTTGCATAAAATGGAGCTACAAAAAGGTGAAACGATATTTACAATGGTTGTCAGTGATGAGAATCACTTTTATAGTAGTGTAAAGATTGCCACAGTGCTAGATCTGCGTGTATGCCCATACTTGCTTCTTCCCGTATGATGCCAACAGTCTCCCCCCCCCCCTAGTGTTTGTCATCTCTGACAGACCTTTGCTCCACGGTTTGATCAATGTAGTGCTCGAGTATGTCGGTTGCCAATTCTTGTTCTTTGATTCGTAGTCCCCTGACAAGGTCTCTTTGAAGGGCATCCCAATTAACTGCGCCAGGCATGTCAGGTTGTGGTGTGGTGTAGAGCTCTGAATGCATTGTTTGTTCGCACACGAATAATTGTAGCAGATGAGTTGGGCATGGCGCGAACGCTTCTGAGTGTGATTCCCAAAACCTCGTGGTGAACATGTCATCAAAGGTTTGCTTGTAGCAGGCAGGGAGATATCTGATCCTCTCATGCCATGCATAAGCAACTCGAATACTCGGGGTTGTGCTCATATCATAAAGTAAGTCATAATTACCATTTATGAAGCCCAGAATTGGCAGCTAGATGTGAGGTACATTGCGGAAAGTCTTTAACACTACTTGCATCATGTCTAGGATTTTGAGCATCATCTGCGCAGCGATATCAAGCATGGGATGTAGGCGTGGCATCCAGTGTCTGATAGTAGCCATCATGTAGGCTACAGTTGGTGTGCCTGTTGGGAGTGCGATGGAGGGGTAATTTAGCCATTGTTTGCAATTATCATTGTTCTGAACTTTGATGGCAAATGCCTTCCATTATCTTCTTCGTTGCACTGGCCCAAAGCAAGGGTTATACTTCAAATGCATGGGAGCATGATCCCATGTTCGTAGCATCTCCGAATAGGTCTCAAGTAATTTTTGCCTCCAGATAGGTTGGAATATGGCACCTTTTCTAGCTTCTTCCGGGATGTCCTCTGGTTGGAACTGTGTTGCAAAGGAAGGATACCTATTGGTGACTCTTTTGATTTCAGCGTTGTAGTCTTCCAAGAGCACAAAGTACGGCTTATACTGTAACTCTGAACTGGTTATTAAGCACCTAGTAGCTAGGTGCTTGAAATATTCGGATTGGAGTATGGTCTCCTCAATGGTTTTCATGGCCAACATCTGAGTTGATATACGTTCCTTGTGAGTCAGCCCCATTTCTTCTACTTGTTTCATCCATGCCTAAGGGGGTTCCTCATATGTGTCTTTTCCTTCCTCCGTGACTCTGCCTCCTAGAAGAGGAGGCTCATAGTTATCTTCCACAGGAATGGTTATTGCTTCTTCCTTTGACGATTGATGAGGTGGAGAGGGGGTTTGTTCATATTGTAACAACTTAATCTTTAATTCTGCCACTTGTTGTCGTAGCTCAAGTACCTCATTGGCCGTGGAAGATTCTGGCTCTGGTGAAGTAGCAACATTGACCACATTTCTTGGTTCTGTCATATGTGGTATGAGCATTGGTTGTTTCTGTAGTTCTTTCACTTGGTCGGCAAGCTGATCATGTGCTTCTAAGAGGTTGGCATAGGTTTCCAATATTTGCTCGATACTTTCTGAGGGGATAGCCCGAAAGCTAGCAGGATCTATGGGTGCCCCTGGAGTGTTTTCTATGGCGGCTTCGAGATTGTCTTGATTTTTTTGTTGTAATCTTCTGTTCTCTTCTTGGACAGCTGCTAGGTGTCATCGGAGTAAAGCCATGTTTCTCTGTAGTCTAGCATTGCGGGCTAGCTGATCTCTGAGTTGTTCTTCCATCGCCTTACCCGTCTCTATATATTTGGCTTCGAGCTCTGCATGAGATTGTTGGAGGGTGGTAACCTCATGTTGTAATGCTGTATTACTCAACTCCAAGGCATTGACACATGCCTGGAGGTGGGAAGACAAAGTACAAAGCTCTTTATTGTTTTCTTCCAACAACCTATATTCCTACTTAAGCTGGGTGGCAGCTTCAAGCATGGTGTCTAGTGCATGAATAAATGAGGTGGATGCAGAGGTGGAGGTGAGAGATGCAAGGGGTTGGGAAATGGGGAAGGGAAAGGTGGATGTGGTGCTGACAGTGGGTGTATGTGGTGACGTGCGTGAAGTTACAAGTGGTGATGTGGAGACAAAAGTGGTGGTGAGTGGTCCTGTGGAGGGTGAAATGTGCATGGGATTGGACATGATTGTGTGTGAAGTGTGAATCGTGAATACTGGAATGGTGGGTGGTGTGTTAGTGGTGATCGTGAATGTGGGGGAGGTGGGATGGGAAAGGGAATTTCTATTATGATTCTCAATTTGTTGAACTATATTTACAAGGTTTGCCAAAAATGGAGGTAGGGTGGTTTGTGTAGGTTTTAGGAAGGTTAAGAAGGGCCTAGTGGGTTGGACTTGGGAAAGAGGAGTTGTAGTGGTGAGGGAAGATGAGTGTGTTAATGTTTGGGTAGGGAGATGTGGCTGTCCAAGAGCTGGTTGATAAGATGGGTGACCTAATATGGTTTGATGGGTGGCGGGATGGCCTATATGAGGTTCGGAAAATGGGCAAGCAATGATAGAGGTAGGGATAGGTAAGGATGGCAAAATGGTGGTGTGCGGAATAGGTTCAGTAAGGATGGCTGTGGGTTGTTCAGTGATGCTAGAGGTGAGGGGTTTGGTGGGTTGGGTGGGAGGTGATGGGGGAGATGGTATCTGTGTGCTTTCATTGTGTGCATCACTGTTAGTGGGGCTGGTCATGTGCACATCTTCCTGAGCTGTGGTAGGGAGTGAGGTAGAGACTTCCATCTGAATCATTTTTCCCCTTCGCGGTCGCATATCGATTCTTCGTTGGTCGTATTGAGGGGTGGTACGATATACCATGGTCCACATGGCTTCCACTATTCGACATGTATCTGCCAAAAGATTCAATGATTCTATAAAATGAGGGTCTACGTTCTCCGCCTACAACATCTGGTTCACCATTGCTCTATTTGCCTCTTCTGACAACTTATTCCTTTTTTGTACCTGCTTGATCGTCTTGTAGAGCCGTTTGAGTTGTGCGGTGTAGGTAGGGGCTTCCTCTTCACTCTCCCCTGATTCATTTTCTTGTGCCTCTTCTTGATCCTGTGTGCCTTCAGCATGAGTATGTTGTGCCTCATCTTCCCAATGTACTCTTCTTGCATCACTCTGTGGCCGTTCTCTCTGGGATGATGATCTGGGACCATCAGTGTCTGAGAAGAACTCACTCTCAGATAACTGGGTTGTTTGCAAAAATCTCTCAAAGTCGAAGGATGTATCCTCTGCTAATGTATCCATGGAGGTGAACTCAACATCCGTGGGTAGTGGAGGGGCTGATGGAGTGGGTTGTATTACGCCCTCTGATTGTGGTTGTTAGAGATGGCTCGTGAATGGGGCTACTTGTTCTTCTTCTTGACGGGAGATTTCTGTGGTGGACTCGCGAGGAATTGGAACATGTGAAAGTGATCCACGCATTCTTTTGGCTAGTTGAACCCCTGGTTTTCGTCCCTGGAAGAACTATAGCTGGGAGTATTTAAGTGCCCGTGCAATCGGCACATCGTAAGCAAGGCATCTGTATATAATTCTTGTAATGGCACAACAACCATGCAAAGTAGGCTTCCTTACTCCTCGTTTTCCCGCTTCATATAATTGGTCCAGGATCCACACTGGCATTTTAATAGGCAAGCTCCCTGTCTCCGCTAGGTATAACCCGTACCAAATATTCTTATGAGGCTGAGTGAATTGATCTTGAGCCGGAAATGTGAAGTGTTGAAGGCACATTCGCAGTGGTATGGCGATGTTTGGGGTGAGAGCACACATCTCTTTCAACTTCTTGAGTTTACTATTCTTCATAGACTCCGATATCAAAGGATCTCGATCGGAGGGTACATGGGTGCCGTACATCTGAAGGGCCTCCCTGATTAAAGTGATGTTCAACTCAAAATTTTTCATTTCCTCCTGGTTTGATAGAGAGGGCACCAAGAATGTGCCTGACTAATCTTTATCTCCTCTTGCTTTCAGAGTTGCAATCAAGTAATAGCACCTAAGGAAATCAGGTTTAGGAAGAGATGCACTAAAATAATCCTGCAACCCTGCTTTCTGCCAAATATCTTGAAGAGGAGCTACATTTTATAATGCTTCAAATTCTCGTGAGAAGAACTGAAAGGTCCACCAAACTCCTCCAAATTCCAACTTGGATTCCCAGATATGATCTACATCTCCCAAATCTCTTGGCATCTCATTGAACCAATGAGAATGTCCTTTCACCCTTTCTGCTAGGCCACTCGGTGGATCCGAGATGGGAATTCTTCGCACATTCAGAAACTCTTCAGGCCTCGCTGTCAGTGGAGCCTCCACGGGCATGGTATCCCAATTGTTTTGAGTACTAGTGCCTGCCTGGGAGCTTGTTCCTGCTGCTGTCGCCATGAGACTCCTTGCAGTAGTTGATGCTTATCTGCTAGAAGAAGAGAGGCACATTAGTGATGCATAGGAAACAGGATGTAATGGTGTTCCCTCCACAATACTAACATGACAATCCAGATGGTTAGTGGTTAGAGGTGAAGTGTTCGTGATAGATGTGAGTGGTGGTTAGTGGTTAGTGTCATCCTAGATGCATACTTTGGATATGCAATATACTCAGAATGCACCTACATCAGAATGGATGGATTTACAAAATTGGGTCTGGGGGTTTGATACAGGGTTTAATTCTCCAAACTTTGATTGAGGATTCATGGCTCTTAGAGCTGATGACAAGTAAAGGTCTATGAACTAGATTGTGCTGGATTTGGGACCTTTTGGGTACCCATTTCCAGACATTTCTAGGTTTGACCAAAGGTGTAATAGTGTGGGGTGTAGGTATCTTTCCTGAGCTGTTTACCAAGAGTACTAGTGAGTGTTGATTTATGCTAGTGACTAGAGGTGAAGCTATTTGGGCTCGTAAGCAGACCTTGGGCACCCATATCTGTCTAACATTGGGGATAGCCTTCATTGACCGCTTAGGGACCCAAATAGGAATGGTATGTCTAGAGTGTAGCCTAGGGAACTCCTTTGTTTTAGACCTTGATGGTGTGGCTTGCTTGGTGCTTTTTTGAGAACCTGTCGCTGGAGCCGTGGTTTTTTCCCATTTGCATATCCAGATCTACTTCATGCCACGAGGTACTTCATGTTGCCCAGGTTGTTGTGCATGCTTCTTGATCATTGGTCTCCTCAGTGTCGTGTGTTGCCGAGCCTTCCCCTTTAGAATCTTCATTGGAGCAGATGGGAACTCCTCATTGACTTCTGTACCTTCAGCAAGAGTGACAATCCTCTGCACCGTAGAGCTTTGGACAAGAACAACATTGTTATCTTCATGTGGGTTCCTTGAGGAACCAGGAGTCGGTGCCTTTTCTACTGGCCTGAGTGCTAGATTTTCTAATTCAATCGTGAGGTGGCTTTGACCTACCCAAGCCTGAAGAAGTCCACTTCTTAGGTTGAGGCTGACGGCTTGATTATAGATCCAGTCTTGGCCCAAGACAAGAGGTTCGGTAAGATCCTCGTCTTCACACACTAGTACTTTTACTGGCATTAGGATCCCTTGAATGTAGAGGGGAAGTTCCACCTCTCCTATGCAAGGGGTTTCAACACCTCCAAATCCTATCAGATATGCCTCTATAGGTTGTACCTTCAATTGCAATTTTTGGTAGTAAGAAAGCCAAACTGCACTTGTGGCTGCTCCTGAATCAATTAAAGCTCTCACAGTCCTTGCACTCTCTCCTTGTCCTACTTCTAGGGTCACAAAAGGTCTTTGATCAACTATCCTATGGGACCGTTCACTTGAGGTCTTGCTTATGGCCATGTGATAACCTAGAGCTTCTTGAGTGTCAAGCATGGGCTGATCTTTACCTTGTCTTCTCAATTTCATTCGTCGGATGCATTCTAAAGCTTCTACATGTGCTTCTTCTCGAATTCGCTTTTCCTCTTCCTTACATTTCTTTGCAGTATTGAGTCGATTTAGCATTTCTTCCATTAGGGGTTCTTGATATAACTTGACTCTGCATCCGCTTATGTAACTCGGTAGGATGTCACCTTCTAGAGTGGCTATTTGTACTACTCCACTTGTGGAGATCCTATTGATAACCATTGGTCCATAGCCTCTTCTCTCTAATTTTCGTGCATGTTGCTTCAATGTGTAGACTAGGACTAGGTCTCTTGCTTTCAAGCCTTTATCCTTCACATGTGCATCGAAATACGCCTTTTGCCTCTTCTTGGCTACATAGATTCCTGCTGCAGCTCTCAATCGTGTCTCACCTAAATGTTCATGATCAAAGATTCTAGAGGAGAGTTCATGGCCTGTCCAGTCATGCTCTTGTGCTACTTTCAATGTAGGTATAAAAAAATTCAAGGATAGCACCGCATTCTGGCCAAGCACCATCTGAAAGGGTGTGGCTTGGAGTACCGTTTTATAGGCAACTCGGTATGCCCAAATAGCATGGTGTAGCTGTTTGTCCCAATCAAAGCGTTTATTATTAACCAATTTTGTCAATACATTGCATAGAATCTGATTTGTGCTCTCGGCCTGTCCATTAGCTTGTGGATGATATGGGGCAGACTTCTTATGTATTACCAAGAATTCTTGGAGAAGGTTCTCAATGACTTCATTCAAGAAGTGTGTGCCTCTATCACTCACTAGCTCTATTGGTAATCCGTATCTGGTGAACACATTCTCAAATAAGAACTTAGCTGTTGTCTGAGCATCGTTCTTTGTCGTAGCTTTTACTTCTACCCATTTGGTTAGATAATCAGTGGCACGTCCACCCATCATAGGTTTCAATGGAATCTCATATTTTCGTATTGGGTACTGGGTTCGCTGACAAACGTCACACCTCTTCACCTAGGTATGTGCATCCATGTGAAGAGTTGGCCACCAAAGACCTGCAAATAATATTGCCTTGATCACTCGATCTGGTCCAAAGTGTCCTCCTGCCACACCTTGGTGAGCAGTTTCCAAGATTTTCAGATATTCACTCTCATGGATGCAGAATCTAAGATACCCATCTTTTCCCCTTCTGTATAGATCATCTCCAATGAGAGTATAATCTAAAGCTTCTTGTTCTAAGCTCCTTTGCCTCGTCAGGGTCATATCTTGAGGGAATGTTTTCATCCTCAAGAAGGCTACTAATGGTTCACTCCAATCTGGCATGAAAGACACTCGATAAAGAGTGGCATGTTCCATTGGTGGTTTAGTGCAGCAGATTGGGCATTCCTTGCACATCCTATGGACATCTGCTTCCATATTTGGCCAATGCACTCCGAGTCTCTTTAGTATTTGTAAAGTTCTTTGTCTCGAGTAGTGTTGCTCTAATGCACCAACATGTGCTAATTGCAACCACTTCGTGTACTCATCCTCTTCCACACAACAAGCTAATATTCCCTGATTCGTATGCTTGTACATACTCCCTGCCATGATATGGTATTTTTGGGCCTTTACTACCTCCCTATCTTGTGTGTTTATTACTAGGTGGCTAGGCCCGTATGTCAATACTGGCACTAATGGCTTAGCCCACTAAGGTACCACTTCCAAATTAAACAAATAAGCATCAGAAAGGTCATCTGATACTCCTTGTGGGGACTCTCCGGAAGTGAGCCTTGGGAGATGATCTACTCTCAAGTGAGTCTTCCCCTTTCTCACCACTACCTCAAAGTCATACTCCATTAGTAAGAGAAACCATCTCACTAATCTGCCTGTGTTGCATGGCTTGTTTAACAAGTAGAGTAGAGCCTGATGATCAGTAAAAAATTTAAACTTATTTGCGAGCAAATAGTGTATAAACTTTTTAACATCATAAACCATGCCTAATCCTTCTCGTTCAATGGTCGTGTAGTTCCGTTCAGCTGCGTTCAACTGTCTACTAGCATAGGCAATAGGAAGATCCATGTTACCCTCACCAGTAGGTTGGGCAAGCACACATCCAATAGCATAGTTCGATGCATCCACATGCACATGGAATGGCTTGTTCCAATCTGGTGTGGTCAAGATTGGTGTTGAACATAACCTTCGTTTGAGCTCCTTGAAAGAGTTCTCACATTCATCAGTCCACTCAAAGTTAGTTAGAAGAGCATACAGCGGTTGTGCAATGACGGCATACATGTGAATGAATCGGTGGTAGTAACCACAATGCCCCATGAAGGCCTGTATCTCCTTGACATTCCTTGGCCTAGGCAGTTCTGCAATGGCTCTCACTTTCTCCTCATCCGTGGATATGCCATTCTTTGACACTATGTTTCCTAGAATTTTGCCTTGCCTGACCATGAAAACACACTTTTCTAGGTTCAGGCAGACTTGATATTCTCTACATTTGTCAAAGATTTGTTTGAGTTCATGTATATGGGTCTGTCTAATGTTGGAATGAGCACAAAGATCATCAACATAGACTTCCAAATTCTTCTTCAACAATTCTTTAAATACATGGCACATGAATCTTTGGAAGGTTGCAGGAGCATTCGTAAGCCCAAATGGCATTACCCAAAAAGCAAATATGCCCCACTCCCTGGCAAAAGCCGTCTTATGTTGATCTTCTGGGGCAATGGCTACTTGATTGTAGCCAGAAAATCCATCCAGGAAGTTGTACACTTCCTTGCCTGCTACCCTTTCTAATAGATGCTCAATGATTGGAAGTGGATAACTGTCTCTGATAGTGGCTGCATTGACCTTCTTCAAGTTAATGCATACACGTAATTTGCCATTCTTTTTGGGCACCACTACAATGGGGGATACCCATTCAGTGTGCTCGATTTCGTAGATAAATCCAGCTTCAACCAGCGATCTATCTCCTCTTTGATCTTGGTAGCATAGTTGTCATTGTATGTGTATGGCTTTTGTTTAGAGGGTCTGGCATCTGAGGTCATGGGGATCGTGTGTGAGCATATGTCAGGGTCTACACCTTTCAGGTCCTTGTAGCTCCAAGCGAATACATCTCTGTACTCTCTTATTAATGCTATCAACTCTTGCTCTTCTTCTTCAGTCAGGTCATGTCCTATGTATGTGCACCTTTCTTCTCCTTCTTCTAAGGCTACAACGATTTTCTTAGTGGTTTCCTTGTTATCATAGGCCTCTCTTGATTGTGCCTCACGTTTAGGCATTCTTACCATGACTCTCCTATCTTCTATTTCGTACTTCTTGAAATTTTCAGGGACCTCAAACAAAGATTCTTCTTCCTCCGATGTGACTTCTTTCTTCTTTCTTTTCTTTACTTCACTCTTGGTGGTCACTTGTGTGGTTAATCTCACCTCATTCATACCTTCCTCGTGTCTCTGAGGGTGAGCTTCTACCTCGTGGAAATATTCCTCATCTGATGCAAAAGGTGGGTCCATAATGATTAACTCTAGATCGGAGTCACTTGCATCCTTGAATGCATCAGGGCTAGGTTCGCATTCTTCTAAAACTGCATCTCCCATGATTGGCTCTATTGAGAAGACTGAAATGTCATAGCCATCCTCATCACAGTGGGGTGTCCATTATTCTTCATTGATGGCTACATCCATCGTTGCTAGTATTTTTGCCTAGCCGTGAGGTTCAAATTCTTCGTCAGGAAATACTACAAGTGCATAGGCTGGGTCTTGAACTGATCTATGGGTTTCTTTCGCACCTACTTCTCTAGCTTTTTCTCTCTTCTCTTCTTCTACTGCTACTTTGCACATCCATAAGTGGGTGTCTTCATGCATCCATGAGGATCCTGATCCTATGGAATGCACTGACTCCGTGTCATCCTTGGCTCTATGGATGGGATTCCATTGAATAGGTAGTACATCTCTATGAGAGTAATCCTTGAGATTGACTTTGGTTGTAACACCTAGGTCTTGCAAATACAAGGAATTGTTTCCCCAATCATATACCACTTGCAATTGCCGCATAAATGGCCTTACCAAAATCATCTCGTAGGCTTGGTTTTTGCTAAAGTCGCATATACCAAAAGTATGCTCAAACTCAACACCACATGTAGTGAGAGTTATTCCTTCTAGCAATCCTAAGGGCCTCTCAATATGATCATCGGCCATCTGCAATTTCATTCTCGTCGGCCTGAGTGCTGGCTTGCCCCAACGCTTCCATAGGGAAGTGGTAGCAATTGCAACTCCTGCACCTGAGTCCAAAATTGCCTTGGTTGTGTATCCCTAATGGGTAACTGGGAGATAGGTATTTCCTTCTTCTCCTTCACTCATGTCTCCTATCTTATCCAATGGTATTTCTGGCACTGTCCTATGAGATCCTACCTGCGAACGCGATTTCGCTACGTCTGGCACTTGTTTGGCTACATGTTTCCACAATTCAGGCTTAACCTTGAGTAGCTCTTCTAAAGTGAAGTTGCACTGCACTTTAGTGTTCTTTACTACCTCCTTATTCCTAAGTATGATCAAATCTTCATTTCTTATCATGACTGTGGGCGCTCTCATGCATGTTGACTTAGTTTCCCATGGGCCTGTGAAATGTGGTAACTCTTGCAAGGAATTAGACTCAAAATCTAATCTCTCATGAGATCAATGGGCACTCTCCTGCTCTTCATAAATAGAAGGGTTGTCCTGTGGGAATTGATCATGTGCGTCATCCATAAGTTCAATGGGAGGAGGGACTTCACTTTCCTTTGCCCACTTCTCTTCTTGAATCTCTCTCAGGAACTCTGGTGAATACCTATTCATAGAAGAAGAGGTGTCGGGTTCAGTGGAGTTAGGCACATAAGCTTCCTGGGGAGGAATGCTTATTCTATCACTTGCCCTCTCCTCAACCTGGTAGGTGGCTCCTTTTCCCGACTTTGCCAGTAACCTCTCCAGTCTATCTAATAGACCATCAAAATGCAATGGCGTTCTAGTGGAGCCAGAGCCATTGAACAAGCGACTGGCTTCGAATATAGCTTGTGCCAATTCTACCATCTTAGCACAAAGCTTTGTTCGCTCTATCTCTAGGTTGGCTCTAGGGTAACATTTGTCATGATCTGTTACATTTGGCCCTTCCTGGATTCTGGCCTGATAAGCTTTAAGCATCATGTCTAGATCCTCAAGAGTGGGATCAGCTAGGACTGATCCTACTCTGGGTGGTGGGTGGGTTACGTGTGGTGGATTAGAAAGTTGGGGAATGGAAGGTGATGGGTTGGAGGGAGATGGAAAGGGTGGTGGTGGGGTAGTGTGAGAGTGGTTTTGAGATGTGAGTTCACTTATCTTTGCTTTGGTTTCTCTCAAACTTTCTTCAAGTTCGCTCATTTTCTGTGACCATTGTCTTTTCATTCTCTTCCGACTATCTCTCCATGCTCTTGTCCTTTTCTTGGGTATGCTCTCCGTCTCACTAACCTCAGAACTCTTTTCCTGCCCTACTCCTTGAGTTTGTTGCAAGGCTTGAGCTCGGGTGACTACTTGCGCTGGGGCAGTGGAAGTTACGCTTCCTATAGAGTCTACCACTAGTCCAATGACGTTGATAGGAGTGATTTTTGGTAGGTGATTGGGGTTCTTCGGGCAATCTCGTAAGAGATTCTCTTTTCCACAATCGTGATAGAAGCCCTGAATTGTCACTGGTTGGGGTTGTGTAGGGGCAGCCAATGGACAATCATGTATGAGGTGATCTCCCTGACATCTGAAGCATGGTCCTCTAGGAAATGGGGGTTGTACTTGCCTAGGTTGAGGTCTAGAGTTGGGGTTTGTGTACATGACATTTGCATACTCAGGCTCCCCACTAGGTTCACTCGGGTCCTCATAATAGTATGACTCATCATGATCAGGTGACTGCATGTAATAGGGCTATAAATGTGAGTAGAGTCAAAACTATGATCACCAGGGTCACTTTTAGAAAGCAATGGTGTCACTGGCACTATGGCTCTATTCAGATTCTCTTCTGCGGCTGTGTACTTTACTGGAATCACATTGGTTGGAGCAGGGGGTTGTTGCACTAACACGCGTTGAGGCCTTTGTTGGGTTTGATAGGGTTGCTGATAGGGTTGTTGTCGTCTTCCATATTGTTGAGGTGGGTACTGGTTCTGGTATCTTCCTTATTGAGGGTATGGTTGTGGATGTGTTTGCCTAACTGTTTGCTTATTGTATGGGCAATCTTGTGCAGTGTGATTGGTGTACCTCCATTCTATGGTGCAGTACTGGCTACTAGGATTCACTTGGGGTTGGGCCATAATGGGACATACATTCGCCATATGGTCCCCTCCACAAGTATAGCATCTTTTCACTAGTGCAAACCTTGGTATTTGTTTACTAGAGACTCCTAGCTTTTGAGCTACCTTCTCAGCGAGTTCTTCAATAGAGGTGGATTGCGAGGAAGAGAGGCTAGTAGAACTATCTTAATCTTTGTAGATTTTTGAAAGTTCTAATTCATCCCCTAGGTTATCCATGATGTCAATGCACATACGTACACACTCTTCTATGGTCCTAGGATCCTTCAAGTACACATATGATCTCAATTTGGTACTTAGCAATCCATCCAAGAATAAGGCCACCTGTTTGGCTGGAGTGGGTAACTCAAGAATGGGACATCTCTCTAAGTATTGTCTAAACCTTCTTCCTGCAAGCCTAACCATCTAACCTTCTTCCTAGCCTAGAAAACTCAGTGATGAATGCCTCTAAAAGCTGGTCTATGGTTCTGAATTGTCTCTCATTCAATGGTTGAAACCATGTAAGGGCTGTGCTCCTAAGGGTTAGACCAAAGGCATTGTACTGCGTGAATAGGTCCTCAACCTATTCAGCTCTCAAGACTTGTCTAAATTCAGCTACATGATCATAGGGGTCTCCTGTGCCATCAAAATAGTTCTTCATGGACTTCACCAACTGAGTTGGCCTCAGGGTCCTAGTGTGTTCTCTCGGCCTTGGCAAAGGGAAATCATCAGCATTTCTTTGGTTCCTTGGGGCTCTAGGTCTCTTGGTTTCTTCTCTATCCGTTTCTGTTCTCATCCTTTCTCTTCCTGGGGGGTTGGCAAAGCTTACCTCAGGTCTGTCTCTACTTCTATCCCTTTGAGCTCCATGGGCTTGGGAGGTCCCAGCTCCTTGGTGGCTGTAAGACACATTGGACCGAGGTTGGGGAAAAACAAATTCACCCTTCCAAGTGTAGGCATGTCTCCCATGCTCTGAGACCACGAAGATCCTCTCTGACGTATTGTCTAGGTAGGTTAGTTTACCTGGGCTATCAGGGTCTTTACACTCATAAATTGAGAGCTCCTCACTAACCTCAGAACTCTTTTCCTGCCCTACTCCTTGAGTTTGTTGCAAGGCTTGAGCTCGGGTGACTACTTGCGCTGGGGCAGTGGAAGTTACGCTTCCTATAGAGTCTACCACTAGTCCAATGACGTTGATAGGAGTGATTTTTGGTAGGTGATTGGGGTTCTTCGGGCAATCTCGTAAGAGATTCTCTTTTCCACAATCGTGATAGAAGCCCTGAATTGTCACTGGTTGGGGTTGTGTAGGGGCAGCCAATGGACAATCATGTATGAGGTGATCTCCCTGACATCTGAAGCATGGTCCTCTAGGAAATGGGGGTTGTACTTGCCTAGGTTGAGGTCTAGAGTTGGGGTTTGTGTACATGACATTTGCATACTCAGGCTCCCCACTAGGTTCACTCGGGTCCTCATAATAGTATGACTCATCATGATCAGGTGACTGCATGTAATAGGGCTATAAATGTGAGTAGAGTCAAAACTATGATCACCAGGGTCACTTTTAGAAAGCAATGGTGTCACTGGCACTATGGCTCTATTCAGATTCTCTTCTGCGGCTGTGTACTTTACTGGAATCACATTGGTTGGAGCAGGGGGTTGTTGCACTAACACGGGTTGAGGCCTTTGTTGGGTTTGATAGGGTTGCTGATAGGGTTGTTGTCGTCTTCCATATTGTTGAGGTGGGTACTGGTTCTGGTATCTTCCTTATTGAGGGTATGGTTGTGGATGTGTTTGCCTAACTGTTTGCTTATTGTATGGGCAATCTTGTGCAGTGTGATTGGTGTACCTCCATTCTATGGTGTAGTACTGGCTACTAGGATTCACTTGGGGTTGGGCCATAATGGGACATACATTCGCCATATGGTCCCCTCCACAAGTATTAGCATCTTTTCACTAGTGCAAACCTTGGTATTTGTTTACTAGAGACTCCTAGCTTTTGAGCTACCTTCTCAGCGAGTTCTTCAATAGAGGTGGATTGCGAGGAAGAGAGGCTAATAGAACTATCTGAATCTTTGTAGATTTTTGAAAGTTCTAATTCATCCCCTAGGTTATCCGTGATGTCAATGCACATACGTACACACTCTTCTATGGTCCTAGGATCCTTCAAGTACACATATGATCTCAATTTGGTACTTAGCAATCCATCCAAGAATAAGGCCACCTGTTTGGCTGGAGTGGGTAACTCAAGAATGGGACATCTCTCTAAGTATTGTCTAAACCTTCTTCCTGCAAGCCTAACCATCTAACCTTCTTCCTAGCCTAGAAAACTCAGTGATGAATGCCTCTAAAAGCTGGTCTATGGTTCTGAATTGTCTCTCATTCAATGGTTGAAACCATGTAAGGGCTGTGCTCCTAAGGGTTAGACCAAAGGCATTGTACTGCGTGAATAGGTCCTCAACCTATTTAGCTCTCAAGACTTGTCTAAATTCAGCTACATGATCATAGGGGTCTCCTGTGCCATCAAAATAGTTCTTCATGGACTTCACCAACTGAGTTGGCCTCAGGGTCCTAGTGTGTTCTCTCGGCCTTGGCAAAGGGAAATCATCAGCATTTCTTTGGTTCCTTGGGGCTCTAGGTCTCTTGGTTTCTTCTCTATCCGTTTCTGTTCTCATCCTTTCTCTTCCTGGGGGGTTGGCAAAGCTTACCTCAGGTCTGTCTCTACTTCTATCCCTTTGAGCTCCATGGGCTTGGGAGGTCCCAGCTCCTTGGTGGCTGTAAGACACATTGGACTGAGGTTGGGGAAAAACAAATTCACCCTTCCAAGTGTAGGCATGTCTCCCATGCTCTGAGACCACGAAGATCCTCTCTGACGTATTGTCTAGGTAGGTTAGTTTACCTGGGCTATCAGGGTCTTTACACTCATAAATTGAGAGCTCCTACCTCATGAGGCTGGGCAGGCTTATACCTCCAAAATGCCTCATCGGTTTCTCAGTTTAAAAGCAAATCTATACTCTTATTGTCCTGGCAAACCCATTCTGGTGTCATGATTTTGGTCAGGACTGATTTACCTCAAGGGGTCCTTGGCTCTCTCCCTAAGTTTCCTTGCTCTATGTCACCCATGTTAGTCTCAGTGATCACGTTGCCGAACTCATCTGTCCTATCTGGAAGGGTGGTGACTACATAAATAGTCCCTTCTTTATCTAGGTATGCTCCATCCTCGAACTTGACTACCGGGTGTTCTAATCCATGGGGTTGATTGGGGTTCTTAATCTGGACCACAGATCTTCTCAGGCCGTCTTTGTAGATGCGAGCACCTAGACGATTAGTCCTGATATATTCCAATTGAGTCTTGTAAGGTCCTTCTGGCTTTTCTAGGTACACCACCCCTGAACTACCTACTGGTCTCTCCATGTTATAGGACATCTCAGAATCACTTGTTTCAGATCTGGGAGTGTATGGGTAATCACTCAAGACCTAAGGTTCATATGCCTGGTTTATCTACCCCCTTGGTCCCAAGTACCCTCTCGTTGCAGGTTAATTTGTACCAATCACTTTGTTCTTTTTAGTTGAATATCGTGTTAAGGCCTTGTTTGAAATCACGTCGTCTGGAGTACTTAAGTGAATTTCACACTTGATAATTGGTTGAATCAAGTTTACTTTTGTCCCTTAGGGTTTTCGCACTCAAGATCTACCTAATGCTTATACTTAGTTGATTAGTTCTCTTGGACTTGATTTGTGCCTGACGTAACCCTAATTGATCTAAACCTCTATCCGTACTTAGCCTAAGCTAGGAATTGACAGAGGATGTTGAGAATTTCCAACCTTAAGGTTCCTTCCTTGGTTGTCCTTGTGTGCCCAGGAAGCGTGTCCCCAAGCTTGCACTTACTCTTGCTTGGATTGCCCTTTGATGCTCTCAATGGACCTGTAAAAGTCCCACTGTTAGCTCAAGCTTTCAATTTAAAAAACACAATAGACCAATTTCATTCATGCAATTCAGAGATCAACTTGTTATTTGGCTTGGTGGAAAACAATCCTAAAGATTCCCCAGCTTTCCTACCCCGGGGTATGGTCAACTTCAGAATACCCTACCTAATAATCCTGACCTTAATTTTACCGTAACCAGTGGAACTTTTGGTAGTACTCCCCACGAGCTTTCCAACAAGCCTAAGATCACTCCAAACAGATTTCGTATGAGGAAGTTATGACTGTTCAAGCATTTAGGGTTCAAAACAGGCTCTCAGGGTTCCAAAATTTTTTTATGATTTTCTAAATATTTTTCCCTCTTTTAAGGCTCTAAGGTAGTCCCAATGTGTTAGAAAACAAGCCCAAAAATTGTCCCAAGTCAATCAATTATTACACTCCAAAAAATTTATTCGTGAGGCCGGTGTATCGTGATAGCTCGGGTAGATGTGTCACGATAGGTCGATGTGTCACGATAGGTCGATGTGTCGTGATAGGTTGGTGTGTCACAATAGACGGGTGTGTCGCGATAGGTCGGTGTGTCGTGATAGGTCGGTGTGTCACGATAGACGGGTGTGTCGTGATAGGTCGGTGTGTCACGATACTTGGGTGTGTCGCGATAGACAGGTGTGTCACGATAGATGGGTGTGTCGCGATACAGGTTCTTTGTTTGCTCACTTGGAGGGAGGGTGTTGTTGCTTGGGGATCTGTCACTCGCCCAAACCTCAGCTTTGAGCATTAGGTTGATATCATGATCATTTTGATCGAGGGTGGGAGGATTGACATCACTCATGACCTTTGCACTCCTCCTTGGAGCAGTGTGGATGACCATTATTGCGAGCTGATCAGTCGTCTTACCATGTGGTTTATTTGATGGGCTAGATACCAACAGATCTTCGAGTGGTGCATGATCCCTTTGGTCAAGACTATTCATGACTTCTAGCTTGAGTTGATCCATACTCTGAGGTCCTGGACCACGTGCATGGTGACTCTTATAGCACATCTTGGCAGTGCCTTGCCTTTCTCCATCCCTGGAAGAAAGCCCCTTTCTTTACCATGCATGGTGATATGATCTATTGGGGTTACTCCCCTCCTATTTCCTCCATTAGGAGCTGATTTGTACTAGTTTTTGATGTTTTTTGGGGTGAGTTTCCCCCCTTGTACTCGATTCATGATGCCTGATTGGGCTTGTATCCCTCTAAGCATTTTATAATGAAAGGGTCTCTTTTAAGGAAAAAAAAAGAGAACAAGGTCTTCTATTATACGCATAGGATGGTTGATCTCCTTCGCATTGCAAGCATTTTCTTGGTTGAGGCCTAGAAGTTTGTAGCTTGAGTTCTTTGACGATGATCTCTACGATTTCATCTATAGATGAGGAACTTGAATTCACACTTGGAGTTGTCTCAATAGTAGATGAAGAGAAATCTTGAAGAGACGTTATCTTTGATATGAATGCTTTGAATTGTGGAACTCACCACTCCAAATTGCACCCAATCCCCTCCAGTAAATCAATTTATTATGACACAATACATGGCAATTGGGTTCCGCAAGTTCGGCTTCAATGGAGCGCACACAAATCTTGTGACCTAGGGTGGAGCCTTGAAATTAAGATCTCAACACAGCCAACTAACCCTTTATAGTCTTCAAGTTCAAGCTCTAGTGAGGATAACCACATCGACACATTTTGTCTATGACACACTGTTGGCATCATACAGGAAGAAGCAAGTACGGGCATACACGCAGATCTAGCACTGAGGCAACCTATTAAATTTTTTCAATCTTTACACTACTATAAAAGTGATTCTCATCACTGACAACCATTGTAAATACCGTTTCACCTTTTTGTAGCTCCATTTTGTGCAAGCCGAGGAGTGCTCGAGCTTGGGGAGCCTTAGAAGTAATTGCCTACCAATTTTCATATTTTTTAGGCCTCGTTTGAGCCCTCAAATAAGCCCTGGAACCTAATTTTAAACTAGGTCGGACACTAGGTCTGGACAGTGCCAAAGCTAGTCAAAAAGTATAAATAGAGCTAGAGAGCTCATTTTTGGAGTAGCTTCTTGTAGCTTTGAGCTTGTATGAGAACGTTTTGGCAATAGAAGTGATTCCATTGTATCTCTCTCTTTGTTCTTGCCGTGTGTGCGCATATGTGTGTGTGCATGTTGGTGTGCTTCTCACTCACATATTTGTGCCTTCACTTGCTCGAGGTCTTCATACCATCCTCATGTCTTCCCGGATCGACATTAAAGGAGGTGCTACTCATCACTGAGCTACACCAAATTTTGGCGCCGTTGTCGGGGATCGAGCTTTGAGGACAAGCATGTGATGGTAAGACGTAGAGAGGACGCGCTGGAATGGTAAGTAGTAGGTAATTTTCTTGTTTTTCCTCCATCTCCATCTCCATCTCCTTCTCCACTTCATATTCCCTCTTCCATTTCCTTCTCCTCATTTGCTTTGTGTGAGTTTGAGAGAGAGCGAGTGTGTATTGTTGTTTTTGTGTGTTTTTGCATGATTCTTGCAGGTTGCAGCATCCTCACCATCTCCAGCAAGCTCAGCAAGTACGGAATTTCTCTGTGCATGCCCCGAGGCATCGAGCTCGAGCTATCGCGACACACCGAAAAGTTGACCCAATCACGATTCTGAGTGCACCACGACACAGTGCAGCTTGAGAGCTCCTAGAATCACTAGCCTGATCAGGAAAATTCACCATATCCCGGTCTATCGCGACACACCAAGGTATCGCGACACAATCAAGTATCGTGACACACCCAAGTATCGCAACACACCCAAGTATCGTGACACACCCAAGTATCGCGACACACCGACCTATCGCGACACACCCGTCTATCGACACACCGACCTATTGCGACACACCGACCTATCGCAACACACCTGTCTATCGCGACACACCCGTCTATCGCGACACACCCATCTATCGCAACACACCGACCTATCGCGACACACCCGTCTATCGCGACACACCCGTCTATCGCAACACACCCATCTATCACGACACACCCATCTATCGCGACACACTGAACAAGTAATTCCACTCACAACAATCAAGATCTCCATCTATGTGAAGGCCCTAGCAAGGTTGTCTGATGCATCAGATCAACCTGCATACCCCAACCCTCTGGAATAGTATTCTCAACATCCCTTATCATTTAAGGCGCACCACACATCCTCATACATCACTCCTACTTCCACTCCTTAGTGAGGATCCTAAAGCTAATCCAATTGGTCACATTGTGCCCAAGCCCATTGGCCAACTCCCCCTAGAAGGCATGAGGGCGAGATCCAACCATGAACCCCCTCTCCATGTTGATAAGGGATTCCAAGTGATAAGCGGTCGGAGCTACTCCTCAATGCAAGGGGGGGATCCTGAACAAGAGTATGTCAGAGGTGCTCCCAAGACCAAATGATACTGTAGGTGAAGCGGTCCTTAGTCCATCCTGAATATCCAAATGCCTCATCTCAGCATCTAGCCTCAGACAACCAAGGCCCACAACGGTAGTAGGAACAAAGAGGCCTAGCCACAAACAAAGAAAATCCTTCCAAGGCTTAGGACCCAAAAGAATACCACGAACAAAGAACTTGCCCAGTAGGGTTGTGCTCTAACAAGTAGGATCAATGATCCCAAGACCACCATGCTCAAGAGCAAGCGTGATGACCGGCCAAGCAACCTTAGTTGGAGCCTACCTGACCATAAAAAGTTCCTTATTAGCCACTAGATCTGGCTAACATAGGAACTCGAGAATATCCAACAAGAAGTGATGTACCACATCATAGTGAGGAGAACTTGGTTCACCACCACAACCCTCCCAACCAAGGAAAACTGAGAATCGCTCCAATGTATAATTTTCCTCTTGATGGTGAGGTGGAGAGGCAAGATCTACTACTCAGTCAGAAGATCCAAAACAATATGACACCCAAGGTATCTAATTGTTCTGCTAGGAAGGACCCACTCAGAATGCTCATCAGGCTTCCACCTAGGTAGATCATCTAAGACAACCCAAAATCCATACAGTACAACATATCAGGGGTATACCGAGGCTTCTACTGAGGAAAATGAACGGGTGCAATTTTGCCCCGATGTCGGTGTAAGGGTCGGTGTAGGCGTCGAAACCAAAGCGCCGGTATAAGCCTCGGTATAAGTGTCGGTATAAGCGACGGTATAAGCGACGATATAAGCGACAGTATGCCCCTGGGTAAAATAGTCGGTATAAGCATCGGTATCTTCCTGGGGATACCGACGCTTATATCGTCGCCTATACTGACGACCATATCTGCAAAATTTTTTTTTGGCAGAGTATGTTGTCTCTTGCTATAACAACATTCCCATGTTGTTGTGTAGCAAAAGAAATACACTCTGCCCAAGAAAAACCCGAGTACATGTGACATGTATGACAGGCAACAGAAACATGATTTGATAAAGCAAAACATACTGTCAAATACAAAAGACATGGGAGAAATCAATCATGAACCATGTACAAAGAAATGAGACACATTGACATGATATTTATAAACAACAACCAGAACACATGTATATGTGTGTATGCCTATGTATATACATGTTCATGTGTATATGTATTATGTGTGTATATTTGTATATGTGTAAATATTTGTATGAATTTTTGAAAACCCTAGAACCCTAATCCTAATGACCTAGACCTAAAACATGTGTATGTGTGTATTTTTGTGTATATATATGTGTATGTGAATATATATATATATATATATATATATATATATATATATATATATATATATATATATATATATATATATATATATATATATATATATATATATATATATATATATATATATATATATGTGTGTGTGTGTGTGTGTATGTGTGTGTATGCATATGTGTATCTATGTAAAAACCATAAAACCCTAATCCTGAAGACCTAGACCTAAAACATGTATATGTGTATGCATGTGTGTATATAATTAACAGCCAAAAACCCTAATCTTAAAACCCTAACCCTAAAACATGCATATGTGTGTATGTATATGTCACATGTGTGTATGAATGTATGAATGTGTGTATATATCTATGTGTGTGTATGTATGTATGTATGTATGTATGTGTGTGTGTGTCTTTGTGTGTGTGTGTGTACGTGTATGTGTGTGTGTATGTGTATATGTATTATGTGTTTATATGTGTATATGTGTGTATGCATTTGTGTATATATGTAAAAGCACAAAACCCTAATCCTAAAACCCTAACCCTAAAACATGCATATGTGTGTATGTATATATGATGTGCGTGTATGTGTATGTATGTATGCATGTGTATATGTGTGCATTTGTGTATGTATTATGTGTGTATATGTGTAAACATCAAAAACCCTAATCCTAAAACCCTAACCCTAAAACATGTATATGCATGTGTGTGTGTATGCATATGCATATGCATATGTGTATGAAATATGTATGCATGTGTGTGTATGTATCTCTATGTCTCTCTCTTTCTATCTATCTATATCTCTCTCTCTTTCATCTCTCTCTCTGTCTCTCTCTTATTATCTCTCTCTTTCATCTCTCTCTTTCATCTCTCTCTCTCTTATTCTCTCTCTCTTTCATCTCTCTCTCTATTTCATCTCTCTCTCTCTCATTCTCTCTCTCTTTCATCTCTCTCTCTCTCACCCCTCTCTCTCCCTCTCTCTCTCATTCTCTCTCTCTTTCATCTCTCTCTCTCTCTCTCTCTCTCTCTCTCTCTCTCTTTCTCTCTCTCTATTTATAAAAAAGAACAAAACGATCACTTACATCGATGTAATTCTTTTTATCGCTCTCTTCAAAGCCCAATCGATGTTGTCTCTTGTCAAATTCCAAAGAATCGATACCAAAAAGCTCTTGCAAAACAAAAGAAAAGAGAAATTAAAAAAGATATATGTAAAAGCCAAAAACCCTAATCCTAAAACCCTAAGCCTAAAACATGCATATGTGTGTATGTATATATGATGTTTGTGTATGTGTATGTATGTATGCATGTGTATATGTGTGCATGTGTGTATGTATTATGTGCGTATATGTGTAAACGTCAAAAACCCTAATCCTAAAACCCTAAACCTAAAACATGTATGTGTGTGTTTGTATGCATATGCATATGCATATGTGTATGTAATATGTATGCATGTGTGTGTATGTATCTCTATGTCTCTCTCTTTCTATCTATCTATATCTCCCTCTTTATCTCTCTCTCTCTCTCTCCCTCTTTCTATCTCTCTCTTATTATCTCTCTCTCTTATTCTCTCTCTCTTTCATCTCTCTATCTCTCTCTCTCTCTATTTATAAAAAAGAACAAAACAAGCACTTACATCGATGTAATGTGTGTGTGTATGTAATATGCATGTGTGTATGTATGTATGTGTGTGTACAATCAAATATGTGTGTATGTATCTCTCTTTTTCTTTCATCTCTCTCGCTCTCTCTCTATCTCACTCTATATCAATTGAAAACAAAACAATCACTTACATCAATGTAATTGTTTGGAGCGTTGTTGTCAAAGTCCACTTAATGGTTTCCTTCATCGAATTCCAAAGAACTGATGCCAAAAATCTCCTACAAAACAAAAGAAAAGAGAAATTCATAAACCCTAATCCTAAAACCCTAACCCTAAAACATGTATATGTGTGTATGTATATGTGATGTGTGTGTATGTGTATGTGCATGTATGCATGTGTGTCTATACATATGTGAGTGTGTATACATATGTGAGTGTGTATATATATGTGTGTGTGTGTGTATGTAATATGCATGTGTGTATGTACATATGTGTGTGTATACATATGTGAGTGTGTATGTAATATGCATGTGTTTATGTATGTATGTGTGTGTGTACATGCAAATATGTGTGTATGTATGTATGCATATGCATGTGTGTATGTATACATGTGTGTGTGTACATGTGTGTATGTATATGTGTGTATACATGTATGTATGTATGTGAGTATGAGAATGAATATGTGTGTGTATGTATATGCATGTGTGTATCTAATATGCATGTGTGTATGTAATATGCATGTTTGTATGTAATATGCATGTATGTATGTATATGTGTGTATGCATGTGAGTATGTAATATGTATGTGTATGTATATGCACGTGTGTATGTAATATGTATGTGAGTGTGTATGTAATATGCATGTGTGTATGTAATATGTATGTGAGTATGTGTATGCATATGTGTGTGTATGTATGCATGCATCTGTCTCTCTATCTCATTCTCTTTCTATTTCATCTCTCTCTCTCTTTCACTCTCTCTCTATCTTTCTCTTTCATCTCTCTCTCTTTTTTTTTTCTCTCTCTCTCTTTATGTTTCTCTAGATCTCTCTCTTTCTTTCATCTCTCTCCCTATCTCACTCTATATCAATCGAAAACAAAACAATCACTTACATCGATGTAATTGTTTGAGCATTGTCCTCAAGGTCCACTTAATGTTGCCCTTCGTCGAATTCCAAAGATTTGATGCCAAAAAGCTCCTGCAAAACGAAAGAGAAGAGAAATTAGAAAAGGAAAAACACAAAGATCTAAAGAAACAGAGATGTAGAGAAAGAGAGAGAGAGTGAGAGAGAGAGAGAGAAAGAGAGAGAAAGAGTGAGAAAGAGAGAGATGTGTGTACACAATAGGCATAGAATGTAGTTCACGTGTGCAAACTCGACAGTAGCAAACTTTGGTTCAAAATGCAAGCAAATGTCGAATTTTTGGTCTCGGGCCCGGTTAAAACGTTGCATCGGTATAAGCGTCAAAATAAGCGTGGGTAATTTACAGTAAAGTACCAATGCCTATACCGGCGCTCATACCAACACCTCTATACCGACGATTAAATGACCGTCGATATTGCATCCGTTGTTTTTCAAGCATTTTCAACGGTCACACCGACGCCGAGGCGTGACCGTCGGTATGTGCAACGTCGGTATGCCCTTGATATGTTGTAGTGATAGGGCTTGTGCTAGTTGATTTTGGCACAAGATGCATCATATAATCTCTCTAAGGCATGCTGCAATTTGACCAGTTTAGCCTCCTCACCCTGCAAGTAGATGGTCCTATCATTAGGTAACTCAGCATCCAAGTGTAACTCATCTCTAATCGGGAGTCAGATACCCTGAAGTCGAGTATCTTGAGTGGTCAAAAGTGCACTCATGGCCTCAACAAAGAAGAGGAACAAAGTAGAGGCTAAGAGGAAGCCCTACCATACAGAGCACAAAATGTTGAATCTTTTCTCCTAGCCTCCTACCACTAGTACCTGATCCTGGGCCGAGCAATACAAGGTGCCAACACCCCAGATCTAGCTAGTAGGAAAGCCCATACATAGCATAGTGTCCTCGAGAAAATCCCAATCAACACGATCATAGGCTTTCTCAAAATCCAACAAGATCACATCAAGAGGCTCATCATGCATTCGGGCAAGAGAGAGAGAGCTTCCTAGAATGTAGAAATATTGTTGAGGATACTGTGACACTTGACAAATCTAGTGTGTGTAGGATGAATCAAGGTCTCAAGAAGCAGTTGTAGTATCAAACTGAGAGCCTTTGCAAGTATTTTGTAGGCCAAGTTGAGAAGTGTGATCGGGCATGAGTGTTGATATATGCTCTCCCCCATCCTTAGGGATGAAGAAAATAAAACCCTTCATGAGCGATACACAACCAATTGCTCTGACAAAACCTTGCATAGGCTAATCCATGTGGACTCACTAGCCATTTAGGCTTCCTCCAAGCTCATCACATCCTCATGGATATACATATATCAAGGAGCCCTCGGAGGGTCCAAAATCACATACGAAATAAGCTAGCTCTCTTGTGGAATTGAAAAATTGAGGTGTATCCCAAGCCTTGATGAATAGGTTAGTGTGCTCAAGATCCCCAAGGTGATGAGAAAATGCATGAATTGTGCCCAAAAAAATTGCAGTGCCTCCCAAAGAGACCAGTCCAGCTATATAGCCTTGCAAAGAGGGAATGCAAAAGCCATGGCCAACTCCAAGGCAGACTAGTTGCGAAAAGGAAGGGCCACAACATTCACCCTAATAGGTGCCTCAGTAAGATCCTCCTAACTGCCCAAAAATCTCAAAAACGCATAGCCAAACCTCTCCAGCCCCCCTCTCCCCTACAAATGATAGTGAAAGCTTACCATTCATGAAGGAATCGCCATCAAGGGTGACATGTCTAGCGAAAGAGGGGGGCACGAAGGAGATTGTTCCTCATGTCCACCTACTATTAAGATGACTCCAAGTGTGAATTCAAGTTCCTCATCTATAGATAAAATTGTAGAGATCATCATCAAAGAACTAAACCTACAAGCTTCTAGGCCTCAACTTCAAAAATGAATGCACTGATGAGGGGATCAACCATCTTGTGGGTACAATAGAAGGCCTTCTCCTCTTACTCAATTACAACTATAATATTGTGAAATTAAGTAGAAGTGGGAGAATCATTTCATTGTCAAGTGTTTCTATAATAAAAATCTATTCATTCAATACCATAGTCAACAAGACCATTAGCAAAATAGATAAGTTAAGGGAAATTATCAAATAATAAGGCCATTTGCACAATAATAGTCTAGTATCCTTCAAGATATTTATACGACCAAAACATTGAAGATAGTGTCGAGGACCAAGAAGGTCAGGAATTTGTTGCTGCCAAAGCAAGCCTCATGGGCAGATATTTAGGAGTGTTGATCCTGATAGGAGGGACTATAGGGACAAGAAGGAGACTCCAATTCAATCCACTTGAGGGGGACTACCATACAAAGATCTAGGAGATCCCCTCAACCAACAAAGATGGCAAGTACCCCCTAACCCCAGAGTTAAGGAAGCTAAATTTAGAGGAGGATCCAAAGAATATGTAGATTTCCATGTGGCTTAATTTGAAATTAACTGGACAGCCGATGGCTATACAACTTTATATGGTGATGCCATTAAATTGCAATAGTTTGCAGTGACACTAGAAGTTAAAGCCATGAGTTGGTTTAGCCAATGCGACATTACAATGGTGGATCACATATAAACATTTTACTAGAAAGGATCTACAAAGAGATGAGGGCAAGCAAGGGTACAAATCTTAGCTCCATCATTGTTCCATGTTAAAATGGCCTATCAAGCAAGGGTACAAATCTTAGGGATCTTGAAAAAGTAAGAAATAGAAGCCGCAAGAATGAGTCTTTTGTTAAATTTTGTGGTGATTTGGATGTCTTAACTAGCATCTCCTTATGAAATGTTGCTAGGTAGGCCTTGGTCCAAGATTGCTAAAGTTAAGCAGGATTGGGGATTGAATGTCACAGTAATAACTAAAGGTAGAAGAAAGTTAATGATACCAATTCATGTGAGGAAGAATATTTCAGTTAAAGAAAAACCCTTGGTTGACCAAACAATTATCTTAGCTGAGAAGGTTGAGGATGATGAAGAAGAGGAGTTTTTGAAAGCTAATCCGATGGTTGTTTCAGTATTTGAAGTGGATTTCAAAAGCATATTGCAACAAGAGAAAACTCAAATGAAAGAAATTGCTGAGACACTACTAGGTCAAAAAATTAAGGGTATAGAACTCAGTAAGATATTTGAGGTGAAATAAAAAATTCTGACGAAGGAAAGAATGGAGCAAGAGGAAAGAGATGCTAAAGAGATAGTGGAGAAGATTTATAACAAGAATTATGAAATGTCCAATATGGTTAAAGAGGATGATTTACAAGATCTCAATTTGGGCCCAAAAGCAGACCCAAAGGTGGTAAAAGTCAGTATGCACCTAGAAGGACAATTTTATGAAGATCTAGTTAAGTTATTAAAAGAGTATATGGATTTCTTTGCATGGGAATATTCTCAGGTGAAGGGTATAGACCCCAAATCACATTAACATTGGGTTAATTTAAAATGGATGCAAAAATAGATAAATTATTGGCAGTTGGGTTTATTAAGCATATGAATCAAGTAACATGGTTGTCACCAATAATTGTGGTGGTTGAGAAGAACGGTAATTTAAGAATATATGTAGATTATAGGAAACTCAATGTAGTAAGGATAACAAACCCTTTTCCTATGCCATTTGTAGTGCAATACTTGATAAAGTTGCTTGTTATGAAATGTATAGTTTTCTTGATGGTTCTTTAGAATATAATCAGATCAATGTTGCTGAAGAGGATCAACATAAAATTGCCTTTATCACAGAATATGGTGCATATGTTTTCACAATGATGAGCTTTGGGCTGAAGAATGGACCATCTTCCTTTCATTATGAGGCACATAAGGCATTTGAACCTTATTTACAAGATTTCATGCGAGTTTTTGTTGATGCTTTTTCTATTTTTGGTAAAAGGGACTTGCACTTACTACATCTAAAGTTATGTTTTAAAAGATGCAAACAATATAGATTAGTGTTGAATCCATAGAAGATTGTAATTTTTGTCAAAAGTGGAGTTTTATTAGTTCATGTTATATCCAATCAAGAAGGTGGATGTAACATATATCCAATCAACAAGGTGGATATATCCAAACAAGAAGGTGGATATAGATGTGAAACAGGTGGAGCAAGCTATTTAGACAAAAAAATCTCCAAGGAATGTAAAAGAAGTAATGAGGTTTCTAGGTTTGATTAAATGGCATGCTTGCTATCTTATATACTTAGCCAATATTTCTATGCCATCGACTCATTTAACCAAGAAAGATGTTCCTTTTGTGTAGGTAGAGCCTCAAGGAAAAGAATTTCAATTGTAAAAAGAAACAGTAGCTATTGCACCGGTTTTGCAACCACCAAATTGGTCATTACCTTTCCGTGTTTTTGTTGATGCCTCAAATGTGGTTGTAGGTGAAATTTTAATGCAAGAAAAATTCAAAGGGTGGTTTAGGCCAATATATTATGCTAGTAGAATATTGTCTTCAACAGAAAGAAATTATGTCATGATAGAAAGAGAAGCCTTAGGACTGGTGCATGCTCTGAATAAGTTTAGACATTACTTATTGAGAAATAAGGTCATGTTTCATGTGGATCACCAAGCATTTCTTATCGTATTAAAAAGTCTTTGTTCTATGTAGGCTAGCAAGATGGATGCTTTTGCTTCAACAATTTGACTTTTTTATTGTCCATAAACCAAGGAAGGAACACACTACAATAGATTATTTCAACAAATTAGAACGAAGCACCAACTTGGGTAGATGATGAGTTACCTGATGCTCCTTTGTTTGATGCATAGTTTGCTCATTCGGATTCCTAGTATGATCAGTTGTTAGTAGTTTTTATAAATGGGATTATGCCAAAAACATTTAGCCTAGATCAAAGAAGGAAATTTGCCTTGAAGAGTAGAACATATTTAGTAATTGTAGGGGCTCTTTATAAGAAGGATATTGATCAAGTAATTAGGCGATGTGTACCTGATTTTGAGCAGAAGGTGATACTGCAAGAAGCTCATTTGGGGTCATTAGGAGGACATTTCGTAGGAGATATAATAGGGAAGAAGATTTTATAAGCAAGATTTTGGTGGCCAAAAGTATGGAAGGATGCTCATGAGTTTTCAAAAAGATGTATTATTTGTCAAAAGCTTTGTCAACCGAATAATGCAAATAGAATTTCAAGTCACCTTGTTTTACCTATAGAACCTTTTCAAAAATTGGGAATGGATTTTGTAGGACCCATCAAGCCAACAAGTCAATGGGGTAAACTCTATATGTTGTTGGCTACTCACTATTGTACAAAATGGGTTGAAGTGATAGCTCTCAAAGATAACAAGGCAACAAGTATGAATAGGTTTCTATATCGTAATATAATGACAAGATTTGGTTTTTTGATGGAGCTGGTTAGTGACAGTAGAATGCACTTTCTCAATGAAGTAATTTCTAATTTAACAAGAACCAATATGATTATGCAAAAAAATCTATAGCTTACCATCCTCAAGCTAATGGACCGGCAAAAAACAATAATAAGACATTGATCACAATTCTCAAAAAGATTGTGCAAGACAATCAAAAGGACTAGGATCTAAAACTAGATTCAGCTTTGTGGTCTTTTCGCACAGGTTTTAAAGTTACAATAGGCATGAAATCATTCAAGTTGGTGTATGGGCGTGAGTTCATTGTACCAATCGAGTTTCTAGTTTCAAGTTTAAGATTAACACAAGTTTGGTACCAAAACAGGATACATAAGTGTCCTTTTTTGACAATTTTCCAGAAAATCACACACCTTCTACAAAGAGAATTTGAGAAAATCCTTTAACACACATATTAAGTATAATTCAAAGGTTGATGCAAAATTATAAAACACAATAAATCATGTTTTGTGTTCATGTAAATAGCCTCTCAAGATGCTATGGTAGTGAACAAGATGAAAACTCCTAATCAAATGTATTTTTATCAAAAGAAAAAAATGCATCATATGAGAGAAAAAATTATACACATTCCTTGAAACATAGATCACATAGTATGAACCTCAAACTCACTTAGAAAAATCATTTCAATTCAAATAAAATCAAATATTTTGACTTTGTACACCAAAAACATCAACTAGTTCTAAACATGGTTCAAACAAACTTATGGGAATGCACAGAGGTGTACAAATATGCAAACAATCAAACAAGGTATGAAGACAACAATCAAGGTATACACATATAAAATCAATTGCTATGACTCTAGTCACCAAAAACAAAAAACTAAAGCCTACATATATGACTCAAAAGAATTTATGGACATCATCGAAGGTGTACACATTCAAGTTACCAAGTACAAAATGTGTGACATAACAAACCAAAGCTTACATATATGAGGCTAAATAATTTACTGAAATCCACCAAAATTTTCACGTGTTTCGACACAACCAAGAATTTTATGTTGTGTGGGCATCAACTAGATCATACAGGTACAATCATGAATAGGTTATGGACACATAACTACCAAAGTCCATGAATAGCTTTCCATTTCCTAAAACATATCCAATTTGTCAAAATGTTTGAATATTGTTATTTTTTTAGTTATGCTAAAACTTGAGTTTTTTAGAATTCCCATTTTCTTCTTCATTTAATTAGCCATGTGAAGTTGTAAAATGTTAAAAATTATATTTTTCTCTAAAAGTACATGATGTGGGCTATCAAATCCAAGTGACTATGACATCAAAGCCTCAAGGGTGTCATCAAGAAAAATCAATCAATTTGGTGTAAAAGTAGGACACTTAAGTGTCCCAGGACACTCAAGTGTCCTAGTACAGGAATAGTGTTAACAACTGAAAAGATGTATGCAATTTTGTTAGTTAAACATATGAGAAAGTTTTTGATGTAATTGGAGGAGGATTGATTGGTCAGATCTTATATTACTGCAATAATCTAAGCAGTAGTGTTTCATTGAAGCGAGCATTTTTTATCAAGGGATATGTGAATTCAATATTGATGTTTTTTTTTTCATATGCATACACACATGCATATGCATATACACATGCATATGCATATACACATGCATATGCATATACACATGCATATGCATACACACATGCATACACACACATAAACATACACACATACACATATACACATACATACACATATACATACAGTCACATGCATACATACACACACATGCATATGCATACATACATGCACACATGCAGACACACACATATGCATACATACATGCACACATGCAGACACATACATATGCATACACACACATACACATATACACACACATACACATATAGACACACATACACACTATACATACACATGCATACACATGTTTTGATCCCTCTAGTTTTGTGTATGGTAGTGGTGTGCCACAATTTTGTATTTGGTTCATATATTGCAGCGGTCTGCCACAATTTTGTACATTGTTCATATGGCAATGATTTTCCATAGTTTTGTACATGGTTCATTTATGGCATTATTCTATTATGTATTTGAATACTCTTTATGACTCCATTTTGGTTGTATATGATGGGCACACATTCGTTTATACATTACTTTTCATTGTGTTGTTGCATATCTCTTTTATGTTTGACAATGTGTTTTGCTTTATCAAATCATGTTTCGATTTTTGGCCATGCAAGCACATGGTCTAGCAACCACTAGAGTGCATCACGACATGTACTTGGTTGTTTTTGGGCAGAGTGTATTGTCCTATACTACACAACAACAATATTGTCATGTTGTTGCAACAAGTGACATTGCACTCTACCCAAAAAAGAACTTGTAGATATGGTCGACAATATAGGTGTCAGTATTTCAAGGGACATATCGGCACACATACGGGTGCATATACCATCATTATTGCCAGGGACATTTCTGATCATTTGGTTAGTTTCTATGAGTGCAGGAATGATCAAGAGAAGATGATGAAGACAAAGACAAAATCATGGAGAGGAGAAATCCATTTCCATTAGAAACCCTAATTTAACATTGATCTTCTTGCACCATTTGAGTTGCATTTCATCTAAACTATGCATATTTTAAGTTCAAAAAACATGGTTTTTAATTCCTGTAGGTCCACTTTCATTTGCACATCAAATGGATTTTTAAATATCATACTTATCGTAGATTTGATCCATAAGTGGAGTTAAGAGAAGCAATGGAAACACATTTGTGAGTAGGTCTGAAAGTGAGGTTAGGAGTGGAGTGACTAGAAAAGAGAGCTTCTTTGTTTAGAAACCATGAGAATCGTTTCCTTCTTTGCACCATGATTGAGAATGAGTGCACCTATAGTATGCATGATTGATATATAAGTGGATGTGTGCTTTCAATCATATAGGTTCAAATCTAATTGCACGCTAAATGAATTGTAAATGAATGATCAAAATTGAGGTTGAGCTTGAGATGGAATGCCTTGACATCAGATGCTTGAAACCTTATCTGTGCACCATTGTGTTTTTTTTTATGCATTTAAAGTATGCATGTATAGGGCCCACTACATGGCTATGTGTAGGCACATATGCTTGATAACCCATGAACTTGATTTTGATCACCATAGCTAAATCTTTATATGATTTATAGAGGTAAGGATTGGTGGTGGTGTGTTTGGAGGCCACACAGGTTCGGAAGGGGTGGATGTCATGGAGGTTAATCTCCATATGCTTCTACCTAGATATGTCGATACAAGGAACTTTGCTAGAGAAAAGATCCAAATATTCATGATTGAAAGAAAACGCAAGCTTGCAACCATGAAGGAACATGGATCAAAAGGTCTTCTTCATAATCAATAATGTGCCACTCCTATGAATGCGTTAAACAAGATCTTATGGCACTGCATTTGAGCACATAATTTTTTTTAATATAGTTCGTGTATTTTATCCTCACCATATGCGATGGGAAGAAAATGATTTGAACAAATAGTTTTTTTATAATCTGGTTCGTGTATTTTATCCTCACCATATGTGATGGGAAGAAAATGATTCAAGGGTTGCTGCCATTAATAGAAGGAAGTGTAGGAGGTCTTGGAGGGGATTGTTATAAAGAGAATACAGTGGTTACTAACGTTCATATATATACCATATTTCATAAGGTCACGGGGCGGGGACAGAACTTGTGAAAATGCAGCTATATGCAATACTGTTGAATGGGAAGGGAGAGCCTTCGTGACTCGAGAATGGAGTTGTAGGAGACGTCGAGGACGTCAAGAGGGAAACCAATTCTTTTGTAAGAAGGTGTAGCGCTCTCTCTAAGATAGACCGAACCCGTGTCAGCGATGAAAAATAAGACAAGAAACACACATGAGAAGCAGCGCCCAGGGGGAACGGAAGGAGCCAATAGCATCCACTGATATTCGGAAAGAAATGGTTGGTTTCTTCAAGCCACAACTGTCCTCTGAGGAGACGAAAGCGCTGTACACCTGAGGAGATGCATAGAGAAGAGACGGAAAGGAGGTAGAGATTCTGGGAACAAGAGACGGTCGGAAAAACACTGTAGTCTGTAGCAGAAGTGCATAGCATGGATCTTGATAAGTTTGTCCGAATGCAAGGGAATAGAAAGATTCAAAGCAAGAAATTCTGCAATTTTGAAATGGAGGAAGAATTATGTTCAACAGTAAAAACAAACGGTGGGTTTGATCCTGTAACAGGCTTACGGTTTGAAAGGAAAGGTGGCTGTAATTTCCACAACAGTTTGGATGGATCTACCTGCTTGGAATTGGCAAGAATGAACTTTGAAGATCAGGGATGTACTGAAGCTTCAACAGGAATGAAGATTGTGGATCAATTTTGACTGATAGAAGAAAGAGCAATACTGCTCTATTATGCATACGATTGGGATGTACTGAAGCTTCAACAGGAATGTAGATTGCGGCTCAATTTTGACTGATAGAAGAAAGAGCATTACTGCTCTATTGTGCATACAATTGTGTTGCAAAGACAACAATTCAAGTAGTTTAGAGAAGAGCTTGAAATTAGAGTATTGCTAAGAGACTTCTGAAACTCACATACGAATAAGGTGTTTTCTTTTTTATCCACTTGGAGAAAGGTGTGCACTGCATTTGGGAAGGTTATTAGCTATTTTCCTTGTTTGCTTTCAAAAACCTATGAAGGTTAATCTGTTGTACGATGTATGTTCATTTCTAATATGAAGCGCCTGTTTGACGTAAAATATAATCCTCAGAAAGGCTGTGTCCGCAGTATTAAATCAAATCGGATGAATGCTCCTTAAATAAACTCTATAAACTGTTGCTTCATGTTTTCATCGACTCTGCATTTGTATAGTCCGAGCCCGCGTAACTTAGTGGTTTGACACCTTGAGTCCATGGGAGGAAATCTTTAGTTCAGGCGTTGGCTGGACATAAGATGGGTGTCTCTATCTTACTAGGTCGGGTGTGTGAGTGTGTTTCCAATTCATTGTACTCTCAAAAAAAAAAAACTCCGTATTTGCATATGAGTGTCTATACGAGCATTTGGATGTTGGGGGATGGTAACAAATAGAACTGAGGGATAGGAAATCTGTAGATCTCTGTTCCTATGGAGAATGATGCAGGTTTTTGTTCTCATGGAGAAAGCTTGGTGATTAAAAGCAATCTAACTGAAAGAACGATGCATAACCATGCTCTTATGGATAGAGCATACAAAAATCTCTGAAAGCTAGTGTATGTACATAAATGAAAGCATTGTATCAGTAAGATAATGGAATTAACAGTAGAATTAAAACAAAAATTCCACATGTGTTGTAACTGAGAGACTTTGGTTGCATGAAGAAATTGGAAACACTTAGTGAACATGCTATACGAATGCAATTTACAGCCAATGGTGGTATGACACTTGTTATCATTTCAATGCGATTTGCTTAGAGCCAATTGTGCTACAAGCTCGGATTAAAGGAGAAGTCGAGCCCATGCTATGGGAACCCTTTGTTGGTCAATCAAATTTTGAAAAGCTCCACGATTGTTTACTTTGCATGCTATAGTTAGGCATAACTTCCATATCACTCAGCCAAAAATACATGTTAAATGAATGTTTCTCCCTATTCCATAAGCACTACAGAGATTCACCAAGACATGAACTTGCAGCCTTCCTCCAAAGACAGCTCCTATTTTGCCACCGCTACTTCACCTCCAATGTCCATGGAAGCATTATCACAAGAATTCCAATCATTTTTTCAAACCCCACCTCACACTGCCACTCCATTAGCCACAACTACCTCCTTGTAATTACTCTCCAATAAAAAATCACAACCTTCGATCCATAATTTCCCTTTCAGAGCTCCAAGAACCTCTTCTATGACCACCATCAGCATTTCCCCATTATTTCTACCAATTTCATCCTTCAAGAATTTTGGGAGTGTATACAATGCATTCACCCCCTTCCCTGACTTTGGTGCCAAAGTTTCACACAATCGCAACATGCATCAATACCACTTCTCGATTTTCACCTATGGTTTATCATTTTTTATGATGCCACTTATAATCATTAGCTATCTAAGCTAATTAAATTCCCACAAAAGGAATTTAATCAATTGTTGCTATACTGTGAGCACTGAGCAAAAGAACTAGTAGGTGTATAGACCAAAATATCAAGTTTGGTGATGCTAGCTATTTGTGAAGGAGTCTATCTTGATTCAATTGTTTCAAGCATCAAATCCAAAGTACATAGGTACTTTCTTGGTGTCATTTGCAAACTAAAAGGGCCTAGTATCAAACTCTGAAGTGATTTAGGGCAGGTACAAAGCATATTTCACCATTTCTCGATTTTCACCACAAGTTCATTGGTCATTGAACGAATGGATATTTCACAACCTACCATGATCCCCCTGTCCCCTCTTCCCACTAACCCACCTCCTTTATCCCCCCTTCCCCCTCCAGCACCACCACTCATAAGCATAACCACTTCCCCAACCCCCTTCCAAATCCCCCCTATGTTCCGAATTCCAAACACAATGTCAGTTTATGCAAATCTTGTTTTCTTTACCATCGGAATTGAAAATGTGTTTGCACAAATGTTCGCATACATGAATCAAATTTGTGAGCAATATGCCTCACTCGGCCAACTAAAGCTCAAGAATAGGAAATCACACTATAGACTCAAATGAATGTACTAATGGTCAAGAATGCTTCCCTCAACACCCAATACATGACATTAATGAAAGCACACAATACTTAAGAGGCCCAATTACAAAAACAAAATCAAGAAATCATTGAAGAAATTAAAGCTCATTTATACACATAGATGGAATACAATGTAAAACTCAATAGGTACATGGGTCTATTGCATAGTCATCTGAAAACAGGTGATAGAAATGTCCACTCAGATAAAGGAATATGAAGTAACTCTAAAACTCACACAAGAAATACCTTCCTCCCCTCTGGAATCAACCCAAACTAGAAGAGATGGTCCAAATACATATGGACACCATGTATGAGAAAGAGTATGATCCACAATTAGGAGTTGGTGGTCATGTTATCGAAGAAGGACAAGATGTCTCTTAACATCATTGTGGAGATTGGGCAAAATAGATTGAAGAAATTAGAAAGGCACATTCTCCTAGAGTGGAAGTCCAACAAGAAGCTTTGGTGTTATTTGAGGAGACCATTCTAAAATCAATATACTTCCAACAACTCGCCCCAAGGAGATCAATTTTCAAAGATGAATCACAATATTATCTATATTTTGACATATTGGGATAATAAAAATGGAGAGGTAAAAAGGCTAGTAGGAAAACTCCCTACATTCACAACAAACATTGACCTAAAGACCTACCAATGTAAACTAGAAAATGCACCATTTTTCAACCAAATTGGCAAGCCCACCTATTGAAGGAATATCCCAAAATGATGCAAACCTAGAATAATGCTCCTTTACATATAATATGCAATCCATGATATCGCTTTGTCTCTTGCAAATGATATTGGACATCTTTTCCAATTAAAGTAAAGGATAGACCCATATGTAGTGAGTAGCTAAACTACACATACCTAGTGCCACCTCAAGGACCATTGATAGTCTCCTACATGATCACACGGATTTGGCATTGGTTGCCTAGGTTATCGAAATCACCAAACATTGTTGCTCGCATGTTCTTCAAAATATTTGATTTAATATTGATTTTGTTTAAGGTATTCAAAAAGTGTAAGGCCCCACATGTCAATGCCCCTAGCTTTGAACATGGTAACCTTAATTTGTTCTATAACATGAGCACAACACCTTTGGTCAAGGTTTGCTATGCATGGCACTATCACATTAAGTATCTCCCAACCTTCCATAAACAAAATTTCCCTGATATGTTTGCAACAGACTTATAGGAATATCAATCCAATCTCTTTGATTTGAAGCCAACTAATGCATTGCATATGTTTGGATGGAAAACTATGCACTACTCTAAACACTACCAAAGTCCACAACTAGATATGTCATGAGTGATTGAGTGAAAAAGGCTAGAAGAATACCTAGCATGCGGATATATGTGTTGAGTCCAGTTTGGCCATGGATGTTGCCCAAAATGTTATTGACTACTCTCAACCACAAAGGTTGTTTAGGGATGAAAGATGTGAGAGTGAGGGGAGTATTGGTGGTTAGTAAGCGGGCCAAACTAGTAGAACAATAAATGTAGGACATTGCTTGATTAATCATAAGAGAAGAGGAAGAAATCCTCATATTTCAATCTTGATAGAATCATATAATTTTTAGTAGAAACATGATTCTTATCACTAACTTGTTGTACAAAAAATCCCATGTGTGTAAATATTTGCTTCATTTTATCCAAATCAAGGAGTCCCCAAGCTTAATGAGCTTAGGTAGAAGCTATGTCTTGGATTTCATGATTTTTAGAGTTTATTTGAGTCTTTAAATTAGCTTCAAAACATAATTTTTTACTATGCTCCACATTAGATTTGAAAATGGCCGAAAATCACTCAAAATTATAAAAGGAGCTAGAGAGCTCATTTTTTAGGTCCACATTTTTTTCGACATCGGTTTGTAAGAGATAGCTTGTATGAACTTGAGATAAATAGGACTATCCATTGTTCCTCTCTATCTTCTCTACCTTGTGTGTGTATATGTGTGTGTGCATCTTGTGTGCTTCTTACCTTCACATCTACATGCATCACGTGCTCACCATCTTCATATCACCCTCATAACTCCATAGATTGACAATTGTGATGTGGATCTCCATTGATTTTGGTACTCATCATTGTCCTATGAGTGACATAAGCCTACCTAAGCCATCCACAAGACATAAGTGGTCCAATAAGACCTTCATCTAAGATGCAAGTTTGGGTTTCGACCAATATGGCAATTCACATTTGGCTTTTTGTCGTCATGGATACCTCACAAATGTGCAACACAAACTGTATTCATGAGTGGTAGACATTGTTCATGTGCCAAAATCATGCATGTTTATGCTTCATTCCATATGCACAAACACATTCTCCAAAAATAAACATGAAAGCAAAAGAAATATATAGCAAGGTTTGAAATTCTTTCAATGAATGTGTGTGAAGCCATTGTGAATTTTGAAAATATTTGGATGATCACAACCCACTATACATATCCTCATCAAGCCACAATACTCATCCAAAATTTTTGGTGATGGTGTATAAAGTATTATAAAAGGATAGATGCATAAATGAGTGCCAAAACAAAAGCTTGTATACAAATATATAATGATTAGCCACAGAGCTTGGATGGTTCTAACACATTCCCAATAAGCTAGAGAGCTTCATATGTTAATTCTCTACAACTTCAATGTTCATCTTGAAGTAAAATCACATCAATTGGATGTCAAATGACCATCAAATCATCATTAAAAAACAATTTGGTTGTTTACTAGAAAGAGAATCCCTATGCAAGAATCGTGATAGCATCACAAGGTTCTCTTCAATATCTTTGACATGAGCTATCATGCAATTAATCTAGATTGTTGGACTAAGACAAATGACAATCAAAATGTAGGTGGTGGACTCCATGCTCATGTGGAGAGTGAAAAATGTGCACAAAGTTTTAATAGATCTCAAGATCCTTAGATCAAGTGTTTCAAAACATGCATTAAAAGAATGGATTAACATAATTGTAATCTTCAATTCTCAAAGCCATATCTTTGAATCATTTAACCTCTTGGTTTTTCTCCTTGAATGAGTAGATTTATCACTCGTTGACAAGTGATTCTAGATAGAAATCCACATCCTATGAGCATAATCATGTGAGTGTTTGATCTAAACATGCTAAATTTTCAAACCAATAGTTGACTAAGCTAGATCATAAAAGCATGCACCTAGACGATGGTTGACACATGGAAGCGAGAAAGAGGTACCTAAGTCAAGTAAAGATATAGTCATACAAGCTCCTACTCACTCAGACATGCATTCTAACACATACACATAACAACCAATACCAAAATGAAATTATTTCCTAGCTCAAATTATTCAAATATATGTTTTCAAAACAAGAAGACATTTTTACTAGAAGTTCTCTAAGAGCATTCTAACTCTCACGCACAAAGTTATGGAAAAAAAACCAAGTGCGAAAAATTACCTACCTACACTCCAATACTCCCAACATCTAGAATATGCAAGAGAATGATGCAAAAAGAGGGGATGGAGATAGAGAGCTTACCTTAGCCTGCATTTCATGTCGTAATAATTTCATAAAAGCTCTCCAAGGGAAAGAAAAGAGATCAAGAAAGAGGAGCTATCGGACTCCACTTTTTGAGGTCAGTCCTCTATTCAAAATGACAAGAAAAAAATGAGAAGAGACTGACTTATTCATGTGCTCTAAATTAGCACAAGCCAGAAATAGGTGACTTAGCAAGTGAAGATCTTTAGTCCCTTTATGTGCTAGTTATATGTGAAAGTTTCCAAATATGAGAAAAAAATTATTCATCTTTCATGCCACATTGATTCCATTTCGAGATCCCTTGTAACTTTTCTTCCTCCTTTGAATTTCTTCTATATGTTTGGGCTCTTCTTCCATGCTTTTTCTTTCAAAGTTGATCCAATGACAATAGTTATTCTATCCATGTGATTGGTTTAGCATGAGACATGAGTAACCAATAGATAAAAACATGCCACAATCTGGAGCTTAGTCCAAATGGATGGGTGAACTAAGGGTGGAGTGCATTGGATTTCTAAAAAGTGTTCCTTATAGACGGACTTGCAATAAAGGCCTATGCATGCACACTTTGGAATACATTGAAAGAATTATGATGCACTGAGATTGGTCTTGAGGAAATTGCTCAAGTGCATGTTGATGGTAAGTTTCCTAGTTTATGAAATTTATAATTTGAAACCTTATATAGTTCATGCTTGACGGGTCCATATTTGGATGATAAAACTTCTTTACAACGACCATTCTTGGGAGCTTTAACCAGTATGTTTCAAAGGTTTGTTGAAGTATTTCTAGTTGTGTTGATAATTTGGTTGCATTTAATCATTGATGAATTGACGCATCCAATACACTAACAGCCATTGATTTTGTAGCCATCAATTTTCGTGTTGATAGTGTATCAACATGAATTTTTGTTTTCTTTTTTTTTTTTCTCTTTCTATTTCTCTATCTTTTTTGTTCTTGTTTTTTTAATTGATTATTACATATATAAAATCACCCACTAAAATATAAATGAATAAAATAGTTATATAAAACATGAGAGTGACTTCTCACCTCCTAGAGTGGGTGAAATTTTCTCATTTTTTTTTACCAATGGTGCCTAATGCAAGGCCTAGAAATGAGTCCCTATTTATTGCATACTCTAGGTGTAGAAGAATAGATGTGTGCATCAAGATAGTTAATCGATCCTCACACTTTTGTTAGTGAATGTGTGGGATATAGGTGTAGAGAATGAGTTTGAGAAGAAAGTTGAGCCCCTTGAATCATCCAAATTGGATCCGAGTTGCATTGGGGCTCCATTTTCATCATGCCCTTCATATCCTTGAAAATGTGTGGACTTCTCCTGAGTATGTTGACTGATAAAAGAAGGAAAACATGTTGCTAATGTTGTAAGATGAATGTTCTACCATTAATATGGATGAAATTATTTCAAATAGCACCTTATTGATATCTTTTAGAAACTTTATATGTGTTGAGTCCCTTAAAAATATATTATTGAACACTTAAATGAAAGATTAGTACCAAGAACAAAGTATACAGGTAATTTTTCACCTCTCATTGCAACATATCTTTGTCTTGCATGGGATATCATAGATATGTCTAATACATGGTCATGTAATGTGTCCCTATCTTGAATTCATACTTGATGTGAAAAAAACTCAAAAATGGCACAAAAGACGTAGTTCTGCAATGATCATAGGGTTCTAAATGAAGAGATTTGTCTTTTCCAATTAAATTTTCTCTACATATGACATAAACACTTTTTCCAAATCAACTTTAAGAGTATTTGGTATGTTTCCTACAGATGTTGAGGAATTTGATGTCTTGAAAACCCATATTCAATTGATTTCTATTCATGAATATGTTCTTCATTGTATATTGAGTCGCTTGATTCTAGGTTGCCACCCTAAATACTACTTAGCATAGAAGTCAATCATCTATGAGGACATCTCTTATTCTATTTCCATTTGGAACTCTTCATCCTTTTAAATAGAACATTATTTTTCTTGGGCACCCAAATATATCTACCAATATTTTCATGATTGAAATTGGTACTTGGGTACGCAGATTTTCTTCGCTTTCTTTAGTCTTTGTGTGCTTTTGGTTTGTTGTCATTTAACCTACTCATTTATCTTCGGAGCTTGTGGTTGCTTTGCATCCACCAAATTCAATTACTTTGTCATCCAAATATACCTAGAACTTTTTTAGAATTTCATTTGGGATTTGGAAAATTAGATTTTGTTTATTGTTCTTGGTTTCTTCACATTGTCTCAATTTTATAGTGTGTACCCCTTGTTTTTGTTTTATAGCAAGCGTTAGATGCTTCCTTTGGTTCCTCGTTTTCTTTTTTTACTTGCAACATAATGGTTGACTACCTTTAACTACCATAAAGGTATTGATTTCTAGAATCTACATTTGATCATGAATGTTTTAATCCACAAGTAATTGTTTTGGCACTGAAATATGACATGTATTTGGACCTTGGCAATATTGTTCCTATGGGAATCTTTGAGCCTTGTGCTTCAGAGACTTTTGATGAGCTTTAGGTTGTTCATATGGTGATTTTTTCCCTAAATTTTGGCTAGTTTGAGTTTCTTGAGGTAGATAATTCTTTGGTATCCACCTGAGTCTTTCTTGTGCATGGGATTGAGAAACTTTCTCTAGCACCTACATTTGCATTATTATATCATAATAGGGTTTGGTTAAGGAATGAAAAGTTCAAAAATTCTTCTTTCTTTTTGTTCTCCTCTGCTTTGATTTGAAACTTTTCTTTGGTAGTTCCCTAGGCTCATCTTTGATGGGGGAGCTTTCTAACAGCCTAATGCAGGTATGAAAGATGGATGCCCTCCACTAGGTCCACACATAGTGATATATGCTCACTATTTTGAATATTTTTCTACATCTGTATGGATAATCAAAATGAAATTTAGAAAACTTAATTTAGACCTTAAGACCCATCAAACAAACATTGAATCAAGGAAATTAGGTGTTTGAGTTGTGAGAAATATCCACTTCAAGACACCTACCTGTTTGTAACACTCTTTGCTTATGTGCAAAGATATAAGTACAAAAACTTGACAATTTCTCATGATTTATTGACAAAAAAACTTCAGACTTAGATAAAATTTGGGACACTACATGAGAGACGAAGTAAAGCTTGAAATTAAAGAAAGTAGTGAATGCAATGAGAGAGCAAATAATTATTTTCATTCATGTACAAGCAAAATGTTTAAAACCTAAGTACACATCTATATAAAAAGGAGAAAAAAGCACGAGAAAATAAGATAAACAAGCAAGGGGGAAACTTGATGGAGCTTATTAATTCACTAAACTAAGAGAGAAACTTGTGAAACTCATACCACACAAGAAACAAGACAAACGATGTTTAATTTTCCTAGAATCTAGGTACCATACAACAATTAGTGTAGGTGCAAACAATTTTGGGTGGGTAATTGAGAAGATTAGAACTTGATTGATTTTGGTAGACCGTCTAGCTTGATTCCACGACATTGGATCCTAACTTTTGATTGTTCTACTTGAAAAATGTTTGGGTTAGCCCTTTCATATGTTTGAGAATTAAGTTTCAAAACTCCCCCTCAAGACTCAATGCCTAGATCCTTAATTCCAATGCATGTGTTGAAGTGTTGTAGCTTTGAACGATCCAATACTTTGGTAAAAATATGTGAATATTGGCCATTTGTACTCAAATGATCCACCTTTACATCCTTTGACATGATCTTTTCTCTAATAAAGTGTTAGTACACTTCTTTATGCTTGGATCTTGCATGGAACACTAGATTTTGAACCAAGAATATACAATTTATGTATGTTGTCACAAACATAGCTATTTTCTTAGTTTTCACATCAAGATCGATAAACAATTTTTTGAGCCAATGAAGCTCATATGAGAGTTTCTAAGCTGTTATACTCAATTTCTGTTGAGAAGAGAGCCATTGCTGGTTGTTTCTTTGACACCCATAAGATGATTTCTTCCCTAGCATGATGACATATCCACTACTACTCCTCTTGTCATCCTGCAAACCTGTTGAATCAACATCACAATAGGCTTGTACATGTAATCCATCATCGAATGTATTATGGATCCCTTTGTTCATTTATTCTTTAATGTACCTAAGTACTATTTTGGCTTCAAAAAGATGATTAACCCTCGGTACATGGAAAATTGAGATAACACTCTAACCTACATGTGCAATATCTATTCTTATCATGGTAGAATACAAGAGAGAACCAATGAATGACCTATACATGGTTACATCCTCCACTTCTTCACCCTCATGACCACTTTTTTTAACATTTAATTCGATTGTATTTCAGATAGTCTTGCAATCACACAAATCAAACTTCTTCAAAAGATTTAGAATGTATTTGATTTTCATCAAGTACATACCTTCATCCTTGTGTAGTACATTAATCCGAGGGAAGTACTTTAAGATCCCTAAATCAGAGATTTTAAAATTACATCCAAGCTTCCTCTTTATGTCCTTGATAGTTTCTTCATCATCCCCTATAATGGTGAAATCATCAACATATATAAAAATAAAATTAGTTTTGCTACCTTCCTTATTCACAAAGTGATGAGTCTCCATGACTCTGATTATATCAATTTTTTTTCAAGTATTCCACAAGTCTTTGGTTCCAAGCCCTTGGGCATTGCTTGAGTTAATAAATATACTTCTTACACTTGCATGCATGATGTGGAAACCTATCATCTTCAAAGCTTTGGCTCCTCGATGAAGAATACCTCTTGAAGCTCTCCATTTAGGAACACATTCTTCAAATCCAACCAGTACATGCGACAACCCTTTGAGGTTAAAATTGCAATCAAAATGTTTATGCTAGAAATCTTATCTATTGCAATATTTTTTTTCCCAAAGTCTATGCCATAGGCTTGAGCAAAACCCTTGGTAGGTAACCTTAGTTTATACCTAGAGACCCATCTGGATGTCTCCTTACCTTGTACAAATGTTTTTTCCATGTCCTTTTTTCTTCTTTGATTGATGTAGTATCCTTTTGATGTCTTCTTGATTTGATAAGTCATTATGCTTCCAAAAGTTGTCTTGATCCCTCCAAATGTCCAATATGATGTCCATTGATGTATCCAAGACTCCAAAGTGATTTGATATAGATGATAGGTGAAGTTTCTCTACAATTGTTTAGGGTCCCAAAATTATATTTTTTAACTAAAACTATCTTAAAGAGATACCCAACAAGGGTTTTGTTGATCGGATCTTGGCGATGCACGTACACAGAGATAGGACAAAAACAAAATCTCACAAAAGCATAAACAAAATAGAGAGAGACAAGAGACTGGACACATGATTGGGTACAATATCCCCCCACATACTTTGATGGACAACTCTATCAAATCATGTGTATTTATAGGTATTTTTCATTACATCCTAAATAGAAGATGCATGAGGGTAGCATTTCAAAAAGCGTGTGTTTATGAAAATCTGCTTTATTCATAAAATCATTGCTTTCCAAATGATCTACTATTTTTACAAAAATGTTGCTTTCGAAAATGATATGTTATTTTTACAAAAAATATCTAAAATACTATCTATTAACTATCTTTAAAAGTATTTCAATATGTCCATGTGTGTTCGCACCCTCATGAGTCTTCACCTACTTAATCAAAACACAAATCACATTAAAAACCTCAAGCATTAAAATCCATTTAACATTCCATTATTCCTTAAAGTATAATATGCCTCTGAGTTGACAAACAACTGACCTTAGTTGATAAGAATAAAATAGACATGGATGGCCAGCCACATGTCCCATCATTTAACAATCATAAGTATGTTCCATGTAAAGACACATGCATGGAATTGGAAAATTGGAAGTGAATGTGACTGTGAATGATATGAATGGCTAAAGTCTATTATGGAACCTAAATTTTGAAATAATGCAACCCAAAAGTGACTACAAAAACAAAAATCTTGATCTGATACAATAACTTTTGGAAAACCATGATGTGGAAAAATACATTTAATTAATAACTTACCATGATGAGGAAAAATACATTTAATAAATAACGTTTTAATAGATAACGTAGCAAAATCCTCAATATATGGGTAGGATCCATGGCCAGAACTATTACTACACATGTGAAAAGAATTTTAACAACAATCTATATACTAATAATAATAATAATAATTAAAATAAATGAAAGAGAGTGTTAAATAAATAAATAAGGTGAAGAGAGTGTTAAAAGCTATGTTAAATACCAATTAAAAGGAAGAGGGTATCAACAAGTGAAAATAGGCTACTAGATGAAGCATATCTCTTGTAAGTGTAAGGTTGTGGGTTCAAATCCCCTACATGCTAAATAAGGAAGTAAGTAGGCTAATTAGAGAAATAACTAAGCTAACTAGGCAAATAAGGAAGCTCTTATTGCCACTCATAAGTTAGAATTGGTTTGTGCATAGCCAATGACTACCAATAGAACCAAAGGGAACCAAGAGAACCATAAGCACTAGAGAAGCCAAAGATGCCAAAGTTATGCCATAGTTCTATGCCTTGGAGTAATCAAATGATAACCGAATTGATAAACAAACTTGATAAATGAATTTGATAATTGAACCGAACTCGAACAGTGAACAATGAGCATAGTGAGCACAAGGTGTATAGTGGGTACAATGAGTTCAGTGAGCATAGGGGTATAGTGAGCATAGTGCATCCTATGACAAAAGCATAGTGCATAGTAATAAATTTAAAAAAAATTGAAAAAAAAACACACTAAAAAACCAAAAACAAATGGCGAACTAAAAACAAACTAACTTGATAAACAAAAACTTGGACCAGACAATAAAAAAGGATGTTGATTAATGAGTGGACACCACAAATCACCACCAGATGCTAATATGTACACCTCCACAGATGTGCCTTGGCTTTGATAGCAATGTTGACGAGATCACACTGATGCATGTACGTAAAGATAGGACAAAAATGTAATCTCACAAAAGCATTAAAAAAATAGAGAGAGACAAGAGACTCGAGACATAATTGAGTACAATCTCCCCCCACGTACTTTGATGGACGAGTCTATCAGATCATGTGTATTTATAGGTATTTTGTATTACATCTTGAATAGAAGATACATGAGGGTGGTTCTTTGAAAAGCATGCACTTATGAAAAACCATTTTATTTATAAAATCATTCCTTTCTAAGAAATCTAGTATTTTTACAAAGACAAAACTTTCTAAAATGATCTATTATTTTCATAAAAAGTATCTAAAATACTATCCTTTAACTATCTTCAAAAATATATGAATATGTCGACGTGCGTTCACACCCTCATGAGTCTTCACTTGCTAAATCAAAATGCAAATCACATTAAAATCTTCAAGACATTGAAACCCATTTAACATTCCATTATTCCATAGAGTATAATAGGTTTAATCAAGAAAATTAGATGTCCGTGCTATGAAAACCATCCACTTCAAGACATGCTATTTGTCTGCACACTCCATGCATATGTGTAGAGATATAGGTACAGAGACTTGGTGATTTCTCACAATCCAGTCGACAGAAAAATTTAAGAATTTGGAAAACTTTGGAGCACTATATTGAGAGACAGAAGGAATCTTGAAACATAACAACAAAAAGATTAAAATGAGAGAGCAAACAATGCTCTGCAATCTAGAAAAAATATAATTGTGAAAGTCTAACTACACCTCTAGATAGAGAGGAGAAAATCACGAGAAAATGAGATAAACAAGAAAGGATAGCTACTACTTGGAATTTAGCACTTCACTCAACTAAGCAAAAAATTTATGAAAATCATAAAACTCAAGGGAAAAAGGAAAAATGATGCTCATATAGAATTTTTACGTCTCTTGGAATCTAGCTAACCATCCAACAATCAGTGTAGGTGCACTTTTTGGTAGGTAATTGAGAAGGTTAGAATTTGATTGATTTTGGTGGAGCTTCTAAATAGATTCCATGACTTTGGATCCTAATTATTTATTGGTCCATTTGAAAAAATCCTAAATGATCCCTTTGGTATGTTTGAGACTTGATATTCAACAATCTTTGGGTTTCGTGTGTTCTTTATGAGAAAGCTCCTTAAGTAGTCCCTAAAAACTTTGTGATACACCTAGGGAGTTTGTACTACTATGGGTGTTTGAATACAAAAAGTTGAACCCTCCCTTCCTTGTTCTGATCTTATTTGGGCCTTGTAACTTTAAAGGGGTTTTCTACCTCCTTGGGGACCACTATTTCAATTTTCTTTATTGCACCCTTTAGATTCTTTGAATACTTTGCTCATGATGACTCTTGGAATTCTTGTAGAATGTTGTCCAATTGCTCCTCAAATCAAAATTCAATATTAATTCCTAGATCTGTAAATTCCTAGAATGAAGTGATCCCATAAGTTAGTGGCCCACTTTGTGCTTTCTTCTTATCTCTCTTCTTGTTATTTGATGTGAACTTTGAAGTAGATGTTAGCTCTTGAGAAACATGAGTGGGTTGACTTGAATAATCTGTTGGGTCTAGAGATGCACTATCTAAGAAAGTGACAATTACATCGCCATTGATTCTATCAGATAATGTTCCTTGGGCAAGTTCCAATCTGATAGAGTGATTATAAAGACACTCTTGGAATAGGGTAACCTCTTGTGCAAGGTCTTCATCATCAAACATGCAAAATTTCACTTGCATACTTGCATCTCCAATATGAAGTGGAATTTCCATGTCACCTAGACATTGTATTTCATATCCTCTTATGTAGGTGATGTATGCCTCTACTCATTTTACTACTACTTTCAACTCTAATACAATTGATGTCTATATTGTATTGGTTGTTGCACCTTTATCTATGAGAACCTTAGAGATTCCCACCTCGGCCTTTCCCAATCCTACTTGAATATAGGGGTGTGGATCAATGGTTTTCTATGAGGATGGTAAACAGGTCATATATATAGCCATACAAAAGGAATTTCTTTGTTCCTTTGCACATTGGCATGCAGAACCTTCCTCTTGATAATTGTGATCATAAGGAGATCAATATCACAAACATCTTCATCCATGCATTCTTTCATGGTTATCACGATCCCAAATAAACAAACATTCATTGTGTCTAAGATCTGGATCCAACCATAGGGTGCAAGTTCCTCACTTGGAAAAACATGTGGGATATAGGTAGTGTCCTTCTCAAGTATTTCTTCTTTCTTTCACGACATTACATTCTTAAGTCTCTCTTTTTTTTTTTCTCTTTGAGCTTCCTTAGAGATCCACAAGTGGGTGTCCTCATGCATCCATGAATAATAAGTTGAGTCCACACAATGGATATATACTTTGTCTATTTCCTTATGGAATTGCTTCTCTAAATGGGGAGGGGGAACATCTCTATATGAGAAGTTATGTAGATTAATCTTGATGTTTGCTTTTGTTGGTGCAATTACTCCAAGCCTAAATGCTTGATCTCTTATAAAAGATAGATTTTTCACTCCTTGTAAAAGTGCACATATGGAATCACTTCAATCACGAGTTCTTAGGAGAATCATTTCACGAATTATTGGTGAGGTACATGGAGATTGAGATCCTAAATTCTAGAGATAGTTTTTGGTAGAATTTTGAATTTCAAAATAAAAAAGAGCTCCATCTTTAGCTATAAAAGAGGACTTCAAAAGTCGCATATGTGCAGCATGATTTGAAGCGATTTTCACAGGGATTCTAAGTTGATATTGAGCTCACACCATATCTCTATCATTGTCCTCACATTGCGCAATCATTTATTTCCAATAGCAATGTAATCTACGTGCATTGACACATATAGTTCTCTTATATCTCAACTCTTCTACTCTGTCATGTATCCCTTAGTGCAGTATAATTCACTGATCTATTTCTCACTGTATAATTGATTATTTTCAGTGATTTAACTTGGTATAGATTTATTATACTATCTTTTTTCTTGGTACAAAGTTTCATAATTATTGCCTTAGGGAATCTTGAGTTATGAACAAAAAATTGCTTGCTGGTGTGTATATTGTTAGTGCTCGAAAACATTGGGATACATCACTAACTTGCTAAGCATCATTCTCTGAGCATGGTCTATCATTTCAAGTGAAGAAACTTTAAAACATTAGCTATAAAAGTTAATTAAATATGCCCAAAAGGATTTTACTCAATTGCTAGCAGAGGAGTACTGTGCATTTCTTTGAGTAGGTGTGGTGACCAAAATAGCAAGTTTTGGTTCATAGTTGAAACTCCTACCCATCTATTTTGGTCCAATGATTTGAGGATTATATTCCAAAGTACTTGGGTGATTATTTGTGTGTATTGAAAAGCTCAATAAGTCTACTTTGCACTCCTCAACTCAGTTTTGGTTGATGTGAAACAGGAGTTTGCAGCACCATCTCATCTCTAGTAGGTGTCCACCATCTCCTCCAATAGTGGTGTCATAGCAACATCAAGGTAAAATGGGACATGGATTTCCATCATTCATTGAAAAATTGGACAAGGGAAATTATCTAGCATGGTCCCTAAGGATGAAATCTTACCTCCAAGGAAGAAGCTTGTATGGATACATATCTAGAGATGAAGAAATGCCAACCTTTATAAGAAAACATCAACCTACAAGAGAGGAGCGAAACAGACTAGTTGCATGGTAAGCAAAGGATGCTCTAGCTAGGTCTTATATACTCAACTCAATATCTGATTTCTTATTACCTCATATTAGGAATTACAAGACCTCCCAAGAGACTTAGGAAGTACTATCTTCATACCTCATCAAATACAAGGGCAAGGAAGAACCAACTTTGGATGGAGTTCACAACCTTGAAGAAGCAACCAAAGCAAAGTAGCTAACTATGTGACCAAGATGAAGGATGTAGCTGATCAACTTGGGAGTGTTGAAGAAGAAATAGAAGAGGTGCAGATAGTAAGGTAGATCATAAATGGCATCAAGGCTGATGAAAAATGGGAGTCCTTTACCACAATAATGGACCTATATATGGACATGCAGATACCTAACCTCAATACATTGATGGGGCAATTCATCACACATGAGACAAAGCTCAACAAGAATGGAGATACTTCTATAGGTAAACAATTTTTTGCCCTTTACAAAGATAAAAATAAGAGTAAAGATAAAGGCAAAGGTAAGCAAAATGAAGAAGAGGCAAGTACCTCTCAAGTGAATTTCACAGGTGGAGGAAGAGGTACTAGAGGAAGGGGCAAAAGAGGAAAGCAAGGCAGGGGGAGACCATACAACTCTTCACCTTGCAACATTTCTGGCTCATATCATAGATGAATGCTTCATGAACACAAAGAATTAGAGAGGAAGAGGCTTCCACAGAGGAGGCTATGGACAATCAAGAGGTAGGTTCAATAATGGAGGAAACAACTATCATCACAATTACAAACAAGGCTACAACAACAACTATCAAGGAGACTTCAGAGGAAGAAGAGACTACAACAACTATACAAATGATCAAGAGGATTGCCTACTACTCATGAATATGATAGCCAAGCAAGGTAAAGATGATGAGTATCTATTCTATATTGATTCTCGTTGCTCCAATCATGTAGCAAGCAATGTAGCATTGTTGTCTGATCTTGAAGAACCCAAAGGGAAGCATGAAGTCCACATAGGTGATGACACCAGGCACTCAATAAAGAAGATTGGAAATGTCAAAGCATCTGGTAACATGAATCTCCTAAGTAGGGTATTGTATGTGCCAACAATAACAAAAGACCTAATCAGTGTTGGATAGATTTTTGAGAAGGGTTTACAGGTTAGATTCACAAGCCATGGAGCATATGTGAAGGACCCTCAGAAAGCCTTCAAGAGAATTGCAAAAGATGAGAAATCTGGTAGACTTTTTACATTTGAAGTTGAAGATACAAGGAGTATTGCTCTCTTCAATTACAAAGATCAAACCATATTTGAATTGGAGATATGGCATAAGAGACTAGGTCATATAGGACAAAGGACATTGAAGCAACTATGCAGGGATCAGAGTGTGCTTGGCATTCCAAATGTGTCCAAGCAACACATGATTTACAAATGTGGAGCATGACAATTTGGCAAAATCACATAGGCAACCATTCAACAAAAGAGGATACATGTATGAAGACTACTTAGAGCTTGTGCACATAGATGTGTGGGGTCCTAGCAAAGAACCATTAATCGCAAGGTCAAGGTATTATGTTTCATTCATATATGAATATAGTAGATGGACAATACTTTACTTTATGAAGCATAAAGATGAAGTCTTCACTTGTTTCAAGAAGTATTTGGCATTGGTTGAGAATCAAACAGGTAGAAGCTTGAAGAGGCTCAGATCTGATGGAGGTGGTGAGTATCTCTCACATGAGTTTGACTCCTTGTTACACGATAGAGGCATAAAGAGAGAGATTACAACAATGTACACTCCTAAATAGAATGGAGTGGTAGAGAGAAGAAATAGACTAATAGTAGAGGCTGTAAGATCAATGCTGAATGAGAAAAAATATCCAAATTACTTATGGGAAAAGGTTGTTTCCATAGCCACTTACCTAATGAATAGGCTAACATCCAAGTCTCTAGATGGAAGGACACCTTATGAGGCATGGAATGATAGGAGACCTTTTTTAGATCATTGTAAGATCTTTGGGTGTATTGCTTATGCACATATACCCTCACAGATTAGAGGAAAGCTTGATCCAAAAGTTGAAAGATGCATATTCATTGTCTATGACCAAAATCAGAAAGGATATAGGTTATATAATCCCACTAACAAAGCATTTAGAGTTAGGAGGGATGTGGTATTTGATTAAACTAACTCCTGGTTTGAAGATGATTGCAGGAAAATAAAGCTACCTTATGATTTGGAAAATGATTTTCCAAATCTGACTCAAGAAGAACCATATATATCAGAGGATGTCAATTGAGAAGATTAAGAATAGATTGATTTAAAAGCTTGGAAGTCCAAGGGCAAGACAAAGTTTAAAGAATTGGAAGACATTCCATGGTCATCCAATCAAGCACTTAGAAGATCTTAAAGGGAGAGCAAGAAGCCTATAAGGTATGGCTATGACACATCATTCATCACCGAGCATTCTATATACATGGCTAAAGATTCTATGTCAGAGGAACCTTATTCATTTGAAGAAGCCAACAAGAAAGAATAATGGAGAGAAGCTATGCAAGAAGAAATTGAAGCACTTCAAGAGAATAGCACGGGATTTGGTTCCCAAAAAATCATTCATGAATGGAATAGGATCCAGGTGGATTTACAAAGTGAAAAAGAATTCAGACGGGACAATCGATAGGTATAAAGCAAAACTAGCAGCAAAAAGGTTTGCTCAAACCCATGGAGTGGATTATGAGGAGACCTTCTCACCTATGACCAAGATGCCAACTATCAGAGTTTTAGTAAGTATTACTACTTCAAAAAATTGGAATTTCTACCAATTAGATGTTAAAAATGCATTCCTTAATCGATGGATCTCTAAAGAGGTCTACATGGATCAACCACGAGGATCTGAAGACAAAGACAAACCTGATTATGTACGTAAATTAAGGAAGGTGCTATATGGTATAAAGCAAGCTCCTAAAGCTTGGAACCATAGGCTTGTCACATACTTGCAAGATCAAAGCTTTGTTGCAAGCAAGGTAGATTCTTTAGTGTTCATTAAGAAGAATAATTTAGAAGTTATTTATCTATGTGTTTATGTGTATAACATTATCATTATAGGAGATGATCCCGATGGAATCAAGAAGATCAAAGCTCGGATGAAGGAAGAGTTCAAGATCAATTATCTTGGATTGCTTACATATTTTCTTGGTTTAGAGATTGTTTATATAGATTCTGGTGTTTTCATTACTCAAAGGAAATACATCCATGATATGCTAGTTAGGCTCAAGATGGAAAATTCAAAACATGTAGGTACACCCATGGAATTGAAACACAAACTTAGGACTCATGAAGGAGAGCCACTTGAAGACATCATAGGTTATGAGCCACTTGAAGGCATCATAGATTATCAAAGTCTTGTCGGGAGTCTCAATTATGCAGTCCGAACAAGAGTGGAGATATGCTATGGAGTAGTACCTGGATTTTATTCATTCACATTTGACTTGGATATCAAGCTATACTCTGATGCATATTGGGCTGGCTCAAAAGATGATAGGAGAAGTACCTTTGGCTACTTATCTTTTTCAAGATCAAAGTTGATCTCATGGTCATCAAAGAAACAACCAACTATGGCATTGTCATCAATTGAAGCTGAATATAGAGGCCTAACAAATGCAACACAAGAAGCATTGTGGTTAAAGCTAATACACTCCAATGATCTTTGTAGATAACACTAGCTCACTTCATTTGGATACTAATCTTGTATATCATGCAAGGACTAAGCACATTGAAGTGCATTATCATTATGTGAGAGAGAAGCTACTTAGCAAGGACATACAATTGTCCTATTTGATCAACTTGCAATGTGCAGATATGCTAACCAAATCCTTGGATGGAACTAAATTGAACAAGTTCAATATGATGATTGGATTGCAGGAGATTAAAGACAGTTGAAGCCCAAGCATATTAGCCTTGAGGGGGAGTTGTGGGTGCAATTACTCCAAGCCTAAATGCTTGAGCATTTATCCTAAGGCTCATATGTGCATTAACGTACTAGCACATGAATAATCTCTTATAAAAGATAGATTTTTTACTCCTGGTAAAAGTGCACATATGGAATCACTTCAATCACGAGTTCTTAGGAGAATCTTTTCATGAATTATTAGTGAGGTACATGGAGATTGAGATCCTAAATTCTAGAGATACTTTTTGGTAGAAGTTTGAATTTCAAAATAAAAAAGAGCTCCAACTTTAGCTATAAAAGAGGAATTCAAAACTTGCATACATGCAGCCCGATTTGAAGAGACTTTCAGAGGGATTATAAGTTGATATTGAGCTCACACCATAGATCTATCATTCCCCTCACATTGTGCAATCATTCATTGCCAATGTCAATGTAATCGATGTGCATTAATACATATAGTTCTCTTCTATCACAACTCTTCTAGTCTCTCATGTATCACTCATAATAGTGTACTTTATTGATCTATTTCTCAATGTATACTTGATCATTTGAAGATATTTAAGTTGTTATAGATTCAATATATTGTCTACTTTCTTATTACAAAGTCTCATATTTATTGCCTCAACCAATTTCATTTTGAAGTCTTTGGAAGTTTTTGGCTACTCTTCTAACTTTGAAAGCCTTCCTTCATAATTGTCTTTGCTAAAATTCATTTCTTCATCCACTTCATATGGTTTTTCCTTACATATAGCTACAATTTTCTCTCTTTTTGACATGGTAATGGCTGTCATACTCTCTTGCAACTTGTCTTCATGCCTTCTTTTATGTATCGTGGCTGCCCTTTGCTTTCTACGAACTCCTTCTATAGAGGTGGTTTCTCTTAATCCTCTAAAATTTCCCTTTTATGGTTGATCTTACTCTTTCTTTGTGCATGATTTCTTCTATTCCAAATCTCAAAATTTTCTTGGCTTCACTTTGGTTTCTTTGGACTCTTCTTGGATATTCCCATCCTTGGAAGGTACTCCATGCTTCATAATATTTTCTTCATACTTCATGATTGTTTGTATATGTGCAAAATCAGCAATTGGCTAATCATACATGGACTCTTTGATAAGTTCCTCTTCAAGTTCAGAGTGGGAGACTTCATCTTGCATTCCTCCCTTTTTTTACCTTCTATGGTACCTATGAAAGAGGAAGAATGCCACTGACATTGTAACAATTATACAATCCATTCTTACCCTTTTGTTTGTTGGCATTTTCCCTTTTGAGAATTAAATGGCAACCTTGACTTTACATGGGATTTCCACTCTTTTTGGTGGTATTACTATCCTCAACCTTTGACTAGATGCTCACTTGATCTTTGGTGCTTCTTGCATCTAACAAGGCTTGCCATTCCTCTTGGGATGGTCTTACTTTCCTTTACATAGGCTTGCCTTGGTGGTCTTACTAGCCTCAAGCTTTGACTAGGACTTCACTTGGTCTTTGGTGCGTTTTGAACCTAACAAGGCTTGCCATTCCACTTGGAATGGTCTTAATTTCTTAACATAGGCTTGCCACTCTCTTTGGTGGTCTTAGTATCCTCAACCTTTGATTAGACCTTCACTTTCTCTTTCCTTGGAACTTATCACCATGCACAATGTGGATTTTTCTCAGCCCTTTTCTTCAGCCATTAATTTTGAAAATGGACTTCCTTATCTTCTTGAAATTTAGCCAAATTTTTAGCAGTCTCTTAGGTAACTCTTCATTCTATCTTGCTGCTTGCTTATTGCTCCTTGAACCTTGGCAAATCTCTTCAAGTCTTTGTGAAATATTTGACACTTTATGGCAGCCCTTCTTTGGAGTCTTCTACTCCTTATTTGATGTGAAGCTCAATCGTAGGCTTTAAAATTATTTGATACCTTTGTCTTCTCAAAATGATCTTCAAATTGATGGCATTCCAATGTAAGTTTGATGGTAGCTCTGTTGACTTTTTGCAATTCTCAACCTTGCTTTGCTTTTCTTCAACTCCTTCAAATCTTCAAGAGTGTTACCATAGAAATCATTGCTTTGACCACCTTCATCTTTGGCTCTAATATTCAAGTCTTCAAGACTAATGCTCATGTGTTTGGAAACCTTTTAGCTCGAGCTCGTCCCTTCACTTCGGCTCCAAGATTTGTGTCTTCACTTCATCCAAGATTTTCCCACCTTGCTTTGGCTTGTCAAAATAGGAGCATTGGGTTCATTTGTTTGATCTCAACTCAATAATCAAACACTTTTAGTTATCATAACATGAGCATACTTATAGTTTCTTCACAACTAAAAGATACATCCATAATAAGATACATCCACAAAATTAACATAGCAACGATTTAACAATTCAATATCATGATAACGAATCTACATAAGCATGCATACAAATCATCAATCAATCGAGCATATATTCAGCCCTCTTTATGCCAATTCATATGGCTACATAAACCTAAGAATATTTAGGTTGAATAGACTATACAAAATAGCGTAATACTCATCCAGACATCATGGAACATCTCTATATATTCTTCTTGACCATATATTCATACATTTTTGCATGTTAGACACCAATCATCAATTCTCAATTCAACTTATATTCAGTCTAAGCATGGTTGTCCACAACCATCATTCATCTTGAGCGTAAACTTCACAAGCATGCATACAATGTTCATATACAACTAGATGTAGTTTTGCATCCATGATTCTTTGCTTCAATCTTCATCTTCTTGTATAGGCTACTCATAATGCTTGAACCAAGTGATTAGAAACACTTATAACAAGAATCAATACTAAAAGATATGTAGTAGTAAAAGAGAGTATATGACTTCAAATAACATAAACTGACAAAACTTTCTTACATACAATAGCTTCAACTCCATAACTTTACAATAGCATGAATGTTGCACACTCCATGTAGAATCATAGGCTTATAGCTTCAAGCTTTCCTTCTACTTCTTTGAGTATTGCTCCAGTTCTCTTCTTTGTCAAGATGTGTGCTCCAATACTAGTTATTTGGTACCAAATGTGGAGAGATTTAACTACAATATGCACAAAAAATTTATCAAACGTCTTCCAAAAATTCTTTTGTCATATATGTACTTACTAAAATATGATTCAGATACAACTCAGACATCCAATGACTATCATATTTTTTCACATGTACTACAAGATTTCTAACAAGCTATAGATCAATCCAATTAGAGTTAAAATGAATAAGAAATAACTACCTAACAACAAACTATTTATCAACTGAGATTAAGTAGAGAATAGAGTCTAAGAAGAATTGATTCTAAGAACTATTCAAGAAGAGTGTAGTAGTGCTATTTGAAACACAAAAAGTACACACATTTCACTTTCCATAAATGATATCCTATAAATTAAGTGGATATCTAGATAGAGAGAATAAATTCTATAAGATGCCTATGTAGAAAAAAAGATATACTTTTGGGATACTTGTGTGCCTTGTAACACAGTATTTAGGGTGATTCTTATATGCTTTGGTGAGACGATGACTTGAGCATGATTATACACTATCTCCTTGTCATCTGCACAAAACTTCACGCCTAAAAGCCTTTTAAATATAGATAAATGTACATGGGACCTTGTGTCTCTTCATCTACCCTTGCATATTCTCTCGTTTCATGGCCTTCCACTTCTTGTCCTTTGTCATTCCACTAACTTTGGTGACTTTTGGTGCTCAAATTCACTCCATAAGGATATAGCATCACCTTTTTAACATGGTGAGTATGAATATTGTGGGGGTTGAATCAACCATTTTCTATTATAAGGACAATAATCTATGGTGTGATCATTGAACCACTCAATGTAATAGTACAAGGAAATGTCTAGCATATGTGGTTTCAAATAGATAAAACGGGGTACCTGGGAGGATTCTTCTTGAGGAAAATCATGGTTTGGATGGTCGTTTTCACACTATAGAGATCCTCTTGCCATAGGAATCCTTTTAGGTTGAAGAGGATATGGTGTAGAAGTGTTGTGATTCTGCAATTAGCCACAATTTCTACCAACTTGGACATAGATGGTGTATGGTAAGAGGTTATGCTAGAGGAATATTCTAAGACAAGTTTTCCTCTAGGTCTATACACACTTCTAGACATGCATTAATGTTATCAAAACTCTTAACATACACCAAAGTGCTTAGTCTCCCATTCAATAATCCATCTAAAACAAAGATACCTTTTTTTGGTTAGAAGATTATTCTATCTCTACACATATATCCACATATTTTTTAAAATACATAGCCTCTAGCCTTATAGTGTCATGGTTGTCCTATTTTAAATTATGGATTGATGATGAAGTGTCAACCATAACTCCTCTCTTTGCAAATTCACCAATAGAATCCTTAAGAAGATGATCAATTTGGTTAAGCCAACTTTGTTCAGTGGTTGAAACCAAGCTAAATTCATACCAACCAATGTCATACCAAATACTTTAAACTGAGCAAAAAATGCATCTACTTTATTAGCCCTTTGTACTTGTTCAAATTTTGTTATTTGATCAGATGGGAAAACACCTTCCATAGATGATGCCCAAAACTAGGCCCAAAACATCACTCAATACTTGATGTTGATGAAAACAACAAAGTGTCAGTAATACTTGTATCGTGACTCCTAGAATTGATGACACCATGCCATTTGGTCAGTGTTGGTGCACCATAAAAGACACCACGATACATGAAACCACAATACACAATACCTAAGATGTGTCAATGAAACCTACCTCATGTCACCAAACCTTATGACACACAATATCACAATACGCGATACCTAAGAGGTGTTGGTGACACTTGGTTCTTAGGAAACTTTTTAGATGTCACGATACTTGACAAGTATCAATGATACTTGGAGTGCATGACACCTAGAAGGTGTCAGTGATACTTGCCTACCCATGTTATCTAGCAGGTGTGATGACACTTATCAAGCCTCATGATACTTTATAGATGCCACAATACCTTAGCGGTTTTATGTAACTTAGTAAGTGTCATTTTCCCTAGATGTCCATGATACATGTGGAGTGTTGAGAATACCTGACTTGGGATGGCACTTGCCAAGTGTAGGTGAAACTTGATGGGTGTTGTTAAACTTGACCAAGTTTCATGATACATAGGGAATCAAGTGTTGTGACACCTGACTCGGTCCAAATGCCGCAATACTTACATTACTTTTCCAAATTTAAAAAAACGAATTATATATTTGGATTTTTCTATCTCTCTCTCTTCTATTGAAACATATGCTCATATGCTCAAAATGATCCCTAAAGAAGAAAAATATGACTATAAAACACTAAGGTTTTACTCAATATTGCTTATTGGGTGTCATTTTGGAAAACGTGATTTTAGCTACTTGTCGTTCTTCTCTTGAGGATGTTGTCTCATTCTTTACCTCCTTCAAGCCATTATGCAAACCACACATACAATGTGAAAATACATCATACTTGTTTCTCTCTCTCACTTTCTACTACTCTAGCTCTCAATATTGAATATGCAAAATTGAGTAGTACTAGGGTTTTTGAAGGTATGCATGCTCCTAAGAACTCAAAATAGGTTATTTGATTTACATACGATGATACTCATTATCACAAACTCACTAGAAATCAACTCACTCTACTCTATTATGGTCCTAATTACACTAACCCAAACAAATTTGACTACACACCTAACTAAGTAGCTACACACATGGTAAGTGAATAGAAATGCTAGTCAACATGACCTTTAATGCACATCTATTTCACAAGATATCTATAACCATCACACAAGCACCTTGACATAGGCACTATGCCTAGCAATGGCATTGTAAATGTGTAGCACTTGTCGATAAGTGATTCTAGATAACAATTACACATCCTTTGTGTAATCAAGTGGTGGCTTGACCTAAAATTGCTAAATTGATAAAATGAGAGACAAGCCATCCAAGAGCATAGAAGCATGTACTTAGATGATGTTGGACACATGGAATGGACAAAGAGGCACCTAAGGAAAGTAAACATACACTCATATCACCTCCTAGTGACATGTCTAGAATCACCTACCTACACTCTCATGCTCCTAAAACCTAGAAAACATGCATAACACCTCACTAAAAAAAGAAAAGAGGTCAAGGAATAGGACTTGCTAGACTGCACTTCTTCAAGTTAGTTTCCATTCAAAATGAAAAGAATTTCTTCAAAATGAGAAGAGATTGAAGTTTACAACTTCCGTGATGGAATTTCTTGTTACAATCAAGTAGCTATAGTCCCTTAGGATCAACACAAAATGGATTTTTCCACAGAATGGCGAATATTTTCATTTTTTGTGATGCCATTTGTTCTCACTAATGCACCTACAACATTCCAAAGGCTTATGTGTCATGTGGCTAACGACATCTTGCAAAAGAATTTAGAAGTCTATGTGGATGATTTGTGTGCTCATTCCCACATAAGAGAAACTCACATCCTAGAGCTCTAGAAGATTTTTGATAAGTGTAGAAAGTATCAAGTGTGCTTAAACCTAGAAAAATGTGTTTTCATAGTTAGGCAAGGCAAGATCTTAGGTGATATCATGTCAAAGAATGGAATATCAACAGATGAAGTGGAGGTGAGAGCAATAGTAGAGTTATCAAGGCCTAGGACGACTCAATGAAGTACAACAAGCTTTTATGGATCATTGTGGATGCTACTAACATTTTAATCACATATATGCAATCATTGCAAAGTACACGTACAACCTTCTAAAAAATTTTGAGTGGAATTATGAGTGTGACAAATACTTCCTAGAGTTGAAACAATGATTGTGTTGTCTTAGACATTATTTGCTTGCAAATAAGTTCAATTTTTTATAGACCATCAAGCTTTTCTATACTTGGTGAACAAACCTTACAATACAAGTAGATTAGTAAGATGGTTTCTCTTACTTATCAAGTATGATTTTGAAGTCATTGTTAGGAAAGGTAAGACCCACCTTTGGGTAGTTCACCTTTCATGACTTACATTTGGAGAATCCCCACAAGGTGTGTCACATGAATTTCGTGATGCTTACTTTTTCAAGCTAGAAGTAGTTCCAAATGGCCTAAAAACCTAATGCGCATTCTTACATTTGGACCTAAGAACCTAGTGGTTAGGACAAAAGATGAGGAGATAATCAAATCCCCAAAATATCATATACTGGAAAGAAGAATTTCCAAGCACGATAGACAAGAAAACTTAGTTTCTTATGTGGAAGAGGAAGAGCATGAAGAAATGGTTGGAATTAGCACATGTAGGTGCATTAGGGAAACACCATCCAAAGCATAAAACCCTACAAGCATTGAAGAGATTAGGAATATATTGGCCAATAATGAAAGGAGATTTTTATAAGTTTCTCAAGGATTATCCAACTTGTATTAGCATACCCCTTGTAGAATATGCCTCTCTATATCAAGTGTCTCTAGTACTTGATGGGGTCAGTCCTTCAGTTGGCTATCTAAGAATGAAAACATTTCCACGAGATTATCTTAGTGCGATGAAGAATTCTAGAGCAGGAAGCTCAAGACTATATGCCCATTGGTGATAACCTGTACAAACATGGAAGAGAGATATTTGAGACTCTGTGTACATGAAAGAGATTATTTGAAGATCTTAGAAACTGCACACCAAACTATTACACGAGGAAACTTTGGGATGGATCGCATTATCAAAGCTATAATATTTTTAGGTCTTTGGTGGCCTATTCTTCATATGGATGCACATACCTATGTGAAGAGGTGTGACACATGTCAAAAAACTCAATATCCTATTCCCAAGTACAAGATTCCACTGAGACCCATGATGGGAGGACATGCATTCTCCAAGTGGGGTGTGGGTTATAGAATTTTAATGTCCTATCAACCCCCTAGCTAAAATCTCCCATGTGGAATACATAATTCTAGCCACATATTATCGTGCAAAATGATTAGAAGTGAAAGCTACCAAGAAGAATGATGCACAAACAATCGCAAAGTTTTTGTTTGAGAATGTACTCATAAGATATGGATTGACAATCGAGATAGTGAACAATCAAGGAACACACTGCTTGAACGATGTAACTAAGTATGTGTTAGACGATTTCATGGTAATTCACAAAAAGTGAACGCCATATCTACCATAGACAAATGTAGAAGCAAAGAGTATCAACAAGATCCTATGTAATATACTGACTAAGCTAGTAAATAATAAACGCTTTGATCAGGACAAATAGATACATCATGTTTTTTGGGCATATAGAGTGGCCTATAAAACGGTACTCAATGCCACCTGCTTACAAACCAATTTTGGAAAAAATGGATTGCTTCCATTAGGCTTTTTGATACCGCCATAAAGGTTTCACAAGAGCCACAATGGACAAGCCATGAGGTATCATCCCGGATCCTGGACCTAGAATGATTAGGAGAGACACAATTGAGAGCATCAACCAAAATATATGCTCCAAAAAAAGAGACAAAAGACTTATTTTGATGCACATGTGAAAGATAAAGGCTCTAGAAAACAAAAAGGATACGAGAAGAAGCTCAGGCCGAAGCTATAGAACACATCAAAAGAATGAAGTTAAGAAGACAAGGCTTCAATAAAGCTAGAAATGACAATGTGAAGAGACATCATCTTTTGAAAACCCTTTCCCACTCTAAATGTGCCAAACTAAGAGGAATATCTATCCTAGCATAGTGAATAGATGACCATTTATTTGGGTTGAGCTAGGAAAGGGCACCATGACCAAGAAAGTTAAAGTCTTGATTGAATCAAGTGCTGCTACTAGTTTCATTAGGTATTCCTGTTGTCAGGATATAAGGCTACACATGAATCCTATTGAGTCATACCTCATAGGATTAGGAGTTTTGGAAACCCCATTTGACTCACTATTAGAGTCCCTGGCTAGCAGTCAAGATATTCAGCCAAGAAATCACAAGAATAATCATATATGGTGGTTCAGGAATCAACTTAATTCTTGAATAAATGATGAAGATTCTAGGACTCTGACCATCTAGAGAGGCTGATTTTATGGTTACCATGGTAGACCAAAGCAACGTGAAGCCTATTTGAATAGTTGAACGAATAGAACTAACGATGCAAGGGTTTGAGTTCATTTTAGATTTTGTTGTAATACAACTCCCTCTTATGTCTAGAGGCTTCCCCTTACTATTGCAATGACCATGGCTTAGACATGCAAAGGCCATCCATGTTTCGTGGTAGAAGTATATGTGGGTACATGATTAGGAAAAGATAAAGTAGTTGCAGATGGAAGCTGGCCCGGATTATGCATGAATGGCTATTTCTAAATCATCGGTCAAACCAGAGGGAGAGGAAGAGCGTGACTCTCTAGGATTAAATGACATTTTTGAATATGATGACCTCTTAATGTGGATGGGAGCAGAATCTCCCTTTTTTTATGCAATAACTTTCCAAGAGAATGGGGAAAGAATGAGGAGAATTCCCAAATGGAGATAATCGAATTACAAGGATCTTTGGAAAGGAAGCACAGTAACCAAGTGGGAGCAACCTAAGAAGAATTCTAGAACCCTATGATGGTAGTGGAGGGCAATGGAACCCAACGACTGTCCCTACAAGAAATACCCATGGGATAGCTACAAAAGGAAACTTGGGATGCCAAAATAAAGAAAGTTGAACCTATGAGTCCTCCTAGTACAAGGAACAATAAGAATTGGTTGAAACATCATGAAACGTAGACACAACTCAAGCAGTCCAAGAGATAAATTTAGGAGAATTAGGGGAAGAAAAACCTTTTTTGATAGTGTCGTGGATTTTTGGGGAACCTATTCTCTTGAAAAAGGTAAGGACTTTCTTGCAAAGCTTCAGGGATATTTTTGCATGGAATCATAAGGATCTAGTAGGCATTCCTATGACACTTGAAATCCACACTGTTCCGTTGATCCCAGATGCAAAACATGTAAGAGGAAGGCTTTATCACCGCAACCCAAAATATGCAAGAGACTGATAAAATGGAAGCAATAGGGATGATTTTCCCTATCCAACACTCTGACTGGATTTTTTCCATAGTGATTACCCCAAAGAAATATTCGAATAAGGTCAGAGTGTGTATAGACTTTTGAGCTCTCAACAAAGGGACTATCCCTCATGGATTTCCTGCCTCATTGTTTGAGCAAGTGGTGGAAGATATGGCAAACCACTCACTATATAGCTTCATGGATGGATATAGCAGATATAATAGAATCCATATAAACCATAAGGATAGGCCAAATACAAAATTTCTAACACTCTCAAGAACTTACACTTACAAAAAAATGTCCTTTGGACTCCAAAATGCTCCAACAACTTTCAACAAAACTATTTCAATCATTTTTGGTAACCTGCTACTAGGTTCCCTGCAAATATTCATGGATGATTTCTCCACCTTCTCAGGAATTAAAAAAAATTAGCATAATTGTGAGGTTTGATGAACACTTGGCTCACCTCACTCTTTTCTTCCACAAGTACCAAGTAACTAACTTGAAGCTCAACCTTAATAAGTGTCACTTCTTGGTCACACAAGGCACCCTTCTAGGTCACATGGTTTCTATTGACGACATGATTGCTCCTACATCATTTACATTTGTATCTGCATGAGTGCATCTCCATTTTGTAGCTAGGAGACACTCCATTCCTAGTTTATTTCCATTTTATATTGTATCTCTTTTGTATTTGGGTACCTTGTCATTTGTTTCAACTAGTGTATTCATTCTCCTTCAAGGGGAAGTATCCCACATTTGATGAACTTTAGAGAGCCTCTCCCAAATCTATATAATGAGGGCCTCTCCACCCATTTGTACTTGATTAGAAGCTTGAGGAGCCTACTCCATGCTCTTGGCAAGCTCACTTCCAATCCATGTGAGTTTACCAATTTCTTAGTCTACTCACTTTGACTTTCTCACACTCTTTCTTTTGTGAGTACACTCTTCTTTTCATTTTTCTTACATGTGTGTACTCTCTACATTGAAAGAACTTGGAGAAGCTTGTAGAAGGTAGAAAAGTGTGTTTCGAAGCTATGAAGTTTGGTCAACCCAACCGGCACAAGACTAGCCCTTGAGCTTATGGAGACTCAAATAGAACGTATAGGCATGAAATAAGTGCAAAGAAACACACTATGTACTTTGGAGCATCAAGGAGAATGAGTCGATACAAAACAGATAGGTTCGCGAGCCGACTAGCTCAAAAACTTACTATCTATGGAAGAGACAATGAACTTCAAATGCCCATAGCGACCAGCGTGATTACAATTAGAAAAAATCCTTTTATGGGAGTGATACACATAGGGTTGAGCGTATGTAATGCACAAAAGTATAAGGAATAAGCAAAATATGCTATAGGAATGAATGCGACATTCACCGGTGGTACTTCCTATTTTTCAGGAATATGCAGAGATTGACCCCGAGACAGAAAAACTCAGATTTCTCCCAATATACTGAACCACTTGCTATGAAAATTTATAGGCATAAGCTAGAAAATAATACCTTTCCAATGAGCCATCGTAAACTCAATTTGGAGCTCTGAAAAGAGAGCAGCATCCTCTGCAAGATTACTGTTGGCGAAGAAGATGATGCAGAGAATTGAAGGAGCAAGACAATGATGGTCACAAGTGTATGTATATTGCTTCCATGTAATGTACAAGTGATTTCAAGTCTTTATGTAGAATCTAGGAGTGTTCCACAAATTCTACAAGTGAAATTTGAATTCAAATGAAGGTAGGAATGGTTGTTGGAGGGAATCAATTCACTTTCCTACAATCTAGGAAAAGTGAAGATCTAGTTTGATCTACTTTTAGGTGATTTGATTGCTTGATTGAATGCAACTTCAACCACCAAGAATTCGTGGGATTTGGGCTCTATCTTTCTACCTTTACATGTGTAAAGCTCAAGGCTTTTACAACGATAAATGAACCATCAAAAATCTTTCAAAAAATACAATAAATGAACATAAGAAAAAGAACTCTCCAACGGATATTCTTTTGACGCGATAGCCTTTGATGTAGATCAAATCCACCTGAAGCATAGTGTAAGCTTGATGTTCCAACAGCTCCCCCTCAAGCTAAAGTATGCTGGAGTCTTCATTCTCTGATAGGTTGAATACCTGCCATAACTTTGAATCTACAAAGCTTTATTCCATCAAGTGCCTTTGTCATCATATCTGCTACTTGCTTTTCACTTGGAACAAAAGAAATGTCAATCTCCTTTGCCATGAGCTTCTCCCTGATGAAGTGGTAATGTACTTCTATGTGCTTGGTTCTCGCATGGAAAATAGGATTTGCCGCTAGATGCATGGAACTTATATTATCTCCAAATATGTGAGGTTTGAAACTCACAAGTCCCAAATCTGTATACAATTCTTTTAACCATATTGCCTCTTGAGTTGCTATGGTCAAGCCTCTGTACTCTGCTTCAGTTGAGGATAAAGCAATTGTTGGTTGCTTCTTGGAACTCCATGACACTAGCTTCTAACCTACAAATGCTAAGTAGCCAGATGTACTTTTTCTATCATCCTTAGCTCCTACCCAATCTGCATCTGAGTAGAGTTTGATATCCAAATCCGAAGAGTAAGGATAGAATATACCTTCGTTGATTGTACCTTTGAGATACTTAAGTACTCTCTTAGCCACATCCATGTGTGGTCTTCTCGGTGAGTGCATGAAGTGACTAAGCACTCCCACACGATATGAGATGTCTGCCCTTGTATGAGTAGCATATATCAAGCTACCTACCAAGCTTTGATAGTCTTTAATGTCTTCAATTTTCTCACCTTCATAAACACTTAGTTTTTTTTTATGATTCATCTCCAAAGGTGTACCTGCAGGCTTAGTGTTTTCCATTTTGAACTTGAGAAGAAGATTTTGAATGTATCTTCTTTGAGTCAAATACATTCCTTCATCTGTATATATCACCTGCATACCTAGGAAATATGTGAGCTCACCTAGGTCACTGATTTTGAACTCCTCTTGCATGTGTCTCTTGATCCTTTGAATGCCATTTAGATCATCGCTTGTCACAATAATATCATCTACATATACACATAGATAGATAAACTCATTGTGATCCCTTTTGATGAATAGAGAAGGGTCTGAGCTGCTAGCTTTGAACCCTTGATCTTGAAGGATATGTAACCAACCTATAATTCCCAGCTCTAGGAGCTTGTTTCAACCCATACAATGCTTTCTTAAGTCTACAAACATAAGATGGATGATTAGGGTTTTCAAAACCTGGTGGTTGTGACATGTATACCTCTTCACTTATCCAACCATTTAAGAATGCATTTTTCACATCAAGTTGGAGGAGTCTCCAATTCCTTGCAGTAGCTACACTTATCAATGTCCTGATTGTAGTCGTCTTTGCAACTGGTGAGAATGTTTCCTCATAGTCTATACCATGAGTTTGTGAGCATCCTTTGGCAACTAATCTTACCTTGTATTTGCAAACTGATCCATTTGAATTTGTTTTATTTTTATATACCCATCTGCAACCAATTACCTTTTGATTCGGTGACATTGGAACCAAATCCCAAGTCTCCATTTCCTTCAATGCATCTATCTCTTCATTCGTGGCCTTTTCCCAATTAGGGTTTCCCTTTGCCTCTTCATAGGTTGAGGGTTCCTCTGAAATAGAGTCTTTTGCCAAGTAGATTGAATGCTTCATAAAAAATGTGGAATTATATCCATACCTTTTTGGTTGTTTCTTCTCTCTTGCAGATCTTCTAGGTGCTTGTTTGGAGCATTCTCCAACCTCTTGCATCTTTGCTTTGCCTCTTGACTTCCATAGCTTGTAATCCTTTTCTCTTTCATCTTGGTCATTGTCACTTCTTGAAGCCTGGACCTATGTATCGTGCTTGCTTCCTAATTGATGAGAGTCAGAATCAAGATCATATGGTAGTGTTACCTTTTGTTTGTCTTCATCATGCCAAGACCTATGTTCTTCAAACACAACATCTCTACTTGTAGTGAATTGCTTGGTTGAAGGATTGAAGAACCTGTAACCCATTTGAGTTGAATCACATCCAATAAACACTGCCTTTGTTGCCCTTTCATCTAGCTTACCTCTTATTTGTGATGGTACATGAACATAAGCTAAACAACCAAAAACCTTGCAATGTCCAAGACTAGGTTTTCTTCCATGCCATGCTTCATAAGGAGTCATACCTTGAAGTGATTTGGATGGTAGTCTATTTACAAGGTACACAACAGTTGACATAGCTTCTGCCCATAGATAATGTGGCAACTTCTTCTCTTCAAGCATTGTTCGGGCTGATCCAACCAATGTCTTGTTTCTCCTCTCTTTAATTCCATTTAGTTGACGAGAGTACCTAGTAGTCACTTCCCTTTTGATACCTTTTTCTTGCAAGAACTCATCAAACGCTTTGGAGAAGTATTCTCCCCCTCCATCAGATCTGAGCTTCTTTAATGATCTACCTGTATGATTCTCCACATGTGCAAAATACTTCTTGAAGCAATGAAATACTTCATTCTTACTCTTGATAAAGTATAGAACAATCCATCTACTATGGTCATCAATAAATGAGACATAATACCTTGATCTTGCCAATGAAGGTTCTTGACTTGGTCCCCATACATCTGTATGTACTAAGTCCAATAAGTTGTTGTGGATGTAGCCTTTGTGGTTGAATGGTTGTATTTGTGCCTTCCCAATCTGCTATGCATCACACCTATTGATCATGTGTTGCTTTGATATGTTCCGCAGTCCTAGAACACTTTGATCCCTGCATATATCCTTTAAGGTTCTTTCATTCACATGAGCAAGTCTCTTATGCCACACTTCAAGCTCACTTAGGGTTTGAGACCCAAAGTTAAATAGAGCTATGTTCCTGGTCTCCCTACTTCAAAAGTAAAGAGCCTACCATGCTTCTCACCTCGGGCTATCTTTTTGAAGCCTTGACATGGATCTTCCACAAAAGCTCCATGTTGGGTGAACCTAACTTGCAAGCCTTTTTCAACTATTTGGCCTACACTTATTAGGTCTTTAGTGATAGTGGGTACATAGAGAACCTTACTCAGAATGTTTGTCCTTCCATTGGAAGCTTTGACATTACCAATCTTCTCCACATTGTGCTTCATGTCATCCCCTGTTTGCACTTCATGTCTATGCTTTGGACTTTCCAAATCAGATAGAAGAGCAATGTTGCCTGTAACATGATTCGAACATCCTGAATCTATGTAGAACAAATGATCATCTTCTTTACCTTCTTTGTGGCTTAGATACATAAGAAGCAATGAGTCTTCATGTGGTTGATCTTCTGAATAATTGTTGTAGTCCCTTCTATTATATCTTCTATTGTTATTGTTGAAGTTGTGTCCACCTCTGCCTCTATTGCTGCCATATCCACCTCTTCCACTTCCATTCTGGGTCTTCCCATTGAACCAACAATTCTGAGTGGTGTGGTTGGTCTTATCGCATATGGCACAAGGTTGAACATTCTGACCTTTGGCTTTGTCTTGCTTTGGTCCTTTCTTCTTCCATTTCCACTTGCTCTTGCTTGCAAAGTTCGCTTGAGAAGTCTCTTCTTCATCTTCTTCCTTCTTCTTGCCTTTCTGCTTCTTATCCTTCTTATCTGCATATAGAGCACTAGTTGAATTACCATGATAAGAGTTACCTTCCTTTATGCTATTGTTGGCTTCTTGATTGAAAAGTTGTCCAAGAAAGATGTTGAAGTCTAGAGTTTGCACATCCATGATGAGATCATAAGCCGTCGTGAAGGATTGCCATTGCTTATCACTTCGAATGCCGTTGAGAATTTGCCTCATGATGACCTCTTCTTCAATCAGCTCTCCAATGGATGCTAATTGATCCGCAACCTCCTTGACCTTGGTAACAAACTCTGTGATGGTTTGTTTAGGTGTCTTCTTCATTTGGTTGAACTCGTTCCAAAGATGATTCTTTCTTGCTTTGGTACTAGCAGAAAAGAAAGTCTCGAGGGCATCCCAAGTCTCTTAAGATGTCTTGCATCCTCTAATATGTGGTAATAGGAAGTCAGAGATAGAGTTTAGTATGTACGACCTTGCTTGAGCATCCCTTGCGCACCAAAGTGTGAGCTTATCTGTCTCCTCTTGTGTAGGTCCTCCTTTGGATCTTGGAATAGGCATAGCTTCATCACCTGCTACAACTCCATAAAGATTTCTACCTTGCAAATAGGCCTCCATCCTGATTTTCCAAGCCACGTAGTTGTGTCGATCAAGATTCTCGATCATTGAGGGAAAGCCGTCACCCATCTTGATCTAGCTCTGATACCACTGAAAGAACTTGGAGAAGCTTGTAGAAGGTAGAAAAGTGCGTTTCAAAGCGATGAAGTTTGGTCGAGCCAACTGGCACACGACCAGCCCTTGAGATTATGGAGACTCAAATAGACCTTATAGGCATGCAATAAGTACAAAGAAACACACTATGTACTTTGGAGCATCAAGGAGAATGAGTCGATACAAAACAGATAGGTTCGCGGGTCGACTAGCTCAAAAAGTTACTATCTATGGAAGAGACAATGAACTTCAAATGCCCATAGCGACCAGCGTGATTACAATTAGAAAAAATAATTTTATGGGCGTGATACACATAGGATTGAGTGTATGTAATGCACAAAATTATAAGGAATAAGCAAAATATGCTATAGGAATGGATGCGACATTCACCGGTGGTACTTCCTATTTTTCAGGAATATGCAGAGATTGACCCCGAGACAGAACAGCTCAGATGTCTCCCAATTTACTAAACCCAATGCTATGAAACTTTATTGGCATAAACTAGACACTAATACCTTTCCAATGAGCTATCTTGCACTCAATTTGGAGCTCTGGAGAGAGAGAAGCAGCCTCTGCAAGATTACTATTGGCGAAGAAGATGATGCAGAGAATTGAAGGAGCAAGATAATGATGGTCACAAGTGTATGTATATTGCTTCCATGTAATGTACAAGTGATTTCAAGCCTTTATATAGACTCTAAGAGTGTTCCACGAATTCTACAAGTGAAATTTGAATTCAAATGAAGGTGGGAATGGTTGTTGGAGGGAATCAATTCTGTTGGTGCAATTCAAGCCATCACACTTGGCTAGGACAATTGACTTGAATACTCTACATAAGGGAAGACCCATAGGAACTTATGCTTAAAGTTTCTTACCATTTTACTCTTTTGTAAAAGTCTAGAATGACTTGGCATCTCATATAATCATACCTACTTGATTGTATTCGTGGAAAAGTAGATGGCTTAGTGGAGAGAATATCTCCCTACTTTTAGTAGAGATATTCTAGGGAGCCTACATTTGAATTTCAAATTCAAATGATCACTCAACTCATATAAAAGTGAAGAGGAAAAACTCGCGGGTGTGTCACTCACTTTAGCTCACTCCCCGAGGCATTCTACAGTTGTAAATGTGTGTGTGTTAGTGCTACTCCATAGCCTACACCACCACACCTCAATTAGCTATGCTTGTCATGCTAATGAGCTTGTATAATCATATCAATCAATAGATATATACACATTCATCATATCTGGTTCTCTGTGTTTTCTACTTCAAGTCTGGCAACTTCCAAGGAGCATTTCTCAGTGCTCACTAAACCAAATCAAGAGTTTAATAGCTCGTTGGAACCAGCTCAAGGTCTTCTACAAGCATACAAAATTTCAGAAGATTTCATTCAGCCATGTTCGAGAAATCGGCTTCGAAGTCACCTCTGGTCTATCTCTGCAACTCTCCTAAAAAGTCGGGGGTAATCATAACTTTGCTAAATCAATTTCTCTGGATGTGGTTTATCATTTCTTCTCATTCTACTTGCAAATGGTAGCTTATTAAGGTACTTTAATACTCCCAAAAGGAATTGTTTCAATTGCAAGTGTGCTGGTCACACTGAGCATAACACTGAGTAGGTATCATTACAGAAATAGCAAGTTTTCTAGAATTTGTGAAGTGCAAAGTTGTCTGTTTTGATTTGGTCATTACACAAATCATTTGCAAAGCACATATATGCTTTCTTGGTATCATTTGAAAGCTCAAGGTGTGTACTAAGCATTTCTGGAATCAAAGGAGGGCTGGTGTGAAGCAGGTATAGCAGCACCAACTCATTTCTTGAGTGCATCCAACCATCACTCCCAACAGTGGTATCAGAGCAAAGAAGGTAAACATGGGTGATGGATTTCCTTCATTCATTGACAAATTGGACAGGAACAACTACCAAGCTTGGTCATTGAGAATGAAGACCTATCTACAAGGCAGAAGTTTATTTGGATACATATCAGGAGATGAGGCATTGCCCTCATTCAAGACTAGAGGACTACCCACAAAGGATGAACATGAAAGACTCAACCAATGGTGTGCAAAAGATGCTTTGGCAAGGTCTTATCTTCTTAACTCTATATCTGATTTTCTTTTACCTCATGTAAGGAATTGTAAGACTTCCCAAGAGACTTGGGAAACCTTGTCAAACTACTTTTCTTCCAACACAAGGGCTAGGAAGAATCAACTGTGGATTGAATTCACAACCCTTAGGAAGCAGCCCAAGCAATCAGTCTCAGAGTATGTGACAAAGATCAAAGATGTGGCAGACCAATTAGCAAGCATTGGAGAGGAGATTGAAGAGGAGCAAATAGTCAGGCAAGTAACAAATGGACTCAAAGCAGATGATAAGTGGGAAAGTTTCACCACTGCAATGGACCTCTATATGGACATGCATACCCCAGATCTCACAACACTTATGGGCCAACTTTTCACACATGAAGCAAAGTTTACAAAGGCAGGAGATCAATCAAAAGGTAACAACCCCTCTGCTCTCTATACTGATAAGAAAGTTGAAGATAAAGGTAAAGGGAAGAAACAGGATGAAGAAGGCTCTACCTCCCAACCTAATTATGCAGGGAGAGGTAGATCATCTAGAGGAAGAGGCAGAGGAGGTAAGTCAGGTAGGGGGAGACCCTACAACTCATCACCATGCAACATTTGTGGATTGTCCAATCATACCACAGATGAATGCTACAAGAACTACAAGAATCAGAGAGGAAGAGGCTACTCAAGAGGTGGATACTCTCAAGGGAGAGGCAGATTCAACCAACATCAAAGCTACAATGGATACAACAATCAATACAACAACAACTACAATCACAACCACAATGGTAACTACCAAGGTGGATTCAGAAACAGAAGAGACTACAACAACTACACAGAGGAGCAAGATGACTCTCTATTGATCATGAATATGACTTCCAAGGCAGGTACAAATGATGATCATTTATTTTATATTGACTCAGGATGTTCTAACCATGTAGCTGGCAATGTGGCACTACTTTCTGATTTGGAAGAACCCAAGGGAAAACATCAGGTACAAACAGGTGATGACACTAAACATTCAGTTGTTAAGATTGGAAATGTGAAGACATGTGATGGTAACCAGAACCTATTGAGCAGGGTACTCTATGTACCAACCATCACCAAGAATCTAATGAGTGTTGGTCAGATTGTGGAGAAAGGTTTGCAGGTCAGATTCACACAACATGGAGCATATGTGGAGGACCCAAGACATGGATTCAGAAGGATAGCCAAGGGAGAAAAATCAGGTAGATTGTTTACTTTTGAGCTAGAAGATACCAAGAACATTGCTTTGTATAATTACAAGGATCAAACACTTTCAGAATTAGAGATATGGCACAAGAGGTTAGGTCACATAGGTGAAAGAACCCTAAAGCAAATTTGCAGGGATCAATGTGTGCTTGGGATACCTAATGTGTCCAAGCAACACATGATTTACAAGTGTGGAGCATGTCAATTTGGTAAGTCTCACAGGTTGCCCTACTCAAGGAAAGGTTTCATGCATGAAGACTACCTAGACTTGGTACACACAGATGTTTGGGGACCTAGCAAGGACCCTTCTATTTCAGGTTCAAGATATTATGTGTCCTTCATTGATGACTATAGCAGATGGACCATTTTATACTTTATGAAGCATAAAGATGAAGTGTTTAATTGTTTCAAGAGGTATCTTGCACTTGTTGAAAATCAAACAGGAAGAAGCTTGAAGAGGCTAAGGTCAGATGGTGGAGGAGAATACTTCTCCAATGAGTTTGAAGATTTCTTGCAGGAAAGAGGCATCAAAAGGGAGATTACTACAAGGTACTCACCTGAACAAAATGGGGTAGCTGAAAGAAGGAATAGACTCATAGTAGAAACAACTAGGTCTATGCTTAATGAAAAGAAGTTGCCAAATTATCTTTGGGTAGAGAGTGTATCCACTGCCACCTATCTCATAAACAGGTTGCCATCCAAATCACTTGATGGCATGACACCATATGAAGCTTGGCATGGTAAGAGACCCTCTCTAGATCATTGCAAAATCTTTGGTTGTGTAGCATATGTGCATATTCCCTCACAGGTAAGGGGAAAGCTAGATCCTAAGGCTGAAAAATGTATCTTCATTGGTTATGATTTGAACCAACAGGGATACAGATTCTACAACCCAACAAACAAAGGTTTCAAGGTAAGCAGAGATGTCATCTTTGATGAGAATGACTCATGGTATGAGAATGAATGCAGGAAGATTAGTCTACCCTATGACATGGAAGAGGATTTCCCAAAGCTCACCAAGGAGGAATCAATTCAGAAAGAAGATTCAAGCTCAGATGATGATGATACAATAAATCTTGAGGAGTTCAAGGCTTGGAAGTCCAAAGGGAAGATGAAGATGAAGCAACTAGAAGATAAACCAGAATCCTCAACACAAGCAATGAGGAGATCTCAGAGAGAAAAGAAGAAGCCTATCAGATTTGGGTATGACACATCACTTGTAACTAAACATTCTGTATATCTTGCAAAGGACTTGTTGAATGAAGAACCAGGTACCTATGAAGAAGCAATTACCAAACCAGAATGGAAAGAAGCCATGGATGAAGAGATGGAAGCTCTCAAGGAAAGTGATACTTGGGACTTGGTACCCAAGAAAGACTCTATGAAGGTAATAGGATCCAGATGGATCTACAAACTAAAGAAGAATTCAGATAGAACAATAAACAGGTACAAAGCTAGGTTGGTAGCCAAGGGTTTTGCACAAACCCAAGGCATTGATTATGAGGAGACATTTTCTCCTGTGGCCAAGATGCCAACTATCAGAATATTGGTGAGTGTAGCTGCATCCAAGAATTGGAATATGTACCAATTAGATGTCAAGAATGCCTTCTTGAATGGATGGATATCTAAAGAAGTCTACATGTCACAACCACCTGGCTATGAAGATCCAAAAAAGGTACATTATGTTTGTAAATTGAAGAAGGCTCTGTATGGTTTAAAGCAGGCACCTAGAGCATGGAATTACAGGTTGACAACCTACCTCCAAGACCAAGGATTTGTGATGAGTAAAGCAGACACTTCTCTATTCATAAAGAGAAGTAGTACAGAGGTAATCTACTTGTGTGTTTATGTTGATGACATCATCATTACAGGCAATGATGTCAATGGAATTAGACACATCAAAGGACAGATGATGAAAGAATTCAAGATTAGTGATCTTGGATTATTGAAGTATTTCTTAGGTCTTGAGTTAGTCTACACCAACTCAGGTATATATATCACTCAAAAGAAGTATGTGCAAGATATGGTCAAGAAGTTTGGCTTGCAGGATGCTAAAGTATCTACTACTCCAATGGAGGTCAACCTAAAGTTAAGTGCTCATGAAGGAGAAGAAGTCCAAGACATCACAGGATACCAAAGTATGGTAGGTAGTTTGAACTATGCTACCTTGACAAGAATTGACATAGCATATGGAGTTAGTATGCTTAGTCAATTCATGCACAAACCAAGGGTACCTCACCTAGAGGCAGCAAAGAAGATCTTGAAGTATTTGAAGGGAACTCAAAGTCATGGTTTGTACTTTCCATTCACATCAGATATTGATATTAAAGTGTATTCAGATGCAGATTGGGCAGGATGCAAGGATGATAGGAGGAGCACATCAGGTTACATTTGTTTTGCAGGAGATAAGCCTATCTCTTAGTCAGCTAAGAAGCAACCTACAGTGGCATTGTCATCCACTGAAGCAGAGTATAGAGGGCTTGCCAATGCCACTCAAGAAGCTATCTAGTTGAAGCTTCTATATACAGAGTTAGGCCTATATACAAGGCCACCAATCATCTTTGGAGATAACACTAGCTCTCTTCACCTTGCAGCCAACCCAATATATCATGCCAGAACCAAACACATAGAGGTTCATTACCACTATGTGAGGGAGAAGTTACTTAGCAAAGAGATTCAATTGACATATGTGTCTAGTAATTTGCAATGTGCAGATTTACTCACTAAAGCATTGGATGGAAACAAGCTATGCAGATTCAAATCCATGATTGGATTGCAGGATGTGATTGAAGACTAAAGATAAAGAAGATGAAGACTTAAGCCAAAGTGTTTGGCTTGAGGGGGAGCTGTTGGTGCAATTCAAGCCATCACACTTGGCTAGGACAATTGACTTGAAGACTCTACATAAGGGAAGACCCATAGGAACTTATGCTTAAAGTTTCTTACCATTTTACTCTTTTGTAAAAGTCTAGAATGACTTGGCATCTCATGTAATCATACCTACTTGATTGTATTCGTGGAAAAGTAGATGGCTTAGTGGAGAGAATATCTCCCTACTTTTAGTAGAGATATTCTAGGGAGCCTACATTTGAATTTCAAATTCAAATGATCACTCAACTCATATAAAAGTGAAGAGGAAAAACTCGCGGGTGTGTCACTCACTTTAGCTCACTCCCCGAGGCATTCTACAGTTGTAACTGTGTGTGTGTTAGTGCTACTCCATAGCCTACACCACCACACCTCAATTAGCTATGCTTGTCATGCTAATGAGCTTGTATAATCATATCAATCAATAGATATATACACATTCATCATATCTGGTTCTCTGTGTTTTCTACTTCAAGTCTGTCAACTTCCAAGGAGCATTTCTCAGTGCTCACTGAACCAAATCAAGAGTTTAATAGCTCGTTGGAACCAGCTCAAGGTCTTCTACAAGCATACAAAATCTCAGAAGATTTCATTCAGCCATTTTCGAGAAATCGGCTTCGAAGTCACCTCTGGTCTATCTCTGCAACTCTCCTAAAAAGTCGGGGGTAATCATAACTTTGCTAAATCAATTTCTCTGGATGTGGTTTATCATTTCTTCTCATTCTACTTGCAAATGGTAGCTTATTAAGGTACTTTAATACTCCCAAAAGGAATTGTTTCAATTGCAAGTGTGCTGGTCACACTGAGCATAACACTGAGTAGGTATCATTACAGAAATAGCAAGTTTTCTAGAATTTGTGAAGTGCAAAGTTGTCTGTTTTGATTTGGTCATTACACAAATCATTTGCAAAGCACATATATGCTTTCTTGGTATCATTTGAAAGCTCAAGGTGTGTACTAAGCATTTCTGGAATCAAAGGAGGGCTGGTGTGAAGCAGGTATAGCAACACCAACTCATTTCTTGAGTGCATCCAACCATCACTCCCAACAAATTCACCTTCTTACAATCTAGGAGAAGTGAAGATCTAGTTTGATCTACTTTTAGGTGATTTGATTGCTTGATTGAATGCAACTTCAACCACCACAAATTCATGGGATTTGGGCTCTATCTTTCTACCGTTACATGTGTAAAGCTCAAGGCTTTTACAACGGTAAATTAACCATCAAAAATCTTCCAAAAAATACAATAAATGAACATAAGAAAAAGAACTCTCCAACGGATATTCTTTTGATGTGATAGCCTTTGATGTAGATCAAATCCACCTCAAGCATAGTGTAAGCTTGATGTTCCAACATACATGATATGACAATGCTAAGTGGAGGTCTTGCAAGTGCATTTGGTGATCATTTTGGTGGTGATTCTTGATTTTTGGCGGTTTTTCTTCCTCATTGAGAGAATTTTTGCCATCAATTTTGTGCTCTTTTGGGGCTCATTTGCTCATCCTCCCACCCTTTCTTTCATCCATTATTTTCCCACACTTTACCCCCATTTTCCTTCCCTCCTACCCTCTTTGTGATAATCATATGTTCACTTGACTATGTTTTGTGAAGCTGCTATTAGATCTCATGTGTTGGAAGTGCTTATAAAAACTTTAGTTTTGTGATGATGACTTCGAATTGACTATAGTTTTCATATATAGTAGCATTTCTTTAATGAAACATTCATTATCTTTGACGGAATAGTACAAAAACTTCTTTGCTACACACTCATCCTCTCTCCTCTCTGTTTCATCCAAATTTCTATCATTTACAGGCTTTAAGTTTCTAGAAACATATCTATATCCAGCAACATATATTATTTATCGGTCTTGGACACAGTAGCACGATCAATTTTTTTTGGGTGCTTGTCACTTTGTCGTTATCATTAAGTTTTTGTTTCAAAAGTTTCTCATCATCTCTCTGTTAGTTGAGGATCAAAGACACGTTTGCACTGGCCTTGTAGTAGGCAATTGAGGAAATGTGGATGTATGCTCACATCCACTTGTTGCTGAAGACATCTCCCTCACATAGAAGGAGGTCTGGCTATACAGATGCTAAAGACAACTCCCTCACATAGAAGGAGGTCTAGCGATACAAATGAATGTAACAGTCGCCTATAGCCCATCTCTCACGAGGATCTCTATGATGCTCTCCAATGTGAGCATGCTCCTGTGATGCTCCATCACACAAAAGAAAAAAAATCTCCTAAAACCCTACTCAAAGCTTTTGTTGGTACTCACATTTATGCACACATTCAGATCTGCAATCTTCGTCATTTTGAGCAACTTTGAGAGTGCACTAAATGTCCTGCACCATTTCAATCATAGTGCAATCTAGTTAGAAGGTGTCCAAATGCATCAACTATTAGCACTGGTCCTCTTTGAGTGTAGTCGTGGCAGCAAGCTTGGGATTCATTTCTTTGAGATTGCAATCAGCCAGAGCATGCACATGACTTTTTGGAGCTGCCATAGTATACTAAAATTCTAGCCCTAGCTAATGGTGCACCTTCTTTGACTCAGTCCACTATTGCACTGTGTATGATATCTGCATTGCTTCAACTTATCGACAAAGATAGCTATGCCAATTTTCCATCGTGAGAGAGAGAGAGCATGGTTAGTCATGTTGTTCTTGGGAGCTTGAAGAGCTATGGTGCAACAACGCCTATTGCTAATGTGGACGATGATATTGTATCTGGCATGGTTGACGCAAATGAAGCAAAGCATAGCTTGAGATAGCACGAATGACAATAAGTAATAACTGATAGAGAAAGATAAGAGAGAACATAAAGTAGAGGGATAATTTCTCTCTAACTTCGCACAAATAAGAAAAGTAGAAGTGTGCCTACTCATTAACGGACCCGATGGGCCTTTCTTATACAAAATGAAAAGAGGTTTTCAACCAATCAGAGATAGATAAGCCCTTTTCTTGGATTACCCTTCACATGATGAAAAAGCTAGCTCATCTCCAACAATCCCCCCTTTGAGCTTGATTTTGATGATTTTAGGGCTTAGTGCCATGTGTTTTAGGACTTTTAGATTTTAGGGCATCCTAAGTGGGTTTTAGAATGTAGTGGCATATGGCACCATCTAGTATAGATTTTGGATTTTAATTTGGTTTTAGGACCACTAGGAGCTTTTCATGATTTTAAGGGCCTTTATAGACATAGGCCTTTTACAATTGGGTTTTAGAACGGGGTTTTACAATATATCACCGTCATAAATGATAGAATTGATTTCATCATGTTCTAATTCTTCTACAACATGACCTTTACCTTTCTTATCCTTGGTGTTGTTGTTGTTGTTGTTGTTGCCTCCTCCTTGATCTTCATGTTTGCTTTTGAAGAAGCGCCTTGATGAAGGATGATTTGTCTTCTTACAATACTTGCATGGCTCAAAGACTTTGTTCCTTTGCTTTGAGTATGTTGCATAGGCTCCATTTGTTGACAAGTTTGTCTTCTTTTCTTCCTCTTGAAGTGAGTTGATTGCGTCCTTCAAGCTAGGGATTGGGACTTTCTCCTTGAGGATGGTTTTGATATTTGAGTATTGCTCAGGAATTGCTTTAATGAAGATAACCAATTTGTCTCCATCATCTATCTTTACATTACAATGTGCTAGTTGTGTACAAAGACTTTTAAGCCTATTAGCTAAAGATGCAATACTTTCACCAATTTCATGCATTAGGCTATATAGTTGAATCTTCAATGACATTTTTGAATGTTTTGCCTTAGATCCAAATAATCGTTCAAGTGTGCACCAAGTTTCATGAGAGGATTGTGCTTCATCTATGTGATGGATGTATTCATCATCTAATGAGGTGAGTATGATGCCTAAGGCTTGTTCATCTTTAGTTGCATATTGAGCATTTTGAGCCCTAGTGGTAATGGTTTCATTTGTGGATAAAGGCTTTAGAACATTCCACAAGCTTTTTTTCATTAAATACCCTCGAAATTTTGTTTGCCAAGTATGAAACCCTACCCCTTTAAACTTATCAACTCCTTTCTTTTCACTCATTGCATGTAGGAGAGGTCTTAACTCTTGGAGACTCTCCTAGGTCAATGTCTAACTCCTTTACATATAAAGATCTTTCATGCTTGATGAAGTGCTACATATATTCAATTAAATACAATGTTCTTGCATAATATCAAAATTAGAGGGAAGAAGCATTTACAAGAAAAGTTTGCACGGTTTCACATTCGGTGGTGATCTAGCTTGAAGATGAATATAAGTCCTATGGCTGATGAGTTGATAAAGCAAATCAAGTAGCACGTATGTGAGGGAACCTATGTTTCTCCAACTAACCAATAAAATAAGAAAACCATGGTCGTGATTCATTCTTGTAATGTCTCGTGGTCTTTGAGCACGTTTGTATGATGTGCATCTAAATGCTGATAATTCTATTGTAATTGAAACACATTGATATAAAGTGTTGAACATTATTTACACGGGTGGGTGCTAGAAAGGTTTGGAATGCAGGGGGATATGGAATAGGGAAAGGGGTGGTGAATGCCGTGGTGGGAAATGGTGATGTTGGTGGTGGGGGAATGGGAGATTGTGGAAATATGGGGGGAGGGAATGGTGTAGTTGTGGTTGATATGTCCATTTGGTCGTGAGTGGATGCATTCGTGGGGACTACCATATACGTGGGGATGGTAGGTGTGGTGATTGTGGTGAAAGTGTACAATGGTGTGTCTAATTGTGCATGTGGGCCTCCTAGATGCATGATAGGGGAAATGGTTCCTTGTAACCATGGTTAGAGCCCAGTAGCCCGTGGTGATAGTTACAAAGTTGGTGGTGTCAGATCGTGATAGTTGTGAGGATTGACCTATATTCTATGATTCACTAAGAGCAATTGGGACAGTGGCGATGACAGTAGAGACAATGGTGGTTGTGGTATGACGTGAGAGGGGTGGAGTTGGAGGGGAGGGTGGAAAGGGTGGGGATGGGGGTGCACTTGATCTGTGGGGTTCTTCAGTATGTTGAGTGGAGTGTGCCGTGGCAGTGGTTGTGGAAGTGGTGTCATGTGGTTCTCAAACTACAATATGTATGTGCTTTTCTAATCTTGGTGGTTGTTTCTCGCATCTTCGTTCAAATCTCTGAGAGTGGGTGACGACAGTGTGAACAACCTTTGGTACTCCCAATGCATTCACAAGCAGGTTGAGGGAATCTATAAACTAGTCATCCACACCTCCTTCCTCAAGCATCTGGTTCATTAGGGCTTCCCCAGATGTCAAGGATAGTCGATGTTGTTCCTGAACCAAGTTCATAGTATTGTACAATCTCTGTATTTGTATTGTGTATGCTAGGGCTCCCACGAGTTCAGGTATAACATGTTGCACAGATTCGTGCTCCTCTTCATCATATTGTTCTTCTTGCTCTTCATCTTGTTCATCTTCATGAATCTCTTCCTCATCTTCATCCACTTCGACAACAATGGGTTGAGTTGGTTCATGCTGGTCCGTGGATGTTTGTTGTTCACTTAACTACTCCACTTCTATCTCCAAGTTTGCTTCATTGATCATTTTGGCTACTTCTTCATCACTCAAATCCTCAAGTGTGAAGCCTTGAGGGAACTCCAGATCGGCGGGGATTGGTGGAAAGATAAGATTAGGGCCTTCCACACTTTGCCTTGGTAATCGGATGGTGAAAGGCCATACTTGTCTTTGGGGTGGCGGAGTCACCTTTGGTGTCAGCGTAGTGCCCCTAGGAAGTTCACATGGCACTTGAATAGTTCCGCTCATTTTCTTTGATGGGGGCCCTATGGATGATGCCCTTCATTGAAATTCTTGTGACCTAGTCGAAATGAGTGCCCTTTGGATTGGCACATCGTAAGCCAGGCACCAGTATACAATTCTAGTGAATGCACGACATCCATATAGTACTGACTTATGTTTCTTATACCAACGCTAATGTGCCAGATGGATCTTATCGATAATGCAATGTGGCATGTTGATCATAAGGTTCAGCATGTTTGTCAAATATAAGCTGAATCAGATCTTCTTGGGCAGCCTTGTAAATCTCTCTTCAGCTGGGAATGCAAAATGCTACATACACATTCAGAGATGGATGGCAATAGATAGGGTCATTTCCACCATGTCCTTCAGCTTAGTGAGGTTCATGTTCTTTATATTCTCAGGGATCATTGTCTCCTTCTCAGTAGGGATGTGCATGCCTCTCATGTCTAAAGCTTCTCTCACCAAGTTGTTGGTTAATTTAAAATGCTTAAGTTCATTCCCTCATGTAAGAGATGGAAGCACAAAGGTGCTCGTCCCTTTCCTATCTCTGCTAGGAGTGAGTGTGCTAACTAAATATGAACACCTCAAGACATCAGGCTTAGGTAACTAAGCATGAAAATAGTCCTCCAATCCGGACTTCCTCCATACCGGTCATAATCCCTCGTTGTTCTGAAGCTTTTCAAACTCTCGCGTAAAGAAATGGTAATGGCCCCACCGTCCATTAAACTCTATCTCAGAATCCCATAAATAGGTGCCATCCCCAAGGGGTCCTACGACTTCACTGAACCAATGAGAGTTCTTACTAACTTGGGATGTGTGTCTCTGGGGAGGATTTTGAATGGGTATGATGTGCACTGATCTCAACTCCTGTGGTCGTCCTTTCAAATCCTCTTGGATAGGGATACTTTCAATGTCCACTATTTGAAGGGTTGTGCCTGCCTGGGAGCTCGTTCTTGTAGCCTCTACCATGTTGAGGGTATTGATCACCGGTTCTGTGAGAATATATAAATACATGTTAAAATTGCAATGGACACAAAATGACCATTTGTCCCAGTTACAACATTAACATGATGAACTGTGATGTGGTTAGCGCGTTAGTTAGTGCTCATGTGATCATGAGTGTGAAGTGTGGTTAGTGGACAAATGGTTCCTAGGTACTAATTGGAGTAGTCCAATGTAGTGCGGGTACAGTTAGTATGCAGAGGTGGGTTCACATCATGGGGTCAGCGGGTTTATTACAAGATTTGAGTTGCCGAACATAGTGTATGGCTTTACATTTTGATTTCATGGAGAGTTCAGAAGGCTTTACAATAGTGTCTACTTGGAAATGAGGCTTCTTAGGGACCCATTTACAAGTGATCCTGCTTATGCTCGTGGATGAACAGGTGACTATGCGTGTCAAACAATTATGGGTATCGGTTGTTGGAGTGTGTGAATAATGCTTTACATTGTGTGGTTTATGTGTGGCTATTTGAGCCCGCAAGCAAGCCTTAGGCACCCACATTTGTCTTGATTGTGGGTCGACCTTCATTGACTTCTTGGGTACCTAGATAGATATTACTTTTGTCAGCCTTTCTTACCAGGACCATGGGTGCCCTAATACAGGTGGATTTTGCTTCCCATGGGCCTGTGAACTAAGGCAATTCCTACAAGGAATTAGACTCAAAGTTTAACCATTCACTTGATGGAGCATCCTCTTGTTCTCCATAAATGGAGTGAATGTCTTGTGGGAAGTGGTCGCCTAAGTCATCCATAAATTCAATAGGAGGAGGATTTTCACTTTCTTTTGCCCATTTCTCTTAGAAACTCTTGGGAATGTGGATTGATAGAACGAGTGGTGTGAGGATTAGTGGAATTAGGCACATAAGCATCCTTGGGAGGAAAGCTCGTTCTTCCACTAACCTTATCCTTTCCTTAAGATTGGATGTCACACTTCTTGTAGAGTCTACCACTAACCCAATAACATTGATAGGAGTGATTTTTGGCATGTTGTTGGGGTTCTTAGGAAACTCGTAACAGGTGCTCCTTCCCACAATCTGGATAGAAACCTTGAGTTATCATAGATTGGGTTTGTGTAGGTGTAGGCATAGGGCAATCTTGAATGAGGTGATTTCCCTGACATTAGTAGCATGGTCCTCTAGGAAATGGGGGTCTTATCTGCCTAGGTTGAGGTCTAGAGTTCGGGTTCGCGTACATGATATTTGTATACTCTGGCTCTCAACTAGGTTCACTCGGGTCTTCATAATAATATCACTCACTATGCTCAGGTGACTGCATGCAATAAGCCTATGGGCTATCAATATGAGTAGAGTAAAAACTATGATCACTTAGGTAACTTTTTGAAAGTAATGGTGTTTCTCGACTAAGCTCTATTCAGATTTTCTTCTGCAGCTACATAATTCACTGGAATCACATTGGCTAGAGGAGGGGGTTGTTGCGATAGAACTGGTTGAGGTCTTTGCTACCTTTGATAGGGTGGTTGATAGGGTTGATAGGGTTGATGGGTCCTACCATACTACTATTGTGGATATTGATTCTGGTATTTTCCTTGTTGTGGATATGACTGAGGATAATTTTGTCTAACAACTTGTTTATTATATGGGCACTCTTGTGTAGTGTCGTTGGTATATGTCCTTTATATGGTGTAGTATTGGCTATTAGGGTTCACTTGGGGTTGAGCCATGATAGGGCACACATTAGCCATATGGTCTCCTCCATAGGTATAATATCATTTCACTAGGGCAAATATTTGGTATTTGTTTTCTAGAGACTCCTAACATCTGAGCTACCTTCTCTATGAGTTCCTCAATAGATGTGGATGGATTTGAATTGAGGCTAATTGAGCTATGTAAATCTTTGTAGATTTTTGAAAGCTCTAATTCCTCCCCTAGGTTATCCTCTATATCGATGCACATGCATACACACTCTTCTATGGTTCTAGGGTCCTTCAAGTACACATAAGGTCTCAATTTGGTACTTAGCAATCCATCTAAGAATAAATCCACTTCTTTGTCCGGTGTGGGTAACTCTGGCACTGGGCATCTCTCTAGGTATTGCCTAAATCTTCTTCCTACAATTCTACCTGTCTCTTGAGGTGTTTGTTTGAAGTTATGGATCAGTGAGGTGTTGTGTCTGATGCCATTCTTAGAAAACTCAATGATGAATACCTCGAGAAGTTGATCAATATTTCTAAATTGACCTTGGTGAAGCGATTGAGACCAATTCAATGTGGAGTTCTTGAGAGTTAGGCCAAAAGCATTGTATTGAGTGAACAAGTCTTCAACTTGTTCAACTCTCAAAACTTGCTTAAACTCTGCTACATGGTCATACGCGTCTCTTACGCCATTGAAGCAATTCTTCATGGACTTAACAAATTGTGTAGGCCTCAAGATCCTAGTTTTTCTCTATGCCTTGGCAAAGGAAATTCATCTGCATCTCTTTGATTCCTTGGGTCTCCATGTCTCTCATTTTCCATTCTATCAGCCTTCGTTCTCGTTCTTTCTCTTCCTAGTGGGTTAGCAAATCTTACTTCCGGCCTATCTCTACTCCTATCCCTTTGAGCTCCATGAGCTTGGGATGTTCCAGCTCCTTGGTGACCATAAGAGACATTAGATCTTGGTTGGGGAAAAACAAATTCACCCTTCCAAGTATAGGCATGCCTACCATGTTCTAAGACCACAAAGATCCTCTCTGAAGTATTGTCTAAATACGTCACTTTACTGGGGCTATCAAGATCTTTAAACTCATAGGTTGTGAGCATTCCTACTTCATTAGGCTGATCATGCTTATACCTCCAAAAAGCCTCATTGATCTCTCAGTTTAAGAGCAGATCTATGCTCTCATTATCCTGGTGAACCCACTTTGAAGTGATGATTCTCGTCAGCACTGATTTGCCTTGGGGAGTTATGGGCTCTCTTCCTAAGTTCCCTTGCTCTATATCATCTATGTCTATCTCTGGAATCACATTACCAAATTCATCTCTTCTATCTGGTTGAATGGTGACTACGTACATTGTCTCTTATTTATTTACGTATGCACCATTCTCAAATTTGACGACTCGATGTTCTAGTCCAAATGCTCGGACGAAGCACATCAAGATCTAGTACCATTTCATTCACGAGAAGCTCCTATCTTAAGAGATTACTCTGGAGCAGTGTACCTCTCAGAAGAACCTCGTCAACATGTTCACAAAGGCTCTACCTCGAGTTCTACTCCAATGCTTGGTGGACCTGTACAACATTCAGCTGCTCCAAAACAAAGCTACAGAGGGGGTGTTGACGATATGGTTGCTACTACATCATTTACATTTGTATATGCATGAGTGCATCTCCATTTTGGATCTAGGAGGCACTCGATGTCACTCTAACACAATGGTGAGTACCAACATGAGAAGATCCACCTCATAAATATCAATCCGTGGAGATGTGAGGATTGGTATGATGACCAAGAGCAAGTGATGGCACAACTGCATGAGTGAGAAGCACACTAACATGCACACACATAGACACACACAGACATGTGTGTGCACATAAGGTAAGAACAAAGAGAGGAACAATTGAGTGCTTTCTATTACTCAAGAAGTCTCTTATAAAAGCTCAAATCTGTAGCAAGCTAACCTAAAAAATGAGCTCTCTAGCTCTTTTTATAGTTTTTGACTAGCTTTGGACTTGTCCAGACCTAGTGTTTGGCCTAGTTAAAAATTAGATTCCAAGGTTTATTTGAAGGCTCAAACGAAGACAAAAAATTATGAAAATTGGTACATAGGTACTTATAATAGTCATAAATCTTGAGGACTCCTTGGCTTGAACAAAATGGAGTCTAATCTACCAAAAGAAATGGTATTTACAAGGTTTATGTAGTGATAAAAATCATTATTGAAAAGGATATATCTTAAAACTTTTGGATAGGCCTAGTTGCTAGATCTTCTTTTGACTGCTCTGCCTACTTGGTCCTGCTTGGTTGTCCCTTTGCTCTCACTCTTTGTGTCAGCTCCCTTGTCTTTTCACACTGTGACTTCCTTGGTTGTTGCCAAAACCCCCCTCTCTCACGTCTATCATCCCTGATAGATCCTTGTTGTAGGGAGTGTTTGATGTAATATTCAATGACATTGGTGGTGGGGTGATGTTCTTGTATGTGCTCTATGCCAATTGGGTTGAAAAATAGAGCCTACACGTGCCTCTTCTTGTAGGTCATCTGGTTGGAATTGGGTGGCAAAGGTCAGTTCTTTCCCTATATCCCTCTTAATCTCCGCATTATAATCTACTAAAAATACATAATATGGCATGTACTACATTTCGAATGTGGTAGTGAATTGTTAATGAGATAGGTTCTGAAAATAAGAGGACTTAAGAATTATGTCTTCTAGATTGGAGAGCAACCGAATTTTTATGGCCACTCTATCATCATGGGTTTGTCCTATCTGCTCCTCCTCTTTAGCCAATCTCATGCTTCTATCTCAAAGGTGTCTCAGCCCTCGATAGTGACACACCCTCTAGGTACTGGCATAGGCTCATAGTGTTCTTCAAAACTTTCTTTGATAGGTATTTCCATCACAATGTTAGGTTTCGAGTCTTCAATTGGAGAGGGTGACCTCTCATATGGTAATAGAAAAAGGGCGTTGATGAGGTTGGGGTATGGGGAATGTTTGTTATTACTACAACACTTTCCTCAATGGTCGGTAGCAGAGGTGGGGAGATGGAGGAAATGGAGGGAGTTGGGATGATGGAGGATATGGAGGGTGTTGGGGTGAGATTGGTGATGTTTGTACAAATGTTTCCATCGTAAGATTGATGGTGGTTCTTGGGGTGGCTATGGTTCAATGGTTGCTTCTATTTTGGTTATGGGTATCCATGTTTTTTTGCCTGCTTGAGGCCTTATTTGCACTCTATGTTTGTCATATTAGATCGATTGTCAAACTGTAGTGTGCACAGGCTCTTGAGCTCCTAGTGATTGTTAACAATTTGAGTGTATTAATGAAGTGAGGATCCACTCCTTTGTCTCAAAGCATCTGTTCTATCAAGGCTTGGCCTGATGTGAATGAAATTCTATGCCTCTCTTGCATCTCCTTGATTGTATCATATAATCTTTGTAACTGGGCTATGTATGTTGAAGCACCTACAAGTTCAAGCACATCTTGTTCCTCTTCATGATATCTTCCCTCATTTTCATCATCATCTTCTTCAGACTCTTCGTCCTTGTTATCATCTTCATCTTCTTCTTCGTCCTTCTCGACGATAGTAATAGGTTCTTGAGAGGTGGTTGCTTGTGGTTGAGAACGTTCCAGCAGTTTTTCCGCAGCTGACTCAAGATTGACTTCTCTTAGAATATGCTCAAAATCCTCTTTAGTGAGCTCTTCCAAATATATACCTTCTAGGAATTCAAGGTCTATGGGAATTGGTAGAAATATCAAGTTGGGACCTTCATTACTGCATCTTGGGAGGCGTAGTGTAAATGGTCGTACCCTTTATGGTGGGGGAGTGACATTTGGGGTTAAGGTGGCTCCTCACGGTTGATCACATGGTACTTGTACTCCTCCTTGCATCCTTTTTATGGTGGTCTTGTGGATGGTCGACCTTTGAACTATTGTACCCTATTCCACATTAGGGCTCTCTAAATTGGGATGTCATAATCCAAACACCTATAAATGATCCTAGTCAATATGTTCCACACACTCACGACCATTCGCCTTGTCTTTCTCTTCCGAGGTGCGGGCCTACAATGCATGATACAACATGCCATACCAAGGGCGAGGCGCCCAGCATGCAGACGCCGCTTGCTAAACAGGGAGTGTGACCCACATCAGGGCCTGATCCAACCCCGCATCACTCTTCTCCTTCCTCGTCTCCTTCCCGACACCTGAACCCGACGTGAAGCGAGGTAGTTGCCCAGTGATCCTCGACGCGTCACCCACTCCTTGAGAAGACAGAGAGGAACCTTGGCATCGGACAGAGTGTGTACCAACATTTCAGGTTCTATGATTTTTTGCATTGCTTCACATACACACTTTAAACAGATAGATTATTTTGTTGCCCGAGTTTGAGCATCCACACTCTACATTAGCTTAGTCCATATGCTTGTCCACTTTTCTTACTACTAAGACTAGGAATTCACTACTTTCATATCTTAGAGAGAAGGTTTGAAGCATTAGAAAATTATCATAGAAAGGGGGGAAAATGCATTGAATTTTCAGGAATTAAAGAGAGAGTAGTTAGACCGGATTTGGCCTAGATAGAGTGCTTAGACTGACTTCCACCTCCTGACTCATGACTCATCCAATCTCTTCTCTGATCTCTACTCTGAGCTAAGAGAGATAATAGAGCCACTTACACTGGACCTCGTTCTACGTTGTAGGTGAGACCAGAGAAGAGAAATGGAGGATATATTCAAGGAATTAATGATAGAAAAGCAGGGGCCTCATGTTTTCCAAGCGGTTTTGAGAGAGAAGGGCAAGTTTATGGGTTTGAATGTGACTAAATACCTAGATGTATTTGAGGAACAGGCACGGATCTATGGTCTACTTGAAGAAGTGTTTGCACATTACAAAACACGGGTAGTTTCAGGGTCTATCCTAGCATCTATTATAGCGCACATAGCAAAGCCCTGGGCCAAATTTAGAAAGGAGTTGCATAAGTTGTTTTACTTGCAAGATTTCTTTGAGCATAGTAAAGAGGGGTTCCTACGGTGGGTAAACTCCTCGAAACCCACTGCTTCCTTGACTCATCTCTTAAATGAGTTCTTGAGAAATATACCCAGTTACCCCAGGCTGATTTGGATGCATTGAAGCCTGACCTAGTCATTTCCTTCCTCAAGATCTTAAGTCCTGAAGATAGGACTGAGGTCGAGAGGAGGATAGAAGAGCCTAGTAAGAAGTTTGGGTTGACAGAAGACTAGGCCGTAGTGAAGAGAGAAGTGGAAGCAGTTGCACAGATGAGGCAATGCCAGGCTATGTTATATGACAGACTAGCAATAGTAGCTCCACAACCACCTAGGGAGGCTCCACTTCCAACGATCCCGAACATGCCTGTAGCATCGGCTTCTGCTAATGTTGCATCCACTTTGCGATTGCCAGTAGAGCTACAACTTGAGATTCTTAGCCAACAAATAGAGAATTTGATGTCAATGCAAGCATCCATGTCAAAAGAAATGGCCAACATTCATAATAAAGTCTATTCTATGGGGTATGAGGACACCACTCCTCCTCGAGCAAGTGCCAGTTATGTAGATGCGATGCAAAGAAGTACTATACCAATTCCGAACATGCAAGGTTATGTAATGCCTCCGCCTGCACCTCTAGTGCAGCCTGTTGCCCAACAAACACCTGCACCACCAGCAACCTACATTTCAAAGAAACATTGGACCTTTTGAGAGACGAGCGAATGGTGGGTTTGGAGGGGCAAAGAGATGTGTATGGTGTGATGCCCAAGAGCATTTCTCATATGCATGTGAAGAGCTTAAGCTAGCAAAGGAGCATCAATTGGTAATAGATATAGACAAGAAACTCTGTGACTTCAGGATCCACCTTCCTCTACCTGTGAATTGGTGAAAGAGCCAAGTGACCATGTCCTTGGAGCAGGTCGTCTCCATAGCAAAGACTGAATTCAAGGACAACTTTATGAAGTTGATCAAGAGAAAGACGTTTCCATTACTTGAGAATGTAGAGATGGAAGAAGCAACTGAAGATATCCAAGTGACAAATGAAGCAGTTACATTGAGTGATACTTCTGATAACAAGGACGATGAGATAGCCAAGTGCCATAAGAATTATTTGGGTCCTAATATATCTGATGATGAGATGAGGAGGATAGAAAGTGAGTTTAGCATGACTTTTTAGGCTAGAGGGACACCTGAAATGAAGGTGAAATTAGGGAGCAACGAAGAGTCATGTTTTGCATTGGCCTTGATTGACTCAGGGTCAGAAATAAATGTGATCTCAAAGAAGCTCTATGATCAGTTTAGGTGGCCAATAGATAAAGACCATGGATGAAGGATGAGGACAACGGATAATGGCTCTAGAGCATTGCTTGGGGCATGCGCATTTGTGCATGTGACCATAGGAGGGATTTCTGAGCAATTCCACTTCTTCATCCAAGACCATTATTCATATGAGGCTATCCTTGGGCAGCCCTTTATAGTTGAAGTGCGAATGGAGACCAAGGCAATGGATGATGGATGTGCCTATGCATGAATCCATTCTAAATATGGCCTTCATTCTTTGCAAGTGATGACAGTGTGTCCGAATCACTCCAGGAACAGAAAGAATATAAGAAAGAGACCCATTAACTCAGATGACCATCACGATTGTATGTCCATAGGAGAGTATGGTGGTTTTGCTGATCAAAATTTCTATTAGGATCCACTATTGAGCGAGACAACAGTGGGAATTGGTTTGATGTCTTGTGTGATTTTGTACATAGTTTTGAGAGTTTTTCCATTTATTCATCTGCAGATGTGTTTACAAAAAAAGAAGGTTTCAAATAAGTTCAAAAAACTTCATGAGCGACACTATAAAGATCTAGGAATCATGTTACTTGATGAGAGGATAGAGGATGTGATCCAATTGGAGAGGAGTTCGACTACTCTGGAAGAGCTTGAGTAGGCATTTGAGAGGAGTGAGAAGTCAGAAATCATTATGCTCAGTTCTATCCAAGAATAAAATATGACGGATGAGTTCATGAGAGGGCATGAAGTGAATGTAAACACCAATTATAAGACTATTGACAAGAAAGTGAAACCTATAGCTTAGCCATTGCTAGAAGATAGTCATGAGAAGTATCTCCGAGTGTCAGATGACCCTATGTTGAGACATCGAGAGCTCGTAGGGCATCATTTTACTGATGAGACTATTAAAGAGATCAAGTTTGGAGAAAAATCATTCCTAAGAGATGAAGAGAAAAAGAAGTTCATTGAAGTCATCAAGAAACATGAAAAAGCATTTGCACTTTTCCCACATGAGATGTTGGAGAAACAATCACTAATTGGACATATATTTGACGGTCAAATCTTAGGAAGAAAACCCCATGCCTATGTGAAGGGAAAAATTCACAAGTGTATCATATTTGTAAAGTTAGTTCACTTTAGTTCTAGAAGTTTTTTAAAATCACGAGAATACGAAAATCTATATAAGTTAGTTTGTATCAACTAACGCGGCGAGAGAGAGAGAGAGAGAGAGAGAGAGAAGAAGTGGAAGAGAGTGATAGAAAGAGAGAAGGAGTTCATTTTATACGACTGAGTATAGTCGGGCTTCTCTGAGTGAGAAAGCATCTGTAAAAATTCTGAGTTTTCATAGCTATGAGAAAGAACTGAGTAAAGTTCTATGTATGAGTCTCTCTCCATCATCTCCATGCTTGTCTACTGTGTGATGAAGTTAAAAGTTCAAGTTTTTCAAGCAAGTCCATGCCTGGCATCGAGTTTGTACTGATAAGTCATTATTTTCATTCTCTGTGTGTTACCTGTTGTTGAATCTTTTAAAAACATGAGGTTTGTGGAGCAACTCGATGCCTGGCATCGAGTTTCAGCATAAAATCGATGCCCGACATCGACTTCTAGCATACAAGTGGTCTTCTTCATGTGTGTGTAAAAGAAGCTATTTCTGGTGTAGAAAAAGAGGCTAAAAAAGCTCAAAGTCGATGCCTGGCATCGAGCTTGACTGAAATTCCATGCTAGGCATCGAATTTTTATTTTTAGACACTCAGAATTACTAAAGGAGGCAAAATTTCCAGTTTTGGAAGGTCATACAGGGTCATCTTGTGAGGGCCATAACTTGAGTTCTAGAGATCCGTTTCATGCATATGATAGCTTGTTGGAAAGCTCTACTCTTTTAGTTTCAGCTTATAAAGTTTCATGGAGAAATAATACTTGAGCTAGGAGAAATTAGCAAAATACTGAAGGTATGTCATTTCGGTGACTAGGAATTTCTGTAGAAGCAAAGTTCTCACTTTAGGCTATCATTTCTCAAAGTTTGGAGTGGCAATGAGTTAATGGTGACCATAGAGGTGTTCTAGTTCACATTAATTCATTTCTTGTGGTGTTTCATACATCAACAAGTGGTATTAGAGCAGAAAGGTCCTAAAGAGCAGAAGGCGGCAAAGGTACGAGAATTTTTGGAAAGTTTTCCATTAAAGTTTGAAAGGTGAAGCATTTGAAGACACAAGGCATCAAAAGGTTACTTCAAAAGTATCTTCATACACAAAGAACTCCAAAAGGTATTATTCTTTATCCTTTAAGCTCACAGGTTGTAGCAGAAGGAAAGGAGTATGGCAGATCATATCTCCATTGACAAATTGGACACAGATAATTACCCCGCATGGGTAATGAGAATGGAAGCCTTACTTATGAGTAAGGATCTCATGATATATGTTACAGGTGAAGAAGAGAAGCCAATATTTGAAGATGAAAGCCGACCAAAGAAAGAAGAACTTGATGCTTTAAAGCATTGGCAGAAGAAGGATGCAAGTGCAAAAGCCTACATCTACAATACAATCTCTGATCATTTGCTACCACACATAAGAGGATTGGAATCATCTGAAGATATTGGAATGCATTGGATCATCATTTCCAAAGTACTACCAAAGCAAGGAAAGCAAGTCTATGGTCAGAGTTTACAACATTCAAGAAGAAGCCAAGTCAAAGTATTAGTGATTATGTCACTAAGATGAAGGATCTAGCAGATAGTCTTGGATCCATAGATGAAGATGTTGAAGATCACAGATTGATTGCTCAACTACTTGCAGGTTTGAGAGGGGATGAAAGGTGGAAACCTTTTGTCTTATCAACAGAACTTTCATTAAATCATTATGTTCCAGATTTGAATCAATTACTTGGTTTGATGCTCACATATGAGCAAGACTTGAAGGGAGATGGAGATAAAGGTCAAAGTTCTGCAATGTACATGAAGAACAAGAAGAAAGGAGATAAAGGTAAAGCAAAGGATGAAGAAGAGTCAACTTCTCAAGTTTATTATGCAAGAGGTAAAGGCACTGGTAGAGGAAGAGCAAGAGGTTTTGGAAGAGGTAGAGGTAATCAAAATAACAACAAGAAGGCTTGCTGGATCTGTGGATTGAGTAATCATTTGGCTCATGACTGTTGGCACAATCAACAAGAATCAAACCAGAATCAAAACAACAATAGCAGAGGCCGAGGTGGAAGATATCAAAGTAATTTTCAAAGAGGTAGACAAAGTCAAAGAGGAGGCTATGGTAGAGGTGGAGGAAGAAGTTGGGGACAGAATCAATCCTACAACACCACCTACTACAACTATGCAAATGACACACAGAATGAAAGTCATACATCATTGATGATGAACTCAATCAACACATCAGATAAAGAAGATCTAAAGGTATTTTACATTTACTCTGGATGTTCTAATCATTTGTCAGGAAACATAGAATTGATGTCAGAATTGGAAAAAGGCATTTCTAGTCACACAGTTTAAACTGGTGATAATACAAGACATAGTGTACATTCAATTGGAAAAGTGAAATGCTAGAGTGAAGCAGATTTGCTAACCAATGTTTTGTATGTTCCTACAATACCTAAAAACTTGATTAGTGTGGAAAAATAGTTGAAAAAGGTTTTCAAGTCAGGTTTACAAATGAAGGAGTATTTGTGGAAGATCCAGAGAATGGATATAATCAGTTTGTCTCTGGTAAGAAAGAAGGTAGACTCTTTACTTTAAGAGTGCAAGGGAACATTGGTCAAGCTTTGCTCACACATGGTGAAGGAGTTATTACAGAACTTGATCTCTGGCATAAGAGATTAGGTCATTTCAATGAAAGAGGAATTAAAGTTATAGTTGCTAATCAGTCTGTACTAGGACTACCAAATGTGCAGAGTCAACATATGGTTTATAAATGTGAAGCATGTCAAATGGGTAAAGCACACAGGTTACCATTTCAAAAGAAAGGATTCAAACATGATGGAGTACTTGAGCTCATTCATACAGATGTATGGGGACCAACAAAAGAAGGATCTATCAGTGGCTCAAGGTATTATGTTCTTTTCATTGATGATTCTACAAGTGGGTAACATTATATGTTTTGAAGGAAAGATCAGAAGTGTTTGGAGCCTTCAAGCATTTTCATGCATATGCAGAGAGAGTCACAAGTCAAAAGCTTAAGAGACTGAGGTCTGATGGAGGGGGAGAATACTTCTCCCAAGAGTTCAATGATTATCTTTGGAATGCAGGTATTAAGAGAGAAATAACTTGTAGGTATACACCACAACAAAATGGTGTAGCAGAAAGAAGGAACAGGACTTTGGTTGAGTTTGCTAGAGCTATGCTAAAGGAGAAGAACTGTCCAAATTATCTTTGGGCTGAGGCTGTAAATACAGCCACATATCTTGTGAATAGATTACCATGTGCAACTCTGAATGGAATGACTCCATATGAAGCTTGGTGGGGTAAGAAACCAACACTAGATCATTGTAGAGTGTTTGGATCAATTGCATATGCTTATGTGCCATCACAGCTTAGGCATAAACTTGAACCAAAGGCAGAAAAATATGTGTTCATTGGTTATGATGAAAAGTAGATGGGTTACAGATTGTGGAATCCTCTAACCAAACAATTTATTGTTTCTAGAGATGTTAAATTTGATGAATAGGAAAGTTGGTATGCAGATCAAAGTGATACAGCTGAAGAATTTGAAGAAGAGGTAAGAAGATGTGAGAAAGGAAAATCAATTGTGCAGGTAAATATAGATGAAGACTATATGCAAGCAAGTACATCCAGAAGTGGATTAACAAGAAGGAATGAAGAAGCTCCTATATTTGATGAAGAGGTGTATCCAGACACTTATGAAGAATCTGAACCAAGAAGGTCAAGCAGGACAAGAAGACAACCAGAAAGGTATTCTTATGATACTTCTTACATAACTCAAAAGAACTATGCATATATGGTCAAAGATGATGAAGAACCTCAGAACTATGATGAAGCTAAAGGTAAGAAACAATGGGAAGAAGCAATGAAGGAAGAGTTCAAGGCACTAGAGGAGAACAAGACATGGGAACTTGTTCCTAAACCAAATGGTAAGAAAGTAATTGGAAATAAATGGGTTTATAAAGTGAAGAAGCTTGCAGATGGAAGTATAGCCAGATACAAAGCTAGACTGGTGGTGAAAGGCTATGCCCAAACCTATGGCATAGATTATGATGAGACATTCAGTCCTGTAGCTAAGATGTCAACTATAAGGACAATCATTGCTATTGCAGCTTCAAAAGGATGGACCCAAATCAATTGGATATAAAGAATGCATTCTTGAATGGATACATATCAGATGAGGTATACATGGAACAACCTCAAGGATTTATAGATTCTAGGTATACAAATTTTGTTTGCAGGTTGAGAAGAGCATTGTATGGACTGAAGCAAGCTCCAAGAGCATGGAACTATAGACTGGTGAAGTATCTCAATGATCTTAGATATCAAAGTTCAAAAGCAGATTCAAGTCTACTTATCAAAAGAATAGAGGAAGGTACAATCTACATTTGTATTTATGTAGATGACATCATAATCACAGGTACTTCAGATGAAGGAATCAAGGAGGTAAAGAGATTACTTGAGAAAGAGTTTAAGATCAATGACCTAGGAAAGTTGTCATACTTTCTTGGAATGGAAGTTACTTATAGAGATCATGGCATATATGTGTCACAAGAAAGGTATCTTCTGAACTTGTTGAAGAAGTTTGATATGGAAAATTGCAGAGAAGCTTCAACTCCACTTGAAGTTAATCACAAGCTCAGTAAATATGATGGTGCAGACTACAAAGATATGAGGAAGTATCAATCTCTTGTGGGTAGATTGATTTATGCTACACTAACAAGACCTGATCTTAGTTATGCAGTGGGAGTTTTGTCATAATTCATGCATTGTCCAAAGGACCCACATTGGATTGCAGGTCAAAGAGTTCTCAAATATATCAAAGGAACTATAAAGGAAGGATTATATTATCCTTTTACATCAAATTTGAAGTTGAGAGCCTACAGTGACTCAGATTGGGCAGGTAACCAAGATGACAGAAGATCAACTCATGGTTACATGATATACATTGGTGATAAGCTTGTAAGTTGGTGTTCAAAGAAACAACATACAGTAGCATTATCATCAACTGAAGCTGAGTACAAAGGACTTGTGGAAGCAGCTAAGGAGGTCATATGGATGCAGACATTGTTCACAAGCTTGGGCATTGATCAAGGTTGGGCATCGAGTTTGTACTGATAAGTCATTATTTTCATTCTCTGTGTGTTACCTGTTGTTGAATCTTTTAAAACATGAGGTTTGTGGAGCAACTCAATGCCTGGCATCGAGTTTCAGCATAAAGTCGATGCCCGGCATCGACTTCTAGCATACAAGTGGTCTTCTTCATGTGTGTGTAAAGGAAGCTATTTCTGGTGCACAAAAAGAGGCTAAAAAAGCTGAAAGTCGATGCCTGGCATCGACCTTGACTGAAATTCGATGTTAGGCATCGAATTTTTATTTTTAGACACTTAGAATTACTAAAGGAGGCAAAATTTCGAGTTTTGGAAGGTCATACAGCGTCATCTTGTGAGGGCCATAACTTGAGTTCTAGAGATCTGTTTCATACATATGATAGCTTGTTGGAAAGCTCTACGCTTGTAGTTTCAGCCTACAAAGTTTCATGGAGAAATAATACTTGATCTAGGAGAAATTAGCAAAATACTGAAGGTATGTCATTTCGGTGACTAGGAATTTCTGTAGAAGCAAAGTTCTCACTTTAGGCTATCATTTCTCAAAGTTTGGAGTGGCAATGAGTTAATGGTGACCATAGAGGTGTTCTAGTGTCACATTAATTCATTTCTTGTGGTGTTTCATACATCAACATGAGATAGGGTGTGCGAACCCGAAACAAGTACCTCCCATGATTATATTTACAGTGCCACATATACCATGGAATATCCGGCCTATAGCAGTCCCAAAGGCTCACTTTCCTGAGCTAATGAGGCTGCTAAAGGAAAAGATTTCCATGCGGATATTGGAACCGTCGTCGGCTCCATATTTGAATAGGTGGTTTACAATGCATAAGAAAAATGGGAAACTTTGTTTTATTCAAGATCTGCAGCCTGTGAATAAAGTCACAATTAGGAATGTAGGGAAAGGACCTATAGTTGATGAGTTTGCTGAAGCGTTTGCTGGGCATTCCATCTACTCTATGGGCGATCTGTATTGAGGTTATGACTAGTTTCAGTTGGCTATGGAGAGTAGAGATATCATGATCATGAACTCCACTGGGCCCTGTACGCATGTGTATTTTTGTGCAGGGAACGAAGAATTCCGTGGCTCACATGATGAATGCCATGAACCTCGTTTTACGAGACTTTATACCATCTGTAACTATGCCATTTATGGATGATGTTCTAATAAAGGGGTGTGAGGAAAGAGTGAAAGATGTGAGTTTAGATGCTTCTGGGTGTAGAAAGTTTGTTGGTGATCATATTTCAGATTGCGAGAAAATATTTGAGAGATTTGAAGATGTGGGGCTAACACTTGCTTTAGAGAAATCTGTTTTTGGCATTGCTGAGGTCCTCATTGTAGGACATCTATGTGGACATTATGGCTGCAAGCCATACTCGCAAAAAGTTGAGGACATTAGCAGGATCTCTGAGGTGTGTCATAATGTCAGTGAGGTGAGAAGGTTTTTGGGAGCTTGTGTATTCTACATGATATGGATTCCTCAGTTTGCTCACATTGGGAACCCCTTATATGAACTTCTCATAAAGAGAAAGAAGTTTCTATGGATAGAGAAACAGTTGAGAGCTATGCGTAGACTGAAGTAGCTCCTAATTGAAGCTCTGATTTTGAAGAGTGTTGACTATTCATGTCAGAGGTCTATCATTTTGACCATTGATACCAGTCCTATTAGTATAGGTTGGGTCATAGGGCAAGATGATGATGAGGGGTAGAGATATGTCGTGCACTTTGGTGCTAAGATTCTACATGACAAATAGGAAATATACACAGATAAAGAGAGAGTTATGGGGATTGGTGACTGCTTTAAAGACCGATAAAGAGTATTTCATTGGGGCGAATGTGATAGTTGAGAGCGATTGTCTTCCATTGATTGGCATGATAGCAAATTGTTCATCTCCAGACATTGCTATGCTTAGATGGATCTCTTATGTAAAGTTCATAAATCCTGCATTTGTACACATAGCTGGGAGGTCGAATACAATGGCTGATATGCTTTCAAGAGCGAAATTCGATGATGAGTCTAATGATGATGATGATGAGGTAGAAAGAGATGCACACATGATGAGATATGATCCATTGGTATATGTATATGAGCAGTTCTGTGAGAGTGAGTATGATGGCGAGTGGAGAGACATAGGAAGATGTTCGAGTATGTTGAAACCTTCCCCAAGCTAGTCCACAAATAAGTATAGATCCATCAAGAAGAAGTCTTACAACTTTTTCTTGAAGGATGGACTTATTTGATGACACGCTAAGGGTAAGGTAAAGGGTCCATAGAGGGTACTGAGTTTGAGAAGTCTTCAGAGCAAGGTGATGAGAGAGATGCATGAGACCTTATGGGCAAGTCACAAAGGATTTTATGCTACATATGAGAAGATTAGGGAAGCTTACTGGTGGCCGGGGACTTATGTGAGTGTGAGAGGTTTTGTTGACACTTGTGCAAGTGGGTAGTCGACCTGGTAACCATGCCCAAGGGATAGATAAGATGAGATATATTGTAATTGCCAGAGAGGACTTGACCAACCATGTGGAAGGTCGAGCTCTCCGTACAAAGACAACTTATAATGTATGCAAATTCCTTTTAGAAGAAGTCATTTCAAGATTCGGTTATGTTGAGAAAGTGGTTGCAAACAGGGGAGAGTTGGATGTGAGAGAGGAAAAAGAGTTATTTGATCATTTGTTAAGGCGATCTCTAAGGCTTGGAGCAATGACATCAAGTAGTGGCCTAGCTTTCTTCCATTCACATTATGGGCAAATAGGATGACGTATACTTGGTCCACATGTTTCAAGCTTGCTGAATTGATGTATTGTCAGAAGCCAATCTTCCCCATCCAGACTCAGATAGTGACATGGTTGACGCTCCCATGGAATGATGGTATAACGAGAGAAGAGCTTTTATCATTGAGAATAAAGCAGTTAAAGCAAGGAAATGAAAAGTTGAAATAGGCACTCCAAAAATTAAAGGAGTCTAAATTAGAGAATAAGACCTATCTTGACAAAAACCATCGGCTTAGACCACGTAGGATTGAGGTAGACAATTGGGTGTTCATGTACGACAATACTGTTGGTGCAATTCACAAGCCTACACATTTGGCTTGAAATCCATACACATATGAAGATGCATAGGAATCAATGCTAGTGGTTAATTACCACTTTACCCTTTGTAAAAGTCACATTTGACTTGGAATCTAACACCTACCAAAAAGAATTCGTGGAAAAGTTAGATTTGATTGATGGAATATCTCCTAGGATGTAGGAGCATGATCATAGGGAACCAAAAGTTTGAATTCAAATTCAAACTTTGAACTCAACTACTATAAAAGTGATCATCAAAAAGTCGTGGGTAAGACTCATCAATTCCGAGCTTCTCATTACCAATTCTGAGTGTGTGTGAGGCCTACAAGAACATGAAAAGCTCAACACATGGTGTGCCAAGGATGCATTAGCAAGGTCTTACTTACTCAACTCCATCTCTTATTTTCTTTTGCCACACATTAGAAACTGTAAGACATCCCAAGAGACTTGGGAAACCTTCTCATCCTATTTCTCTTCCAACACAAGGGCTAGAAAAAATCAATTGTGGATTGACTTCGCCACACTAAGGAAGCAACCTAAGCAGGCTATTTTAGAGTTTGTAAATAAGATTAAAGATGTAGCAGATCAGCTAGCAAGCATAGGAGAAGAGATTGAAGAAGAGCAGATAGTAAGGCAAGTCATCAATGGGATTAAAGCTGATGACAAATGGGAAAGCTTCACCATTGCCATGGATCTATACATGGACATGCAAATTCCAGATCTTACAACTCTCATGGGGCAACTGTTCACTCATGAAGCCAAGCTCAACAAAAATGGAGACTCATCCAAAGGTAATAGCTCTTCTGCCCTATACACTGATAAAAATAAGTCTAAAGATAAAGGCAAGAACAAGAAGATAGAGGATGAAGGCACTACCTCCCAAGTCAACTATGCAGGGAGAGGTAGATCATCAAGAGCAAGGGGCAGAGGAGGTAAGCAAGGTAGGGGGAGATCCTATAACTCCTCACCATGTAACATTTGTGGTTTATCAAATCATACTGCAGATGAGTGTTTTAGAAACTACAAGAATCAGAGAGGAAGAGGATATCAAAGAGGTGGATATTCATAGTCAAGAGGTAGATTCAACCATCATCAAGGATACAACAAGAACTACAATGGCAACTACCAAGGAGGATTCAAATCCAGAAAGGATTACAACAACTATATAGAAGAGCAAGATGACTCTCTTCTGATTATGAACATGACTTCAAAACCAGGTACAAATGATGACCATCTCTTCTACATTGACTCAGGATGCTCAAATCATGTGGCTGGCAATGTAGCTCTACTCTCTGACCTTGAAGAACCAAAAGGTAAGCATCAAGTACAAACAGGTGATGACACCAAGCACTCAGTAGTTAAAGTTGGAAATGTTAAGACTTGTGATGGAAAGCAAAACTTGTTGAGTAGGGTACTATATGTACCAACCATTACAAAAAACTTGATGAGTGTTGGACAGATTGTGGAAAAAGGTTTGCAGGTCAGATTCAACCAATTTGGAGCATTTATGGAGGATCCAAGACATGGGTTCAAGAGAATTGCTAAAGGAGAAAAATCAGGTAGACTTTTTACTTTTGAGCTAGAAGACACAAAGAATATTGCACTCTACAGTTATAAAGATCAAACACTTTCAGAGCTTGAGATTTGGCATAAAAGGTTAGGGCATGTAGGAGAAAGAACCTTGAAACAAATATGCAGGATCAATGTGTAATTGGAATACCCAATGTTTCCAAAGAACACATGATATATAAATGTGGTGCTTGTCAGTTTGGGAAGTCTCATAGGTTACCCTTCTCAAGGAAAGGCTACATGCATGAGGACTACCTAGAGCTTGTCATACAAAGCAAAACCTCAATCTCAGAATCAAGGTACTATGTATCTTTTATTGATGATTATAGCAGGTGGACTGTATTGTACTTTATGAAACACAAAGTTGAAGTGTTCAACTGTTTTAAAAAGTATCTTGCACTTGTTGAGAGTCAGAGAGGGAAGAATCTAAAGAGGCTAAGGTTAGATGGAGGAGGTGAGTACTTCTCCAATGAGTTTGAAGTTTTCTTGCAGGATAGGGGAATCAAAAGAGAATCACCACAAGGTATACTCCTGAACAGAATGGGGTAGCTGAGAGAAGAAATAGATGGATTGTTGACACATCTAGGTCAATGTTAAATGAAAAGAAACTACCTAACTACCTATGGGCAGAGAGTGTATCCACTACCACTTACCTCATAAACAGGTTACCATCTAAGTCCCTTGATGGGATGACTCCTTATGAAGCATGGCATGGGAAAAGACCCTCACTTGATCATCGCAGGATTTTTGGATGTGTAGCATATGTACACATTCCTTCTCAGATAAGAGGTAAGCTAGACCCTAAGGCTGAGAAGTGTATCTTAATTGGATATGATCTAAATCAGAAAGGGTACAGATTCTACAACCCTTTAAATAAGGGATTCATGGTTCGTAGAGATGTTGTCTTTGATGAAAATGATTCTTGGTATGAGAATGAATGCAGGAAGTTCAAACTACACTATGACTTGGATGTGAAGAGATGGATAGGTATGTGCTTGAAGATGAAGAGGTGTTGCAAAATCCTTGATCTACACCAGCCAAATGAACTCCAGGAGTAGATGGTGGGCCCTTTTAGCTTGCCAATGGATGTATTAGACACCCTATGTACCTTGGAAGATCACTCTCAAAAAGATAGATCAAAATAGATAAGTTGGAGTTAGCTCAAAGGTGAAAACTTGCTATTCTTGGTTCATACACATGTCCAGTGTTTTACATAATTCTCTGAGCACAGCAGCAATTAGCTTAATTCCTCTTGGGGAATTCTAGGTAACTTAAAGAGATAACTTTCAAGAGTAATCTCATAAAAAATGAACCACACGCTGAGAATGAGTTTTAACAATTAATGACATCATCCCGATTTTCACGGGCTGCTATAGTTTGAGACCACTGAGCAGAAAAACCAACATAACTCAACATGTAGGAATCCAATGATTATGAAACTTTTTATGGTTATACTAGACAGTAAGCAGTGAGTAGTACACTTCACAAGAACATGGAAAGATGAACTCAAATAATCATGAAAATGAAAGGATATTGCTTGTGCAATACAATGACTTACTGATACATATGTGTGCCTTGTAATCACACCTCGATATGGCATAAAGCTCAGCTCTTGGAGGTCTTCACATAGGTCTCTCTAACCACGACTAAAACTGCCATCTATTTATAGTTGAGTTTGGGAGGCTAACTTCCCTCAATCACTCTCCAATCAATCAATGATTGATTTGATTCTCTACCTACCACAAATCACGAATTCGTGGCTCCTCTTTCCATTCTTGATCAAGTGGACTCAACCACTTAAGATTCTTTCACTTTTACATTAAGTAAACTCTTCAAAAGTTACAAGAGGTAGTTCACAAGTGAACTTTACATAGTCTTCATTTTAAGGCTTTTTCTATGACTTTGTGGGACTCAAGCCAATACTTAGGCTTGTCATAGACTTGCTCCAACAGCTCCCCCTCAAGCCAAGTATGCTTGAGGTCTTCAATCTTCCAAGATTACCCGCAAACCAATCATAGCCTTGAATTTGCAAAGCTTTGTACCATCCAATGCTTTGGTTAGAGTATCTGCACATTGTTGATGAGTGGACACATATGATATTTGAATCTCTTTGCTTAGAACCTTTTCTCGTACATAGTGATAATGAACTTCAATATGTTTAGTCCTTGCATGAAAAATAGGATTAGCAGCCAAATGAATAGAACTCATATTGTCACCAAAAATAGTTGGAGTTCCAAACTCCAATCCAAGATCTTTGAATAATGTCTTCATCCACATAGCTTCTTGTGTAGCTATGGCAAGACCTCTATATTTAGCTTCAGTAGAAGAGAGAGCAACTATGGGTTGCTTCTTGGATGACCATGAAATAAGCTTTGAACCTGCAAAGGTAAGATAACCTGAAGTGCTCCTTCTATCTTCCTTGGAGCCAGCCCAATCTGCATCAGAAAATAGCTTCAAACCTAAATCAGATACATAAGGATAATAAAGTCCATTTATGGTTCCTTTGAGATACTTGAGAATCCTTTTGGCAGCATCCATATGTGGTTTCCTTGGTGTGTGCATAAATTGACTTAGCACACTCACACTGTAACATATATCTACTCTTGTCAATGTGGCGTAGTTGAGACTACCCACTAGACTTTGATATGATGTGATGTCCTCTATGAGTTCACCTTCATGTGAGCTCAATTTGTGATTGACCTCCATTGGAGTACCTGCAATCTTACAATCTTGCATCTTGAATTTTGCCAACATGTCCTTAATGTACTTCCTTTGAGTGAGAAACAAACCATGATCTTTGTAGACAACTTCCAAACCTAGGAAGTAGGTAAGTGAACCCAAATCACTTATCTTGAACTCTTCTCTCATCTTATGTTTGATCTTCTTCATACCATCTGCATCATTTCTTGTCAATATAATATCATCTACATATACACATAGGTAGATGACCTCGGAATTACTCTTTTTAATAAAGAGTGAAGGATCTGCCTTGCTTTGTTGAAAGCCTTTGTCCTGCAAGAATGAAACAAGCCTGAAATTCCAAGCTCTTGGAGCTTGCTTGAGACCATACAATGCTTTGTTAAGTTTACACACATAATCAGGATAAACTTGGTTCTCAAAACCAGGTGGTTGTGCCATATATACCTCTTCTGTTATCCAACCATTCAAGAATGCATTCTTTACATCTAGTTGAAGTATCTTCCAATTCTTGGAAGAGGCAATACTAAGCAAAACCCTAATAGTAGGCATCTTTGCCACAGGAGAGAAGGTCTCCTCATAATCAATTCCCTGAGTTTGTGCAAAGCCTTTTGCTACAAGCCTTGCCTTATACCTGTTAATTGAACCATCAGAATTCTTCTTGAGTTTATAGACCCATCTTGAGCCTATTACCTTCATGGATGAAGTCTTGGGCACCAAATCCCAAGTGTTGTTTTCCTCAAGTGCTTCAATCTCTTCCTTCATTGCATGCTTCCATTCTGATTTTGCTTTGGCCTCTTCAAATGATGATGGCTCCTCTGGGTTTATATCCTGTGCTATGTAGATAGAGTGTTTAGTTAATAATGAGGTGTCAAACCCATACCTTTCTGGTTTTTTCTTTTCCCTCATAGATCTCCTTAGGCCATGATGTGATGATTCTGCCTCATGTCCAAGTTCTTGCAATTTTGCTTTACCTTTAGACTTCCATGCTTTGATCTTTTCCATGTGAGATTCTTCATCATCCTCTGAGGTGTCTTGTTCTTCAATGTTTGATTGTTCTCTACCAAGCTTTGGAAAATCTTCTTCAAGATCATATGGTAAATTGATCTTCCTCCATGAATCTTCATACCATGAATTGTTCTCATCAAAAACTACATCTCTGCTTACCAAGAATCCTTTGTTGGTAGGGTTGTATAACCTGTAGCCCTTTTGATTGTTGTCATATCCAATAAATACACACCTTTCTGCCTTTGGATCCATCTTGCCTCTAACCTGTGAAGGAACATGAGTAAAAGCAATACATCCAAAAATTTTACAATGATCTAAACTTTGTCTTCTTCCATTCCAAGCCTCATATGGAGTCATCCCATCAAGGGATTTTGAAGGCAACCTGTTAATCAAGTAAGTGGCTGTAGATACAGCCTCAGCCCATAAATAATTAGGTAAATGCTTTTCATTTAACATAGACCTTGCAGCTTCAACAATTGTCCTATTCCTCCTTTCTGCCACTCCATTTTGCTCAGGAGTGTAACTTGTAGTTACCTCTCTTTTGATTCCTCTTTCTTGAAGAAAAGAATCAAACTCATGGGAGAAGTATTCTCCCCCTCCATCTGACCTTAGCCTTTTTAGTGATTTACCTGTTTGATTCTCCACAAGAGCCAAATATCTTTTGAAACATGAAAAAACTTCATCTTTGTGTTTCATAAAGAATAGGATAGTCCATTTGTTGCAATCATCAATAAAGGAAACGTAATACCTTGATCCAGATATTGAAGCTTCCTTGCTAGGTCCCCATACATCTGTATGAACCAACTTCAAGAGATCTCCATGCATATAACCTTTCTTCATGAATGGTAACCTGTGAGACTTTCCAAATTGACATGCACTACACTTATAAATCATATGTTGTTTTGACAAATTAGGAAGTCCAAGTACACTTTGGTCCTTGCAAATTTGCTTTAATGACCTTTCACCAATATGTGCTAACCTTTTGTGCCATACTTCCAATTCTGTAAGTGTCTGACTACCATAATTAAAGAGAGCAATGTTTCTAGTGTCCTGTAATTCAAATGTGAACAATCTACCTGTCTTTTCACCTTTTGCAATTCTTCTGAATCCTTGACTTGGATCTTCAACAAATGCTCCTGCTTTTGTGAACCTGACTTGCAACCCTTTCTCTACTATCTGCCCAACACTTATCAAATTCTTTGTAATGGTAGGGACATAGAGTACCTTACTGAGTAGGTTGATGTTTCCATCAGGTGCTTTGACATTGCCTATTTTCTCCACAGGATGTTTTGTATCATCTGTTTGTACCTCATGCTTATTCCTTGGATCTTCTAAATCTGATAGGAGTGCCACATTTCTTGCCACATGATTTGAACAACCTGAATCTATGTAGAAAACATGCTCATCAGATTTACCTTGTGGCATAGCCATGTTCATGATCAATAATGAATCCTCTTTGTTTGAGTCTTCTGTGTAGTTATTGTAGTCTCTCCTTCCTTTGTAGCCTCCTTGATAGTTTGAATGATTGTAGTTGTTGTAGTTGCCATGGTAGTTGTTGAACCTTCCTCTTGAGTAGCCATAACTTCCTCTATTGTATCCTCTTCCTCTTTGATTCCTGGAATTCCTAAAGCAATTTTCAGTTGTATGATTAGTTAATCCACAAATATAACATGAGTTGGAGTCTTGGGATCTCCCCCTGCCTTGTCTACCTCGTCTTCCTCTACCTCTACCATGTCTTCCTCTACCTGCATAGTTAGCTTGATATGTACCTGCTTCATCATCCACTTTCTTTGCCTTTCCTTTGTTATCTTTAGACTTGCTTTTATCCGTGTATAAAGCTGAAGATTGGTTACCTTTAGAGCTTTCTCCATTTTTGATAAGCTTTGCCTCTTGGGTAAGTAGTTGTCCAATGAGTGTATTGAAATCAGGTACATGCATGTCCATGTACAAATCCATAGCTGTGGTGAATGCTTCCCACTTGTCATCTGCCTTCAAGCCATTGATGACCTGCCTTACAATTTGCTCTTCATCTATTACCTCTCCAATGCTTCCCAACTGATCCGCTACGTCCTTGAGCTTTGTGACAAAATCAGTCACATTTTGTTTGGGAGCCTTCTTGAGAGTTGTGAAATCCAGCCATAGTTGATGCTTCCTAGCTTTAGTACTTGAAGAAAAGAAAGCTTCAAGTGCATCCCACACTTCCTGAGATGTCTTACAACTTCTAATGTGAGGCAACAAAAAATCTGAGATAGAGTTGAGGAGATAAGACCTTGCAAGTGCATCCTTGGAGCACCATGTGCTCAATCTTTCTTGCTCTTCTTGTGTTGGTTGACTTTTGTTCCTGAAACTTGGCATAACTTCATCTCCAGCCACATAACCATATAAACTTCTACCTTGGAGATAGGCTTCCATTCTTAATGACCAAGCTGAGTAGTTACCTCTGTCTAATTTGTCAATTGATGAAGGAAATCCATCTGCCATGTTGTCCAACCTTGCTCTGATACCACTGTGAAGAGATGGATAGGTATGTGCTTGAAGATGAAGAGGTGTTGCAAAATCCTTGATCTACACCAGCCAAATGAACTCCGAGAGTAGATGGTGGGCCCTTTTAGCTTGCCAATGGATGTATTAGACACCCTATGTACCTTGGAAGATCACTCTCAAAAAGATAGTTCAAAACAGATAAGTTGGACTTAGCTCAGAGGTGAAAACTTGCTATTCTTGGTTCATACACCTGTCCAGTGTTTTACATAATTCTCTGAGCACAGCAGCAATTAGCTTAATTCCTCTTGGGGAAGTCTAGGTAACTTAAAGAGATAACTTTCAAGAGTAATCTCATCAAAAATAATGAACCACACACTGAGAATGAGTTTTAACAATTGATGACATCATTCCGATTTTCACGGGCTGCTATAGTTTGAGACCAGTGAGCAGAAAAACCAACATAACTCAAAATGTAGGAATCCAATGATTATGAAAATTTTTATGGTTATACTAGACAGTAAGTTGAATCCAACAAGCTTTAAATCACTGAATTTTGATAAGTAACCACTGAGAAATGAATCTGACAAGATGAGTGAAAAAGTCGGGTACCTGACAGAGAAGTGAAAATGCACAGACATTGTTGACTTCAACTGAACATAACTGAAGATTGCAACAAGACTTAAAGAGCTAACTTTAACAAGTTAAATCACTGAAAATGATGCACCAATCTCAGAGAAAACATCTCTGCAAGCTGACTGAGAAAAACTGAGAGTAATGGCAGTGAGTAGTACACTTCACAAGAACATGGAAAGATGAACTCAAATAATCATGAAAATGAAAGAATATTGCTTGTGCAATACAATGACTTACTGATACATATGTGTGCCTTTTAATCATACCTTGATATGGCATAAAGCTCAGCTCTTGGAGGTCTTCACATAGGTCTCTCTAACCACGACTAAAACTGCCATCTATTTATAGTTGAGTTTGGGAGGCTAACTTCCCTCAATCACTCTCCAATCAATCAATGATTGATTTGATTCTCTACCTACCACAAATCATGAATTCGTGGCTCCTCTTTCCATTCTTGATCAAGTGGACTCACCACTTAAGATTCTTTCACTTTTACATTAAGTAAACTCTTCAAAAGTTACAAGAGGTAGTTCACAAGTGAACTTTACATAGTCTTCATTTTAAGGCTTTTTCTATGACTTTGTGGGACTCAAGCTAATACTTAGGCTTGTCATAGACTTGCTCCAACATTGGAGGAGGAGTTTCCAAGTCTTGCTAAGGAGGAACCTACTCAAAGTGAAGACACCAATTCAGATGATGAAGACATTATCAATCTTGAAGAATTCAAGGCATGGAAGTCCAAAGGCAAACTCAAGATGAAGAAACTTGAAGACATACCTGAATCTTCAAATCAATCAATCAGAAGATCACAAAGGGAAAGCAAAAAACCTATCAGCTATGGGTATGACAACTCCCTTGTTACTAAACACTCTATTTATCTTGCCAAAGACTTGTCAATTGAAGAACCAGGATCATATGAAGAAGCCATAACAAGAGAGAATGGAAGGAAGCTATGGATGAGGAGATTGAAGCACTCAAAGAAAGTGACACATGGGAACTAGTACCAAAGAAAGAGTCGATGAAGGTAATTGGATCCAGATGGATCTATAAAATCAAAAGAAATTCTGATGGGTCAATAAGTAGGTACAAAGCCAGATTGGTGGCCAAGGGTTTTGCACAAACCCAAGGCATTGACTATGAAGAAACATTCTCACCTATAGCCAAGATGCCAACTATCAGGGTGTTGGTGAGTGTGGCTGCATCTGAAAATTGGAACATGTATCAGCTAGATGTAAAAAATGCTTTTTTAAATGTATGGATTTCAGAGGAGGTATATATGTCACAACCTCATGGCTATGAGGATCCAAACAAGGTAACATATGTGTGCAAATCGAATAAAGCTCTTTATGGATTAAAGCAAGCACCTAGGGCATGGAATCACAGGTTGACCACATACCTTCAAGATGAAGGTTTTGTCATGGGCAAGGCAGACACTTTTCTATTCATCAAGATATCATACTTACAGGTAATGATGTCAATGGAATCGAGCAAATCAAGAACCAGATGATGAAGGAGTTCAAGATCAATGATCTTGTTCTACTAAAGTACTTTCTTGGACTTGAGTTAGTCTATACTAACTCTGGAATCTACATTATTCAGAGAAAGTACATATAGGATATGCTAAAGAAATTTCATTTGCAGGATGCCAAACTTGCAAACACTCCAATGGAGGTAAACCTAAAACTAAGTGCCCATGAAAGTGATGAAATTGATGACATTACAAGTTACCAAAGCATAGTTGGAAGCTTAAACTATGCTACCTTGACAAGGATAGATATTGCATATGGAGTTAGTATGCTAAGTCAGTTTATGCACAAGCCTAGAGCACCTCACATGGAGGCTGCCAAGAGGATCTTGAAATATCTCAAGGGTACACAACATCATGGTTTGTATTTCCCTTACACTTCAGATACGGATATCAAGATTTATTCAGATGCAGATTGGGCTGGATGCAAGGATGATAGGAGGAGCACTTCTGGATACATTTCATTTGCAGGTGATAAACCAATATCATGGTCTTCAAAGAAGCAACTACTGCTGTTTTATCTTCTACAGAGGCAGAGTATAGAGGATTGGCAAATGCCACCCAAGAAGCCATATGGATCTAGTTATTGTATACAGAATTGGGTTTGTATACTAACTCACCATTGATCTTACCTTGCATCTAATCCTATCTATCATGCTAGGACCAAGCATATAGAGGTCCATTACCATTATGTGAGAGAGAAGCTATTGAGCAAGGACATCCAACTAACATATGTATCAACCAACATGCAGTGTGCAGATTTGTTAACTAAAGCTTTGGATGGAACCAAACTTTGCAGGTTCAAATCAATGATTGGATTGCAGGATATACATGAAGACTGAATAATGAAGACCAAGCCAAAATGTTTGGCTTGAGGAGGAGCTGTTGGTGCAATTCACAAGCCTACACATTTGGCTTGAAATCCATACACATATGAGATGCACAGGAATCAATGCTAGTGGTTAATTACCACTTTACCCTTTTTTGTAAAAGTCACATTTAACTTGGAATCTTTGTAAACACCTGCCAAAAAGAATTCGTGGAAAAGTTAGATTTGATTGATGGAATATCTCCTAGGATGTAGGAGCATGACCATAGGGAACCAAAAGTTTGAATTCAAATTCAAACTTTGAACTCAACTACTATAAAAGTGATCATAAAAAAGTCACGGGTAAGACTCATCAATTCTGAGCTTCTCATTACCAATTCTGAGTGTGTGTAAGGCCTACACTCTAGCCCACACCTATCTACACCATTAGGAAATGATCTTCATGCCTATGGCATTGTATACAAGTGTTCATTAATACATATATCTACATTGCTCATTTTTTAGTTCTTTGTTATAGTGTCTGAAAGACTATCAATTTGCGGAGAGCATATCTCACTCATTTCTTCACCAAATTCAAAAATCTATAGCTTTTTGGATCCAGCTTAAAGTTGTCTACATGCTATCAAAATTTGAAGGATTTCTATTCCCATTTCGGAGAAAATCTCGTCGAAGTGATCACTAGTCAAAGTCTGCAACAGTCCTAAAATATCGGGAGTAAAGGTTTACTTGCTAAATTGATTTCTCTGAGCATATTTAATCTTTTTAAGTGATATCACTGGTCATACTGAGCAAAAGATCCAGCAGGTGTCTAGTAAAAAATAGAAGGTTTTCTTGAAGGCTTGAAGTTCAAGGTTGTGTGTTTTGATTCAACTCTCTCGAGAATACATCATTTCCAAAGTACATAGGCAAGTTTATGGTGTCATTGGAAAGCTAAGAAGGTCTACTTATCAACTCTAAAGCATCAAAGGGCTGGTACAAAGCAGGATTTGGTAGTACCTACTCATTCTCTTGGAGTGTCCATCCATCATTCCCAACAAGTACCTTCAACACTCAGTACGATGCTAGGAAGAAATTGACCAAATGATGGTTTTGGGTCGTACATTTGTGTTTGAAACTGGAACGTAAGCCCTTCATGAATTAGACAGTACTCCTTTGAAGTCTTTGATTGCAAGAAAGAAAATAAAGTTGTTCAAGAAAAGAAATGAAGCAGATTATGAGATTAAGCAGGAACTTCTGGAGGATGCTGATGACACTGAGGCTGATGCTGATGAAGAACAATAGATCAAGAGATTGAAGAAAAGCTAGATTAAACAATGATGAAAATGAAGCAAAATGATCAGGTTAAATGTTTCCAATTTGAAATTTTGTTTTTTTTTGAAAGAGCATTTGCATTGCATTTTTGTGTGAGATAAAGATATGTATGAACTTAAGAAACTTATGAAGAATGAAGATAGCAAATAGCTATTATGGTTTGGCATGAAGCATGAATGACTAGGAATGATATGAATGGAATTAGTTAGTGGACCAGAGACTTTTGGGAGTGAAATCTTGGGAATGTGATCGCAAGCTTAGACCGAGTGCATGTATATGTTGATTGATTTGAACGCTTACTAAGTGGGAATCTTTGGGTTCTACTATTTGTTTCTTGCAAGATCTTACCTCCATATGGACATGATTTATGAAAAACCTTCATACCCAAGCCAGCTTATATGTGTGTGCATGTTGTTAGTGCGTTGTGATGGGCTAGTAGGCGGGTTAAACCACCTTGGTCGGGCAATCAAGGCGTGGGTTGTAGCTAGTTTCATCATAGGCCTGACCTATCTGTTCTCATGCGCTTGTATGGGTCATAAGGTGGGTGGAGTCACTCTCGTGAGGTGGTCAGAGCCACGAGCTAACATCGATTTCATGTAGGGTTGACATTTTGTATGTCCTGCGCTATGTCGGGTTGGCAGACAGGTGGGGTGAACTTGGCTGGGTGGACAAGTCCATGAGTCACACCCAATTTCGACATAGGCCGATTTGTGAAAGTAAAAGTAAAAAGGAAAAATGCAGAGCTGAGATGAAGTGAAAAATAAAAGAAAAGAAAAAGAAAAATGAAAAAGAAAAAGAAAAGAAAAGAGATCTGATGGAGAGTTGGATAGTAGAAAGTGCATGATCTTTTTTCAAAAGTTCATTGATTTTCTGGGTTTTGTGTGATGTTTTGACTCAGAAAGTGGTATAAGCTGTGTATGTTCTAGCCGATTTGATTGACTGTGAGATGCGAAGCCATGTGATTCTTGAAGATTAAGTTTGTACATATGTAAATATCTAACTTTTGACCCATTAACACCTAGGTTTGACCCTTAAAAACCCCTGAAAACGTGACTTTACCCCATGAAAACCAAACTTGAACCCTTAGAAACCCTTGGAGTTTAGGTCCTAAATATGAATAAATCCTTAATCTGACATGCCCAACCTTAATTGTACAGAAACCATAATTTTCTTCATTAGAAATCTAAACTTGGACCCTTAGATTTACCATTTATCCTAATCAATTAATGTACATACAAGTGTGAAACCAAGACCTTAGTCTAGTAAAATTAAAAGATTGTCCAAATATAGAAAGTTTGAGAGGAGGTTAGAAGAGTCTAGAAGGATGTCCTAGGCGGAGAACCTATAAATAGGGGGCCAAGCCTCATTTGTTTCTCCTCGTGGACATTTCTATCGATCTTCTTCCCAGGTCTAGGTTGCAGTTGATTATTTTAGAGATTATATGAAGTGATTGCAGACTATTGAAGTAAAGAGAAGAAAAGTTATTGCTGAGAAGACTTGAAGAGAAGCTTTGATTGAAGATCGAAGACATAAAGTAAAGGAAGGATCCATTCGCAAAGATTGAAGCTGAGACTCATGGGCCTCTTCTCGCATTGTAGCGGAAAGTCTACATTATATTTGGCCAATCTGCACTGTAGCATCGGCATATTGTATCACCATGTTGGTGTTTCTGTTTTTATACAGGTACATATATGTTATGACAAGTTGATGGAACTTTTTTAAGAAATGTGATTGAAAGAAAGAGGATAAAGTTATTTAAAAGAAGGGCAAGTAGTGAATTCGATTTTGATGAAGATTTCTTAGAGGATGAAGATGAAGATGAAGCGTAATCAGGTAAAATAATTCTAATTATTCTTTAATGTTTATAAAAAATTGTTTTCATGGAGTTCAGAATTAGGAATTGATTAGGGGTTAAGCCTTTCCCCTTAAACAAAAAAGTTGTGAAGGAAAAAAAAAAGAAAGAAACAAAAATGAATACATCAAGCAGTACATTTATGGTTGCTGCAAGATGAAAAAAAAGAAGAAAAAGAAAAAGAAAAAAAATATTATGATTCAGTTGTGGTCTCAAAATTACTCCTGAAATGTATTGCAGGCTATATGAGGTGGAGGTCTACTACAGAAGAATTAGTTAGATGTATCTTATTGCAGACAACTAAGAGATAAAAGATAGAATACTTATATAATTAAATATTACTTGTGAACAGGATTAATGGAATGGTAAGTACCACGATTATCTGAATGACTATTATAAGATTTTCTAAATTTGTCTTTTGACTTCATGCATTGAACAAAATGATTTCCAATTCACATTTACATAATTTTATAGATTTTCTTTATTATAAGAAACTTAATTTGAATTTAGAAGCATTTTTTATCATCTTATTTAAAATCAATTTATAAGTTTCTTTCAAAAGAATTTCATACTACTTTCCATGGTCTGCACGTTGGCCATCGGGATGATGTGCATGTTTGGTGGGGGCAGATGTCAGAAAGAATTCCACATCCAAAGTGACATTTAGAAAAATAAAAATCATTTTGTTTCTAAGATGATTAACTTTTATCTCTCCCAAATCTTTTTAATTAAAATCTTTGACTTGACTAATCTCTCTTAAGTACCTGCAAGCAACAAAACCATGAAGATCTGGACTAATCAAAGATCTTATTATCTAAAATTCTTGTGTTTATGAAGTCTTATATAGTTGAATACAAACAAGCTTATGAATAAGTATTTTTAAGCATGATTATGTGTGTGTGCATGGGAATGTGCCACATGTATGCATGGCCACTGATGTTGAATACAAGGGTAACAATGTATTGCATTGTTTATGGATCTAAATGCTTGTGTTTATGCATGTGTGATTCCATGTAGATCTGAAGAAATGCATATATCTATGTGTGTCTAAATATGTTCCTACTCTTGTATACCTATACTTGTCTACCTAAATGTATTCATGTTGCTAAATAACTATGAATAGTTGTGTTTAGGTATGTGTTTATCCCTAAAGTATTAAACATATATGCTTAGTGATAAAACCTTAAAAAGATACTTATCCTAATTATGTATCTATGTGTGTTAATCCTTAATTTATTAAATAGTTAACCTATACTTAAAAGTTACCTAATGAATACTTTAGATTATGCATTAACTAAAGTATTATATCTAAAATAAAATATCAAAATGTGTGAGTCTATAAACATTGAATTTACTTTATGTTAATCTATGTATAATCTAACTTTTATTATTTAAAAATTAAACACTATATATTCTAACTTTTACTATTTAATCATTATTAGTATAAGCCTAGTTCTATCTACGTGTGCATGGTGATATGATTTAGTGTAGATATAGTATGCATGTTGTGTATGTGAGTTCACTAAACTCTTGCATGCACGCATAAGAAGTATTAGATATGTATATATATATGTAGTAAATTAGATTTTATTTCCTAATGATTTTTCTTGTAGGTACATACAATCTAGAGAGAGAGAGAGAGAATCCTATAGGTAATGGAGTAGATGACGGAGGTAGATCACAGGGAGAGAGAGAGAGAGAGAGAGGTTTGACAGGTGATGGTGCAATAGCAAAGGTACGTACAATCTGGGGAGAGAGAGAGAGAGAGAATCTTGTAGGTAATGGCACAAACAACGGAGGCAGATCATGGGGAGAGAGAGAGAGAGGGGTCTGACAGGTGATGGTGCAATTGCAAAGGCAGAAGATGGAGAAAGAGAGAGAGAGAGAGAGAGAGAGAGAGAGAGACAAAGAGAGAGAGAGAGAGAGAACGGTCTAACAGGTGATGGCACACTCGCAAAGGCAGAAGACGGAGAGAGAGAGAGAGAGAGAGTATGAGAGAGATATATGTAGAAATCCGACATGCAGAGGGTAGCAACAAAGCGTAGGGGAGAGAGAGAGAGAGAGAGAGAGAGAGAGAGAGAGAGAGAGAGAGAGAGAGAGATGGAAGAACTAAAGGGTGATGATAGAAATGTCCTACACGGCAGAACACAGAGAGAGAGAGAGAGAGAGAGATAGAGGGCTTCAACTAAGGAGATCGACCCTTCTTTTGCACTCATCTTCCTCTTGTGACAACCTCTTGCACATGTCATCTCCTTTTTGTCTCGAGTTACTAGGCTCGGGCTTCTTTCATGGTAGTTGGTCTCTCTTGCGGATTATAGAACCAAAACACCATGCTTATGAATGACTCACAACAACAACATCAGGTCTTAATAGGAGCGGCTAATATGCACAAGATTGTTCCACAAGGTTTGCCTCTCCAAGGGGTTGGTGCTTTCGAATTTCACTCTTGTATATCAACATCCCTTTGCCATGGCATGGATTTTTTAAAACTCTTTCATGCCATCAATCGAACAAGTGAGCAAATGAAAAGGTGTAAGGAATCAGAGGATCCTGCAAGCCCAGCATCACATGCATAGTAGGGGCAAGTTCATTCGCACAACTAAGTGTTGATCTCAATAAGGCACTCGCTCCTTCTTTCCCTTCCCTTGTGGGCAATATGGTCTCTAGAGGTCTCTATCTTGCATTTGAAGATGAGAGTTCATATGTTACTAGCTCTGGGCCTAGCTCGATTTCTCCGTATGCACAAAATAGATCTCACTATGTAGGTTTTTTGCACGGCACGAGGATCTCAATCAACACCTCAAAGCCCAGGTGAAAGAGCTCAATCTATGCTATAGATTACCATTCAAGAAGCTTGGCACATATATGATCGGAGGAGAGAGAGAGAGAGAAAGAGAGAGAGAGAGAGAGAGAAAAAAATGAGAGAGAGAGAGCACATGAAGATTTTATGTTCCCTCTTTTCGGTTATTGTAGATGTTCGAATGAAGATAATCGACAAGGAGAGAGAGAGAGAGAGACAGAGAGAGACAGAGAGAGAGAGAGAGAGAAAGAGAGAGAGAGAGAGAGAGAGAGAGAGAGAGAGAGAAAGAGAGAGAGAGAGTATGTGTGTGTTAATTAAATTATTTTTACTTTATAGTTAATTTTATAATTAATTAATTCTATAGTATGTTGCTATGCATTTTTATGAGTTATACATGTATGTATGAAAAAGATGTTTGCATTAGAGTGTATGTATATGTTTAAATGTGTGCATGAGCATAGCATGAATATAGATATATATATATATATATACATGAAAATGAATGGGTATGCATATGAAAATTAATGTATGTGTGCATAACAATGAGTTTAGAATGCATGTGTCACTGTGTGTGCATGCATGAGCTAATGAATGTATGCATGACAATCAGTGGTAGTGCATAACAATTTGTGTTAATGCATGTGCATGATTATATGCTTTCAGAAGTGAGAGTGATATGTTAGCATATGCATATTAGAAGTGTAGATGCATGAATATGCATGAACATAAGAAAGATTGCATGAATATGCATATGAATGCATATGTGCATGAATGCATGTTTATGTAGTGTATACATGTGCATGAGCGTAAGTAGGCATGTACATGATTAAGGTATGCATAAGTAAATACATTGATACATGAGTGATGAGTTTGTATGCATATGCATGCACGTGTGCTTAAGTGTATGCATGTGTATATGCATATGGGTATTTATGCATATAAGAGGAGTGTAAGTGAACATGTATGCATGTGAAAGCATAATGTTAGATGCATGTGCATCAAGAACACGTGTATGTGTATGAACATGTATGTGAGTGTGTATTAACATAGGAATAAGAGAGTAAGTTAGCATATGTTAGCATGCATGTAACTGTATGTTAGCATGAATAAATGAATAGCATAAGTTAGTGTGTGCTATCATGTATATAAATATATTTTAGCTTCAACATATGAATAAGTATTAGCATAATTGAAAGTGTGAATGCATATGTAAGGTAGATGCATGACTAATGTATGAATGCATGTATGTATATGTATGTGCATATGTAGGTTTATGTGTGCATGCCTATGCATGATTAATACATGCATAAGTAAATGAATTTATACATGAATGATGGAGTTTGCATGTGTAAGCCTATGCATGAGTATAAAAAATGTATGAGAATGCATGAGAGTGTTATATGAATGTGTGTTTTATGTTTTATGAGACATACTTAGTTTTTCATGCTTTTTCTTGCACAACATTGATGAAGTTTGAAGAGAAGTGAATAATTGATGCAACCTATGAGCTTTTGACTAGGAGTTTGGAGCTAAATTTATGTTGCCTCTCCTATTTTTCCTTTATCACATTTGAAACTTAAAATCTTGTATTAGGTTTCTTATCGAAGTATTTGTATAGGATATTTCTCAAAGTATTTGTATAGGATATTTCTCAAAGCATTTGTATAGGATTTATTTTGATTCTGAGGTCTGAACATTATTATGAATAGAGTTCATTTATCAATTGAAACTTTACATTACACTTTATTTCTGATGTCAACAAACCATGTGTCTTCAAATGAATCTATTGATGAACATAACATATCTACATCTTTTATTCTAGAAACCTTATTACCTCCATCTATTGATAATACTATTACCCAATCTAAAGAAAATAAAACTAATGAAGAAATAGAAGAAGAAGAATTAATTAAGGACCGTATTGTTGTTGAATCTTTAATCTCCCCATCATTTGATCACTGTTTATCTAGGTTTTTAGCTTTGTTTTCAATTGTGTCACCTGAAACTAAAAGTAGTGAGAATCTGTTCCCTCCATCTCTAAAACAAAATACCCAACCTAAGCAAACATAACATGAAGTGGACGAAATTATCAAATATCGTATAACGGATGAATCATTAATCTTGCAATCATATGAATACGCTCTTTCTAGGTATAGAGATGTGCAACCTTACAAACAATAGATTCATAGGCCAATCTTAAATAGTGTATTAAACTATAGTTAATAATTCCTCACATACTGAAAACACATCATACATCCTAGAGTACACGACAAAACACCTTGCGTGTAGTCACATAGTGAGGCTATCGCAAGTCAGTTCTGAACTTCGTTTGTCTCCTTTCACACCCCTTGACAACATTGATAATAGTTGTAATGCCCCATGAAAGCTTGTCTTTCCTTGACATTCTTTGGCCTAGGTAGCTCTACAATTGCTCTAACTTTCTCTTTGTCTGTGGATATGCCATTCTTTGACACTATGTGTCCTAGAATCTTGCCTTGCCTGACCATAAAAACACACTTTTCTGAGTTCAGACAGACGTGATATTCTCTACATTTGTCAAAGATTTGTATGAGTTCAGGTATATCTCTTTGTCTAATGTTGGAATGAGCAGAGAGATCATCAACATAGACTTCCAAGTTTTTATGCAAGAACTCTTTAAATACATGACACATCAGTCTTTGAAAGGTAGCTGGTGCATTGTTGAGACCAAATGGTGTTACCCGAAAAGTGAATATGCCCCATTCTGTGGAAAAAGTTGTCTTATTTTGATCTTCCGGAGAAATGGCCACTTGATTCTACCTAGAGAACCTATTAAGGAAGTTGTAAACTTCCTTGCCTGCTACTCTTTCCAATCGTTTCTCAGTGATAGGAAGTGGATAACTATCTCTAATGGTGGTTGTGTTAACTTTCTTCAAGTTAATTCATACATGTAACTTTCGATTCTTTTTGGGCACCACTACAATGGGGATATCCACTCTATGTGCTCAATTTCATAGATAAATCTCGCTTCTACCAACCAATCTATCTCTTCCTTGATCTTGGCTGCATAATTATCATTATATGTGTATGGCTTCTGCTTAGAGGGTTTGGCTTTTGAGGTCATGGGGATTGTATGTGAGCATATGTCAAGGTTTAAACCTTTTAGGTCTTTATAACTCCATGCGAAAAACTATTTGTATTCTCTTAGCATGGCTATCAACTCTTGCTCCTTGTCCTTTGTCAAATCATGTCCTATGTACATACATCGTTCTTCACCTTCTTCTATGGTCACAATGATTTTCTAGGTTTTATCTTTGTTATCATAGGCCTCTCCTACTAGTGCTTCATGTTTAGGAATCCTTATCATGACTTTTCTATGTTCTATTTCATACTTCGTAAAATTTTCAAAGACCTCAAACAAATATTCCTCCTCATTAGGTGAGAATTCTCTCTTCTTTCTTTTCTTGCCTTCACCCTTTGTGGTTGCCTGTGTGGCTAATCTCACATCATTCGTAAGCTCTCCTTGTCCTTGAGGGTGACCTTCTATTTTGTAGAGGTATTCTTCTTCTGATGCCCAAAAAGGATCCATAATAGTTGACTCTAAATTTGAGTCACTCTCTTGTTCTAGTTCTTCCGTGCTAGGTTCGCACTCTTCTATAACCGAATCACACATAATTGGTTCTATGGTGAAAACTGAAATGTCATAGCCATCTTCATCACAGTGTGGTGTCCATTGTTCTTCATTAATGGCTACATCCTCTGTTGCTAGGATTTCTACCCAACCATGAGGTTCAAACTCTTTTTCTAGAAATACTATAGGTGTGTAGGCTAGGAATCAAATTGATCTATGAGTTCCCTTCACACCTACCTCTCTAGTTTTTTTCTCTTTCCTCTTCTTCTTCTGCAACTTTGCACATCCATAAGTGAGTGTCTTCATGCATCCATGAGGATCCAAATCCTATGGAATGCACTGAATTTGTATCATATGTGACTATGGATGGGATTCTATTGAATGGGAGGCACATCTCTATGAGAATAATCCTTGAGATTGACTTCGGTTGTAATTCCTAAGTGTTGCAAATACAAGGAACTGGTTCCCCAATCATGTACTACTTGCAATTGTCTCATGAAACACCACAACTAATGAGAGTTATCCCTTCTGGCAGTCCTAAAGGTCTTTTTATGTGACCATCAGCCATTTGTAGTTTTATTCTCGTTGGTATGACTAATGGTTTGTCCCAATGCTTTCATAGGGAAGTGGTAGCAATTGCAACTCCTACACTTGAGTCCAAAATAGCCTTGGTTCTATAACCTTGATGAGTGATTGGAAGATAGGTGTTTCCTTCTTCACCTTTGCTCATTTCTCCTATCTTATCCAAGGGTATTTTTGGTATTGTTCTATGTGATCCCACCTGAGAATGATGTCTCACTACTTTAGGTACTCTGTTGGCTATGTGTTTCCACAATTATGGCTTAACCTTGAGTAGCTCCTCTAAACTCAGATTGCACTGCACTTTTGTGTGCTTTAATACCTCTGTATTTCTAGGTATGATTGAGGCTTCATTTCTTATCATGACTCTGCATGCTCTCATACAAATGGATTTGGCTTCCCATAGACTTATGAGATGCGGAAATTCTTGTAAGGAGTTAGACTCGAAGTCTAATCATGCACTTGACTAGGCATCTTCTTGTTCTCCATAAATAGAGGGAATATCTTGTGGGAATTGATCATGTAGGTCATCCACAAGTTCAATGGAAGGAGGATTTTCACTTTCTTTAGCCCATTCTGCTTCTTGAATTTCTCTAAGAAATTCTTATGAGTATTGATTTATAGAAGCAGAGGTTCCTAACCTGGTGGAGTTGGGAATGTAAGAATCCTTGGGAGGAATACTCATCCTTTCATTTGCCTTGCCCTTACCCTAGGACATGGTTTCCTTTCTTGATTTTGCAATTAAAATCTCCAATCTTTCTAATGGTCCACCAAAATGCAACTGTGTCTTAGCTAAACTAGAGTATTGAAGAGGCGACTAGCTTCAAACATGGTTTGAGCCGATTCTACCATCTTAGCACAAAGCGTTGTTCTTTCAATCTATAATTCTCTTCTAGGGTAACACTTTTCATGATCTGTTACGTTTGGCCCTTCTTGGATTTTGGCCTTATATGCTTTAAGCATCATGACTAGGTCCTCGAGAGTGGGATTTGCTAAGACTAATCCTACTCTAGGTGGTGGTGGGGTTATTTGAGGTGGACTAGAATGTGGTGGATTAGAAGGTGATGGGGATGGTGGTGGTGGTGGTGATGTGTGAGACTGGGTTTGAGAGGTGATTTTGATTATCTTGTCTTTTGTTTCTCTTAATCTCTTCTCAAGCTTGCTCATTTTCTTAGACCATTGTCTCTTCATTTGCTCATGGCTATCCTTCCAAGCTCTTCTCCTTTTCTTAGTTATACTCTCAGTCTCATTGGTGTCAGAACTCTTTTCATGTCCTAAGCCTTGGCTCTTCTGTAATGCCTAAGCTCTCATGACCACTTGCACTAGGACAGTGGTAGTTACACTTCAAGTAGAATCTAATACTAACTGAATGACATTGATAGGAGTGATCTTTGGCCTAGGGTTTGGGTTCTTGGGACAATCCCGTAAGAGGTGCTCCTTCCCACAATCTCGAAAAAAACATTGAATTGTCACTGATTGGGGTTGCACAGGTGCAAGCATAGGGCAATCACAAATGAAGTGATCACTTTGGCATATGTACCACAGTCCTCTAGGTGCTAGGGGTCTTATCTATCTAGGTTGGGGCCTAGAATTAGGGTTTTCATACATGACATTAGCATATTCTAACTCCAAAGGGGGTTCGCTTGGGTCTTCACAATAGTATGTCTCATTATGCTCAAGTGACTACATATAATAAGCTTGCGGACTATCGATATGACTCGAGTCAAAACTATGATCACTGATGTCACTTTTTGTAATCAATGGTGATGTTGGCACTAAGGCTCTATTTACATTTTCTTCAACGACTACATACTTCATTGGAATCACATTGGCTAGAGTTGGAAGTTGCTGAGCTAGCACACATTGAGGCTTTGGTTGAGCTTGATACACTGGTTGATAGGGTTGTTTGGGTCTACCATATGGCTGTGGGTGGTACTAATTTTGGTATCTTCCTTGTTGTGGATATGGTTGTGGATAATTTTGTCTAACCACTTGCTTTTTATAAGGGCAATCATGTGCAGTGTGGTTAGTGTACCTCCTTTGTATGGTGCAGTATTGGTTGTTTGGGTTCACTTGAGGTTGAGCCATAATTGGACACAAATAAGCCATATGGTCTCCTCCACAAGTATCACACTGTTTCACTAGGGAAAATCTAGGTATTTGTTTGCTAGAGACTCCTAATTTTTGAGCTACCTTCTCTGCAAGTTCCTCGATAGATTAGATTGTTTGGAGGTGAAGCTAGTAGAGCTATCTGAACCTTTAGGGATATTTGAAAGCTCCAAGTCCTTCCCTAGATTATCCTTAATGTATATGCACATGTGTACACACTCTTCTATGGATATAGGGTCTTTTTTAAGTACACATAAGATCTCGATTTGGTACTTAACAACCCATCTAAGAATAAGGCCACTTGTTTGGTTGTCATGGGTAAGTCTAGCACTAGGCATCTCTCTAAGTATTTTCTAAACCTTCTTCTTGCAAGTCTAATCATTTCTTGAAGTGTTTGTTTAAAGCTATGGATCAGTGATGAAGTATTGTGTCTGATGCCACTTTTGGAGAATTTTGTAATGAAGGCTTCTAACAACTGGTCTATATTCCTGAATCGGCCTTGGTGTAGTGGTTGAAACCATGTTAGGGTAGTGTTCCTCAAAGTTATCCCAAAGGCATTGTACTGAGTGAATAAGTCCTCAGCTTGTTCAGCTCTTAAGCTTGTCTAAACTCTACTACATGATCGTAAGGATCTCTAGTCCCATCAAAGCAATTCTTCATGGATTTAACCAATTAGGTGGACCTCAAGATTCTGAGGTGTTCTCTAGGTCTAGGAAAGGGAAACGCATCTATGCCTCTTTGATGTCGTGGATTTCTCTGTCTTTCCTGGTCAGTTCTTTTTTACTCTAATCTTGATCGTTCTCTTCCTAGAGGGTTTGAAAAGCTCACTTTTGGTCTCTCTCTAACTCTTTCTCTCTAGGATTGATGAGTTCTAGAGGATCTTGCTCCTTGAAGGCCATGGGAAACATTAGACTTTGGTGGGGGGAAAATCAATCCACCCTTCCAAGAGTATGCATGTTTACCATGCTCTATCACCAAGAACATTCTCTCTGACATGTTATCTAAGTATACAACTTTCCCTGGAGTCTTTGGATCTTTGAACTTGTAAATGGTGACTCCACCTATTTCACTAAGTTGATCTAGCTTGAACCTCCAAAGGCTTCCTCCGTATCTCTATTCAAGAAGATTTTGATGCTTTTGTTGTCTTAGGAGATCCAATTTGGAGTAATCACTATCGTCAAGATAGTCTTGCCTCCATGAGTCTTGGGTTCTCGTCCTAGGTCTCCTTGCTCTAAGTCCCACATATCATTCACAAAAATAACATTTTCAAACTCATTCATCATGTCTAGTAAGCTTGTAACCACATACATGGTTCCTTGCTTATCAATATATGAACCCTCTTCAAAATTAGCCACTTGGTGTTCAAGTCCAAAGGGTTGATTGAGATTTTTGAGTTGGAACTCTGATCGCCTCATACCATCCTCATAGATGTGTGCACCTAATCGATTGGTCCTAATATACTCAAACTAGATCTTATAGGGGCCTTCTAGTGTTTGCAAATAAGTTGTGCTTGCACTCCCTGTCAGTCGTTCCATGTTAAAGGACATCTTTGAATCACTCGTTTTTAAACTGAGTATGTAGGGATAGTCACTAAGCTATTGGGCCCAAGAACTAGTTGCATGGTTGACACTAGCCTCAGAGGATCTAATACTTTGTCAGTCTCTCCCTAGCTGCCTACCTGATCTAAGGTTCATAAGCCCTACTAATTATCCCAATGACCCTTGTACAACTTTTGGAGTTTATTGACCTCCAAAGTATAGCAAGAAGTAGGTGGAACCCCCTAGGAACTAGTTGATGTTCTTACAAACTTCTTTGTAGAAAAATAGTCATGCTTGCAGAACTTGCTATTCTCTACCCACTTCCAATTCCTTAAACATGTTTTATATATTAGATGCCAAGAGCTTTCCAATGAGCTAAAGAACACTAAATTTGAACAAATACACAAGGAGATGGAGACCTACAGCACAGGTGAACCCCAGAACACACACTACTTGCAGAGAGTAATGCTCTCAGCTCACAAATCCAATGATTATGAAAATTAACAATATAAAATTAGAAAGTAAGATATTTCAAATGAGCCATCAAACATGTAATTTGGATATATAATGAAGTAGCTACAAGCTCTACAATGTCTATATACAAAACTACAGCAGCGTAGAGATAGACATATGACTCTCTTGGACTTCCCACAAGATTACGACTTCTCCCCTCTTTTTATAGCATGCGAAACTAATACAAAACCTTCTTAATACATCTAAACTCGTGTTGGACACTTGGATGGAGGTATTACATGACTCAAGTGCTCAAATAAGCAAGATATTGATGGACTTTGAGAACTAGTCATGTCGATCTTCCACTAGGACACCACTACAGCTCCCTTGTGACTCACTGATTTGACTCACCACCTTCTAGAAATCACGTGGTATTTTGGCTATCTTTTATTAATAATATGAGCCTTCTTCAAGTATTTGAAGACCTCCCAAAGGTATTTACATAATTTGGAACTTGCACCTATACATAAATCAAATGTTCTTAACATTCTTCCCCTCAAGTTCCAAAGGGTATTTCCTTCATGCCAATAATATAGTTGAATCTTTGAGGCTTTGGTCCATCCAAGATTTGGTGAAGATATCTCCAACTTGATCCTTTGTTCCAACAAACGAAACTTACACTTCATTGTTTATGGCCTTCTCTCAAACATATTGATAGTGTACCTCTATATGCTTTGTTCTAGCATGAAAAATAGGATTTGAGGTCATATGTATGCCACTCAGTTATCCCCATATATTGATGGTACATCAACCTACACATTCAAGCCATGAAACAACTTTTTAAACCACATAACCTCAGTATTAGCCAATGCTAAACCTCTATACTCAGCCTCTGTAGAAGATAAAGCAATTGTTGGTTGTTTCTTTGAGCTCCATGTTAATGTCTTTTTTCTTGCTATTACCACATATCCACTTGTGGATCTTCTATCATCTTTACATCTAGCAATCTACATCACTAAAGACTTTAAGAGTTAGATCAGCATCATGACTATAAAATAATCCTTTGTTCATGGTACCTTTCAAATGCCTATGCACTCTTTTTGTTGCATGCATATGAGGTACTCTAGGTTCTTGCATAAATTGTGACAATACTCCCACTGCATAGCATATATTAGGTCTATTTTTTATTATATAAATCAAAGATCCAACCATGGATCTATATGCATTCATATCATGCAACTCATCACCTTCCTTTGCACTCAACTTTACATTACATTCCATTGGAGTAGAAACAAACTTACATTCCTGCATACCAAACCTTTTCAGCATATCACATATATACTTTCTTTGTATCAACCACATACCTTCATCATTGGTGGTGCAATTACTCCAAGCCTAAAAGCTTGATCACATAGCCTAAAGTTCATTTGTGCATTCATGTATTAGCACATGAATGATCTCTTGTAAAAGATTGATTTTTACCCCTTGTAAAAGTGCATACATGGAAGCACTTACAATTACAAGTTCTTAGGAGAATCTTTCCACAAATAATTTGGTGAGGATTTATGGAAAATCAAATCCTAAAACCTTGGAACACTTTTAGGTAAAGATTCAAATTCAAATTTGCATCTTGGCTCCAACAAAAAGGCTATAAAAGAGCACTACCTAGTCGCATGGAATGAAGTGAGATATAGTAGAGATTTCAAAGAGATTTCATATGGCTTTTGAGCTCACACTATAGCTGCACTATTGCCCTCACATTGTGCAATCATTGATTGCCAAATTCAATGTAATCTATGTGCATTAATACATACAATTTTCTTATATCTCATATCTTCTACTCGATCATGTATCACTCAGAATAGTGAGCTTCTCTGATCGGTTTCTCAGCTTGTTATTGATCATTTTCAATGATTCAAGTTGCTATAGATTTGTTAGACTCTTAGTTCTCTTTCTACAAATTTTCATTTCTATTGGCTGAGTCATTCCTGAGCTGTGTTAAAAACATTACCACTAGTTTGCATATTGTTAGTGCCCAAAAATGTCACGATGCATCTTTGATTTGCTTAGCATCATTCTTTGAGCATAGTTTATCATTTCAAGTGAGATAACTTGCAAAAAGTAGCTAGCCAAGTTAATAGATATGCCCAAAAGTATTTTACTCAATTGTTAGCAAAGATGGAGAACTATTAATTTCTATGAGCAGGTGTAGTGGCTAAAATAGAAAGTTTTTTGTTCATAGTGAAACCCCTACTTATCTCTTTTGATCCAATGGTTTAAGGATCATCTTCCAAAGTACTCGGGTGATCATTTGTGCTTCCTGGAAAGCTCAAGAGTTGCACTCCTCAACTGAGTTTGTCTAGTGTGAAGCAAGAATTCCCAGCACCAACTCATCTCTAGAAGGAGTCCACCATCTCCTCCAATAGTGGTATCAGAGCAACATCAAGGTAAAATGGAAGATGGATTTCCATCATTCATTGATAAATTGGACAAGGGCAATTATCTAGCTTGGTCCCTAAGCATGAAGGCTTACCTCCAAGGATGAAGCTTGTATGGATACATATCAGAAGATGAAAAAATGCCAAGCTTTAGAAGCATGCACCGACCTACAAGAGAGGAGAAAGAGAGACTAGCTGCATGGTGTGAAAATGATGCTCTTGCCAGGTCCTACATACTCATTTCAATATTTGATTTTTTTTGGAACCTCATACTAGGAATTCTAAGACTTCCAAAGAGACTTGGGAAGTACTATCTTCATACTTATCATCAAATACAAGGGCTACGAAGAACCATCTTTGGATGGAGTTCACAACCTTGAAGAAGCAACCAAAGCAAAGTGTAGCTGACTATGTGACCGAGATGAAGGATGTAGCTGATCAACTTGCGAGTGTTGGAGAAGAAATAGAAGAGGATCAGATAGTAAGGCATATCATAAATGCCATTCAGGCTCATGATAAATGAGAATCTTTTACCACGGCAATGGACCTATATATCGACATGCAGATACCTGACCTCAATACATTGATGGGGCAACTCTTCATGTTAAACTCAAGATATGACTGGTAGGAGATGGTTGAACCACACCCTAAGAGGGAGGATTAGGAAGTAATCCTCAACCATGGCTTTTGGGGCAAGTGGTTAGCCCATCATACTCCTAGCTGGTAGGTCATGAGTTCAAATCCCACAATTGGTTCAGAGCTAAGGAAGTAGACTTGGGTGAAGTTGAAGGAAGGCGCGCGCGTCGATTTCAAAGGTGAGTTCAACATAGATTAGAGTCTATCTCCCAATCCGTAGGTCGGATTTAGACATGTAATATACCGTTGGAAAGCTCTCGGAACGAGCAATCAAATGGAGAAACTAGATTGGGGATCCAAGATACCTAGCATGGTTGAGAACCAGGTTGAAGAGACCAAGGTTGAGAGCAAGGCAAGTCCGTAGGCTAGTTGCCAAGAAGCGGAAAGGCAAGGTTCAAGATACCAAGGTTGAGAGCAAGGCAAGTTCGTAGGCAAGTGGCGAAGAAGCCGAAAGGCAAGGCTCAAGACACCAAGGTTGAGAGCAAGGCAAGGCAGTAGGCAAAGTGGCCAAGAAGCAGAAAGGCAAGGCTCAAGAGACTAAGGTTGAGAACAAGATGGTTCAAGAGATTGTGCAAGGGTGACGACATCAATCCAAGGGGAGACCAAGGCTTGATCATTGAGGAGAATGATCTCTAGAAGGGGAAGAGAGTTTTAAACTCAAGATATGACTGGCAGGAGATGGTTGAACCACACCCTAAGAGGGAGGATTAGGAAGTAATCCTCAACCATGGCTTTTGGGGCAAGTGGTTAGCCCATCATACTCCTAGCTGGTAGGTCATGAGTTCAAATCCCACACTTCACACATGAGACAAAGCTCAATAAGAATGGAGATACTTCTAGAGGTAATCAATCTTCTGCTCTTTACACAGATAAAAATAAGAGTAAAGATAAAGGCAAAGGTAAGAAGAATAAAGAGGAAACAAGTACCTCGCAAGTGAATTTCATAGGTAGAGTCAGAAGTACTAGAGGAAAGGGAAGAGGAGGAAAGAAAGGTAGCGAGAGACCATACAATTCTTCACCTTGCAACATTTGTGTCTTGACCAATCATACCATATATGAATGCTTCAGGAACACAAAGAATGAAAGAGGAAGAGGCTTCCACTGAGGAGGCTATGGACAATCAAGAGGCAGATTCAATAATGAAGGAAACAACTACCATGACAATTACAATCAAGGCTATAACAACAATTATCAAGGAGGCTTCAGAGGAAGAAGATACTACAACAACTATACAGATGATCAAGAGGATTCCTTATTACTCATTAATATCATAGCCAAGCAAGGTAAAGATGATGAGTACCTATTCTATATTGATTCTAGTTGTTCCAATCATGTAGAAGGCATTGCAGCATTATTATCTGACCTTGAAGAATCCAACGGAAAGCATGAAGTTCAGACAATTGATGAAAAGGCACTCAGTAAAGAAGATTGAAAATGTTAAAGCATCTGATGGTAACATGAATCTTCTAAGTAGGGTATTGTATGTGCCAACAATAAGCAAGAATCTAATTAGTGTTTGATAGATTTTTGAGAAGGGTTTACAGGTTAGATTCACAAAGCATGGAGCATATGTGGAGGACCCTCAACAAGGCTTTAAGAGGGCTGTAAAAGGTGAGAAATCTGGTAGAATATTTATATTTGAAGTTGAAGATACAAGAAATATTGCCCTCTTCAATTATAAGGACCAAACCCTATCTGAATTGGAGATAAGGCATAAGAGACTAGGTCATATAGGTGAAAGAACATTGAAGCAAATATGCAGGGATCATAGTGTGCTTGGCATCCCAAATGTGTCCAAGCAACACATGATTTACAAATGTGGAGCATGCCAATTTGGCAAGTCACATAGGCAACCATTCAACAAAAGAGGATACATGTATGAAGACTACTTGGAGCTTGTACACACAGATGTGTGGGGTCTTAGCAGAGAGCCATCAATTTCAGGGTCAAGGTATTATGTTTCATTCATACATGACTATCTCGATGGACAATACTTTATTTTATGACGCATAAAGATGACTTGTTTCAAGAAGTATTTGACGTTGGTTGAGAATCAAACAGGTAGAAGTTTGAAGAGGCTCATATATGATGGAGGTGGTGAGTATTTCTCACATGAGTTTGACTCCTTCTTACAGGACAAAGGTATAAAGAGAGAGATTACAACAAGGTACACTCCTAAACATGTTGATGTGGTAGAGAGAAGAAATAGATTAATAGGAGAGGCTACAAGATCAATGTTGAATGAGAAAAATCCCTAATTATCTATGGGCAGAGGAGGTTTCCACAGCCACTTACCTAATCAATAGGCTTCTATCCAAGTCTTTGGATAGAATGACACCTTATGAGGCATGTAATGGCAGGAGAACTTCTTTAGATCATTGTAAGATCTTTGGGTGCACTACTTATGCACACATACCCTCATAGATTAGAGGAAAGCTTGATCCAAAAGATGAAAGGTGCATATTCCTTGGCTATGATCAGAATCAGAAAGGATACATGCTATATAATCCCACTAAAAAAGGATTTAAGGTTAGTAGGGATGTGGTATTTGATGAAAATAACTCCTGGTTTGAGGACGATTGAGGGAAAATAAAGCTAGCCTATGACTTGGAGAATGATTTTCCAAATCTAACTCAAGAAGAACCACATACATCAGAGGATGTCAACTCAGAAGATGACGAATAGATTGATTTCAAAGCTTGGAATTACAAGGGAAAAATAAAGTTCTAACAATTGGAAGACATTCTAGAGTCATCCAATCAAGCACTTAGAAGATCTCAAAGGGAGAGCAAGAAACCTATAAGGTATGGCTATGACACATCACTAGTCATGAAGCATTCTATATATATGACTAAAGACTTTATGTCAGAGGAACCAATTCATTTGAGGAAGCCAACAAGAAAGAAGAGTGGAGAGAAGCTATGCACAAGGAAATTGAAGCACTTCAAGAGAATAGTACTTGGGATTTGGTTCCCAAAAAACCATTCATGAAGGTAATAGGATCTAGGTGGATTTACAAAGTGAAAAAGAATTCAGATGGCACCATAAATAGGTATAAAGCAAGGCTACTAGCAAAGGGGTTTGCTCAAATCCATGGACTGGATTATGAAGAGACCTTCTCACCTATAGCCAAGATGCCAACTATCAGAGAAGTATTGTTGCATCAAAGAATTGGACCTCATACGAATTAGATGTTAAAAATGCATTCCTTAATGGGTGGATCTCTAAAGGCTCAACCACCATGATATGAAGAAAAAGATAAAGTTGATTATGTATGTAAATTAAGGAAGGTATTGTATGCATTAAAGCAAGCTCCTAGAGCTTGGACCCATAAGCTTGTCACATACTTGCAGGATCAAAGTTCTGTTCTAAGCAAGGTAGATTCTTCATTGTTCATTAAGAAGACTAATTCAAAGGTTATTTATCTATGTGTTTATATGGATGACATTATCATCATAGGAAATGATGCCAATGGCATTAAGAAGATCAAATCGTAGATGAAGGAGGAGCTCAAGATCAATGATCTTGGATTGCTTACTTTCTTGGCTTAGAGATTGTTTATACAGATTCTGATGTTTTCATTACTCAAAGGAAATACATCCATGATATACTAGTTATGTTCAAAATGGAAAATGCAAAAATTGCAAGTACACCCATGGAATTGAACCACAAACTCAGTACTCATGAAGGAGAGCTACTTGAATACATTATAGGTTATCAAAGTCTTATTGGGAGTCTAAATTATGCAACCACATTGAGTCAATTCATGCATACACTAAGAAAACCTCACATGGAAGTTACCAAAAGGACCTTAAAGTACTTGAAGGGTGCCATAAGTGAAGGGATATTTTATCCATTCACACCTGACTTGGATATCAAGCTATACTCTGATGCAGATTGGGTTGGCTCAAAAGATTATAGGAGGAGCACCTTTGGCTACTTATCTTTTGCAAGATCTAAGTTAATTTCATGTTCATCAAAGAAACAACCAACTGTGGCATTGTCATCAACTGAAGCTGAATATAGAGGCCTAGTAAATGCAACACAAGAAGCAATGTGGTTAAAGCTACTCTACTCAGACTTGGGGCTATATACATACACCCCAATGATCTTTGGAGATAATACTAGCCCACTACATTTGGTTGTTAATCATGTATATCATAGGACTAAGCACATTGAAGTGCATTATCATTAAGTGAGAGAAAAGCTACTTAGCAAGGACATACAATTGTCCTATGTATCAACAAATTTGCAATGTGCAGATATGCTAACTAAATCCTTGGATGAAAGTAAATGGAACAGGTTTAAGATGATGATTGGATTGCAAGAAATCAAAGAGAATTGAAGCCCAAACATGTTAGGCTTGAGGAAGAGCTTTTGGTGCAATTACTCCAAGCCTAAATGCTTGATCACATAGTCTAAAGTTCATTTTTGCATTCATGTATTAGCACATGAATGATCTCTTGTAAAAGAATGATTTTTACCCCTTGTAAAAGTGCATATATGGAAGCACTTACAATTATGAGTTCTTAGAAGAAGCTTTCCACGAATCATTTGGTCAGGATTTAGGTTCATTTTCTTGCTCAACCTTTGCCATAAAACCATAATGAGTATTCATAAAAGTTTCATAAGTATACATTTGAGGTTGCTTACTCACTCTTGAAGTTCATCTCACCTCCAATGTAGGTGCTCTTACTTTTTGATTAGGAACCTTTGATTATTCCATACTCATATACACTACCAACTTCTTCTCCTTCATCACTAACTTCAATAAGTTTGAGTTTACCTTTACTTTTAACACTTGGAGGTGACTCTTGCGTTGATCTTCCATTGAAAGGTATCTCTCTTTCTTCATCCAAACCACTCTTCTCATCACTTAAACTTCTTGTGGGCTATGGTCAAGACTCATCTCCTTCACCTGTATCTTCTTCGTCTCCATTTATGTCCCGCAAATTTCTCTTATCTACATACCATGAAAGTGATTCATCAAATTTTACATCTCTTGAAACAACCACCTTATTGGAATCAGGATTATAACATCTATATCCTCTTTAAGTATCTGCATAACTAATAAATATACACTTTTTTTATTTCACATCAAGTTTTGATCTCACTTCATTAGGTTCAAATGATGAGCTCTTCCAATAGGTACTCTATTCATAATGTGCACACTTGTGCTAAAAACTTCAGCCCAAAAAGAATTAGGCAAACACATATCATTTAGCATGCTTCTAGATGTTTCTGTTATGATTCTATTTCTTCTTTTTGCAACTCCATTTTTTTGTGGAGTATACCTGCATGTAACTTTTCTTTTGATACCTTCATCATACAAACAATCAGTAAAATCTTGACAGAAGGATTCTCCCCCTCCATCACATCTTAGCTTCTTAACATAGCTTTTTATTTGCATCTCGACAAATGATTTAAAATTCTTGAAACAATCAAAGACTTCACTCTTATGTTTAATGAAATACATAAATATCATTCTACTATGATCATCAATGAATGATACATGGTACTTATTACCACCCAAGGATGCCTCTTTAGTAGGACCCCATACGTCCATTTCTATAAGATCTAGCAATCCACTGCTTACATAGCTTGAATGCTTGAAACATTGTCTAGTCTGCTTACCCATTTGACATGCTTCACAAAGATGCACCATATGTTGCTTAGTAAGATCAGGTAATCCTTCAACAATCCACTTCTTTAATAGCTCCTTTAACCTATGTACATTCATGTGGCCATTCTTTTTGTGCCATAGATCAAGCTCTGCTATTTGATGCATACCATAAGAGAAATAGTTTGTATGATTTGGGTTTACCTTGAATGTAAACAATCTACCTTCTTTTTTACCTCTAGCCATTAACCCCCTTTGCTTTGGATCCTCAATGAAGAAACCTCCATGATTAATTCTTATTCGCAAACCTTTTTCTACCATTTGACCAACTGACATCAAATTCTTAGTGATCATTAGCACATAAAGTACATCCTTCAAGCAATTTGTCTTGCTCTTATCCTACATAACAACATTTCCTACCTGCATAATCATAGGTGTTGTATCATTTGCTAGTTCAACATGACCTTTACATGAAGGATTATGCATATTTGAAAACCATGAATAATCATGTGACATATAGTTAGAGCAACCACTATCTACATACCATACATCACTATTGCAATTCATCTTAGTTTCTACATTCATCATAAGAAGAGAATCATAATCATCCCTTTTATCTTCAAATGCATAATTTCCTTGTTGTTTACCTCTTCTTGAATAGCCTCCTCTTTGATTACCACCTTGACTATTCTCATTTTGATAGCAATCTTTGGCATAGTGTCCATACCTTCCGCATATGTAGCAATTGTTGTTATCTTCATTCCTTTATCTTTGATTGTAGATGTAGTAGCCTCTCCTACCTTTAGAGCTTCATCTTCCTCTTCCTCTTATGTTGAAAGAGCCACTTGAAGTCTGTTGATCATCACTCCTTCTTCCTCGACCTCTATTTGAACCTCTTGTACCTCTGTTTCCTCCTCTTGATAATCCTGCATAAAGAGCTTGTCCTTGAGATCCTTTTTTATTGGAAGTAGAGCCATTTAGATTCATCTCCTCCGTGACCATGAGAGCAACAAGCTTATCAAAGTTTGGTAATTCTCCTATGACATAAACTGAATTAATAAATTGTTTCCATATCTCATCGACCTCGAGTCCTTTGAGAGTATGTGCAAACAAGTCATCATCCTCCACATGATCTTGAATTGATCCTAGTCTATCTACAATCTCTTTAACCTTCAACAAGTAATCATTGACCGATGTTCTTGTATCTTTCTTTATGTTGTTCAAATCCCTTTTGAGTTGAATCTTCCTTGCTCTTGTACCTATAGCATACAACATTTCCAATGCAAGCCAAACATCTCTATTTATGTCTAGATCGTGTATGTGTCCTACCATTGAATCTGAATATTTTGTGATAAAATGAATATAACCCTTTTTTCTCTTTCATTGCAAAGTCAAAACTCCCTCAATTATTGTTGATTTGGATCCTCTGGTAATATAGGTTTGATATATGTTCCATCAATCAAACCATACAGACCTCTACCTTGCAAGTATGTTGTGATTCTAGATTGCCATGCTTGATAGTTGTTCTTATCAAGCTTCTCTATTTGTGCATGTTGATCGCCCATTGTGTAAATACTTAACTTCCTCCTTTAAACCTCCTTTGGATATGTGTGATAAGAAGAAGTATGAGATTTACCTTTGTAATGAAGTTTATGCACCTTTCTTTGTTTGGATGTTTCTAGAGATGCTTCCTTGCTATCTCTTTCTACCTTCGTGTAGTGTTGATGATGAACCTCTGCTCCAATAGCTTCAAATTCATCATCAAGGTATTAAAACCTTCTCCAAGCTTTAATTATTTTCTTTGATACCAATGTTGGAGTTTATTGACCTCCAAAGTATCGCTAGAAGTACGTGGAACCCCCTAGGAACTAATTGATGTTCTTACAAACTTCTTCATAGAAAACCAGTCATGCTTGCAGAGCTTGCTATTCTTTAATAACTTAGATTCTTTTTTTAATATTTTAACACATATTCAAACACCAAGAGCTTTCAAATGAGCTAAAAAACACTCAAGTTGGATAAATACACAAGGAGATATGACCTCTACAATTTTGAGGTTTAATGGAGACCTTCAACAGAGGTGAACCCAAGAACACAAACTACTTGCAGAGAGTACTGCTCTCAGTTCACAAATCCAATGATTATGAAAATTAATAATATAAGAGTAGAAAGTAAGAGATTTCAAATGAGCCATCAAACATGTAATTTGAATATATAATGAGGGAGCTACAAGCTTTTCAATCTCTATATACAAAACTATAGCAGCATAGAGATACACATATGACTCTCTTGGACTTCCCACAAGATCATGAGTTCTCCCCTCTTCGTATAGCATGGGAAACTAATACAAAACCTTCCTGTTGCTCTAGCACAATGGTGAGAACCACGTTAAGAAGCTTCACCTCCTTAATGTCAATCCGAGGGAGAGGTAGGAGTGATATGAAGATCGTGAACGTGAGATGATGTGAGAGTGAAGGTGAGAAGCACAAAGATGCACACACACATACACACACACACAATGAAGAGACAAGCAAGACACAATGGAAGGTGGGAAATTAGCTCTATTACTCAAGAATACTCTTACAAGCTCAAACTAGCTCTACTCTCTTCTTTACTCCAACAAGCTAGCCTCAAAAATGAGCTCTCTAGCTCTTTTTATAGTTTCTAGACTAGTTTTGACCGGTTTCACATCTAATGACCGGCCTAGTTAAAAAATAGGTTCTAGATGCTATTTGGAAGGGTAAACGGTACCTAAAAATAACGAAAATTGGTACGAGCATTCTACCTAAGCTCCTCAAGCTCAAGGACTCCTCGGCTTGCACAAAATGGAGCTATGAATTACAAAATGGGGTTTTCTATGATACATATGTTACAATTAGTGATAATAATCACTGTTGAATGTTTGAAGAAATAATAAAAACATATTTGTTTGGAAAATTGACCCGACTGGCTCCCTGCTTCGTCTTCACATGCTTTCGTGGCGTCTGTGCCTCTGGCTGCTTCCAACACCCCCCTCCCTCTCGCTTCTGTCGTCCCTGACAGAACCTTGTTGTGAGGTCTGCCGGATATAGTTCTGTAGGAGGTCTTGAGCGAGGGTGTGCTCTGAGATATGAATGCCTCGGGCCAGATCAGCCTCGAGTTTCTCCCAATCAATAGGTTGCGGCTCGTCTGGTGGTGGGAGCTGATAATGTGTGGAGTACACCATTCGTTCACAGGCGAATAATTGCAATAAATGTGTGGGCCTGCTTATAAATACCTCTGAATGGTACTCCTAAAAGCCGGTGGTGAACATTTCTTTGAATGTCTGTTTGTAGCATGTCGGTAGGTATTTGATCCTGCAGTGCCAGGCATAACACACCCGTAGCGATGGCGTTGTGCTCATATCATAGACTAAATCAAAGTTGCCATGCTCAAAGCCCGGGGTGTTTACATGGGGAGCCTTGACGCGTCGGAAGACTTTAAAGATCATCTGCATCATGTCAAAGATTTTGACAGTCATGTGCGCGGCGATATCATCCATGTGCTTTAACCTAGGGAGCCAGTGGCGGATCGTCGCCATCATGTAGCCTACTGTGGGTAACTCGATTGGTGGCTTGAAATAGGGATAGTTCAACCAGTCTTGGCACTGCTTATTATTTTGTACTTTAATAGCGAATGCAGTCCAAGAGCGGCGTCGTGGTACTGGTCCCCAGCACGGGTTAAATTTTAAGTGCAGCGGCGCTTTCACCCACGTGCTCATCATCTCTGGATAGTTTTGCAATAAATCTTTGCGCCAGTCTGGTTGATGGATTTCACCTCTCTGCGCCCTTGGTGGCAAGTCCTCTGGCTCGAATTGAGTGGCATGCGTTGGTTTCATACCTGTTTCTTTCTCTATGGCTAACTGGTATTCGGCCATTAACATGAAGTACGGTTTATATTGGAGCTCATGCCCAGATATGTATCGTCGCGGGGCCAATTGAGCAAAGAATGGTGACTGTAAAATCCTCTCTTCAATCATGGCCATGGCATGTAGTTGTGCCTCTACTCTGGCCGAGTGTGTCGTTCCGAGTTCTTCAACTGTCTTCATCCATGCGGGAGTAGGTAATTCATAGGTCATCTGGCCTTCGGCCGTGACACGTCCGCCTGGGATGGGTATCGGTTCATATGCCTCTTCAAATGTCTCCTCCACCGGGATAGTGACGGTTTCTTCCTCAGCTGGTAGCTCAGGTGGGGAGTCTGGCCTTGGTGGTGCTTCATAGACTGCAATTCTAGATTCAAGATTTGTTACCTGGGCCCGGAGTGCGTTGAGTTCCTCTAAAATTTTAGGGGCAGGGTCCGCAGGTGCTGGTAATTCTGCTGCTACTTGTACTTGTTGTGTTGCCGGTTCTCTGAGTTGTAGTAGCTTATGATCTTCCTTTAACTTTTGGTGCTCTTCATTCATACGATCATAGTCCTCGAGCAATCGCACATGATCGTCTAGCAACATCCGCATCGATTCAGATGGGATTGCCTTGAATTTGCTAGGACTTAAGGGTTGTTCTGGGTGGTCCAGTGCCGCTTCCAAGTTCTCTCTATTCTGCTCTTGGAGTCTCTGGTTCTCCTCTTTTGCTGCGGCTAAGTGTCTTCTTAGTAAGCCCATATTTCTAGTGAGCGTTGCATTGCGGACGGTCTGGGCTCGAAGTAAGTTATCCAAATCCGCGGTGGCCTCTTTTGTTTTCTCCTCACTTTCTAGTTCTAATTTGTGATAAGCCTCTCGTAAATCTTGGTATCGGCTGTTCAGTGAGGCGTTCTCAATTGATAACGAATTAAGCTGCGTTTGTAGTTCATTCGTCGTTTTCTGCAGCTGTTGATAGTTGGTGCCGAGTGATGCAAACTCATCGCGGACTTGCGTCATGCATGTGAACATGTGTTGAAATGCGGTGTCTATGGTGGGCGATAGTAGTAATGAAGTACTAAATGAGGATGCAATGGAAGTGGATGCAGCGGGAATGGGAAATGGGGTTGGGAAGGTGGATGCAGTGGTAATCGTGGAAAATTGTGATGTGTCTAAAAATGTTTGTGCCGGGAGTGAAGTGAGTGGTGGTGCCGTGGGTGGTGATATGTCCATGTCATTGGACGTGTTTAGTGTTGTGACTGTGAAAAGTGGTGTGATTGTGGGTGGTTGTGTAGGTGTGAATACGGGATTTACAAATGTAGAGTAGTTTACAGGGGGGATGGTTGGAGCAGCTTGGTGAAACGGGGAAATAGGGGTTATGGTAGGTTGGGGAGGTGAGACTGCTGAGAAGGTTAGTGGGGTTAGAAAGGGGAATGGGGTTCTTAGAGGTGGGGGAAACGTTGGGAAGGATGAAGGGGTGAAGGGGTTAACATATAGATGCGGAGGGTTGGGTGTGGGCATGGTGGGATGAGTGGGTAGGGCGAAGGGTGTGGTTATGCTGCCTTGGACTAGTGTGGATGTGGGGGGAGCAGGTGGGTGTGCGGGGGATACAGGATGGGTTGGTGAAAGATGAGGTGAGAGAGGAGTAGAAGGGGTGGATGTTATTTCGAAGATAGTAGTGGTATGTACAACAGTGGTACGTGGTGGGGAATCTACAAGGATGGGTTCGGCGGTCAATGAACGTTCGGGGGCGAGGCGTGCCTCCCTGACTTGTGCTGAAGACTGAGCTCCTGTTGGTACGCGAATATACTCTCCGGGCTTTGAAAGTAGTCGCACTCGGCGGGGGTCAAACTGTGGTAGTTGCTTTCTTTGTAAAAACCTGAGTGCTTCATGGGAGCCTACTGATTTGACTAATTCTCTGAACCCTCTGATGTATGCGTCTTCGAATCCTCCGGAGATGAGTTCCTGTTCAATTAACGCCTGGCTCTCCTCTTCAGTTAACTTTTTCCGTGCCCAGACTTTTTCCATTGTACGATATAATTTCTTTATGGCCAGCGTGTACGCTGCGGCTTCAAAAGTCTCATCTTCATATGTGCTGGTGTCACCGTGTGCGTCAGTTTGTTGGCCTTGGCCATCTGTCTGTCCGTCATGTGAGCCCTGGCTGGCTTCATCGTCGCCTTCCTCGTCGTCTGTTTCGGTTCTTTCTTCTTCAGAGCTCGACACAGCTTGTCCCTGTGGCAGATCTCGTGGTGTGGTAGGGTAGCTGGGGCGTTCATATTCCTGGGAGAACAGTTGTGCTTCTGAATACTGGAATTTGTTTGAGAATGCATCAGGCATCTCAAAATCAAATGTTGTGTTTATTGGGTCGGCTTCCATATGTGGTATTGGGAAAGAAAAAGCCTCCGCACCAATAGTGGTGGGAGCTTCTGCTGTTGTGGTGGTGGTTTCTGTGGTGGCAGCTGCCTGAGGTGTTGCGGTACTAGTGGTGCCTTCCGTAACCACTGGTCTGGACAACCTGATGCGAATAGGTTGTACTGTGGGAGCAGCTTCTGTCTGTGGTCGCTCTGGAGAAGGTTGTGGTGATGGTGACTCTGGCACTTGAAGGCAAGGGATGGTGCCTCGCATGCGCTTGCCTGCCCGTGTTCGACTGGGCTTCCTGGCTTTCTTCGTCGTTCCTTTGAATGCCTTCAGTTCTTCTCCTGTTAATGCACGCTCGATGGGCAAGTCATAAGCCAAACACATATACACAATTCTAGTGAGTGCACAACATCCGTTAAGCACTTTTTTGCGTTCCCATCTGTGCTGTGCCAAATACATTTGGTCTATGATCCAGCTTGCCAGATCAACAGTTTGAGGTCCCGTGCATGCCAAATACAATCCGAACCAGATTCGTTTATGGGGCATGGTAAATCTGTCCTGAGCTGGGAATGCGAAATGTTGCATGCATATCCTTAGTGGCTTCGACAGCTCAGGTGTAATTGCCGAAATCTCCTCCCACTTCGTGACATCCCCACGTTTCATCGGTTCTGGAATTAATCTCTCTCGATCTGTGGGTGTGTGGGTGCCATGAATTTTGATGGCCGCTCTGATTAAATCCTTAGATAGGTAAAACCTTTTGTAAGGTGGATCATCCACTAACGAAGGCAAAATGAAGGTTCCTGGGATGTCCTTATTCTCAGAGGCCAGCAAAGTGGTGATTAAGTAATAGCACCTGTAAAAATCTGGTTTGGGCAGAGGATCACTGAAATATTCTGTGAAGCCGGCTCTGGCCCAAACGTGAGTTAAATCCTGGGTGCTTTGTAGGGCTTCGAACTCTCTGGAGAAAAACTGGTATTTTCCCCACGTGCGGTCATCAAATGTCAGAGAGGATTCAAATATAAAGTCCACGTCCGCAAGGGGTCCTGCAAGTCCCTGAAACCAATGAGAGTTCCGGTGTATCTTTTCGGTGTAGCCCATAGGTGGGTTGTCGATAGGCATGGGCCCTGGAAATCCCTGAAATTCCGGCGGTGGAGCAGTCGGGTGGGATTCTGCTCGTAGCACGTTGAGTGGTACTGCCGCTACACTGGGGCCTGCTCCTGATGTTCCTTCGTCGGTTTGCATGGTGATTGGTGCGCTAGTGAGAAAGATCTGCTACAAAAGATTAACACATTAGCATGGAAATTAATTATGATCCCATTAAAGTGAGACCGCAATCCCTTTCCATAACTGATGCGTAACCCGTGTAGCCAAGTGCTGTGATGTGATGGATGCAATGCTTTTTGCAGCACTAGTGCAGGTCTCTAGACACCTACATGTTTCAGATTATGCATACATTTCTTGGTGAGATGAGATTACGAGTGATGTGTGATGATGGTAGGTGAATTTATACAAGGTTTAAAGGTTAGTGATTTAGTACAAGGTTGTATGTTAGTCGGGGGGGGTAGTTTTATCAGACATGGGGTTAGGGGGAGACGGTTGGACACGCTTCGGTATCCATTTCCTAAGGATCTTGGAGTGGGTGGTGGGTTTCTGCTGAGGGGCCAAGGGTAGTGTCGGGTGGGGTGGTATCGAGGGATGGAAAGATTTGTGAGGGGTATATATTACATGGCTTATGGGTTGAGCTATGATACATGGTTTGGGTACCCAAATCTGCGTGGGCGTGGGTCTATGGGTAAGGTACTTTTTGGCGATCCACATTTGTCGAATGCTCGGACCTGTAGAAGAAGGTCGAGGGGATGGTGGATACTGATTCTGTTTCTGTTCTGCCTTTTTCTTGTCGATCTCTGCTTGGTTGGAGATCTTCGATGCTTTTTGCCCTTTTGGCACCCATATTTGTCTGGTGCCGCTTCCTTTGGGTGGCGTAAACTGCTTTCCTTGTTGTCTCCTCTGATACTGCCGTCGGTCTGGGTTCCTTCGTCGTGGTTGACTCTGTTGTTGTTGAGGTTGAGAAGTCGGATGGACACTCTGCTTTGGAAAAGAAGGGAGATCCAACACTTGCGTGACCTGCCCATTAGGAAGTGATGCCTTATTTAACTTTAATCTAGGCCAGTCCGCAACAAGTTTGGAAGGATGAGCACCGCAGGGTGTCGTGCTCGTTTGTCCGCTGATGCAACCCACCTGACCGCAAATTGTGCCCATCTGCCCGCTGATTGTGTCCATCTGCCCTTGTGGATGGGTAACTGTCTCTTCTAGTTTGCAGGAAGTCCCAGGGAAGATCTTCTGTCGTCCTTCTGATTGACAACTGTCTATTGCCAAGCCCGAGTGGGTTGGTGTAGACGTAGCGTGACTGGTCTGCTTAGAGATCTTCCGGTCTTCCGTCGCATGGATTTCATAGGGTCTAGGGTCACAACCGTCAAGCGGAATGCCGTTAGGGAAGTCAAGCGGTATCACTCGCTTCTGCTTTAAGGTTCCAATCTGTAAGGAGCCTTGTCTAAGATTTAGGTCCACTGAGTGATCGTATAGCCAATCTTGGCCAAGGATTAGGGGTTCTATCAGGTCGTCATCATGGCACACTAGTAGCTTCGCCGTCATGGTCACATCCTTTATGAGGATAGGAAGGTCCACCTCACCCATGCAAGGGGTTTCCATACCTCCTAGGCCTATGAGGTATGCCTCAATCGGCCGCATTTCTATTCCTGAATCCTTATAGTGGAACCATCTAATCGCACTAGTCGCAGCACTTGAGTCAATTAAAGCCCTGAGTTCTTGGCAATGGTTGCCGTGCTCTAGCCTAACTGTAATGAATGGTCTCCTGTCCACTATGCTAGGATGAGTGGTTGACTTTACTTGACACATGGCCATGGGATATCTGGGTGATGTTTCCAGATGGTTATAATGTTCTCTCCCTAGTCCTTGTCTTCTTAGCTTCATGCGCTTAACGCGTTCTATGGCTTCTGCCTGCGCTTCCGCTCGTATTCTATTTTCTTCCTCCTTACGCTTCTTTGCCAACGTGAGTCGCCTAAGCATATCCTCCATAAGAGGTTCCTGATATAGCTTGACTATACAGCCACTAATGTAATTAGGCATTATATCTCCTTCTAAGGTGGCTAACTGTATTGCTCCACTAGTCGAAAGTCTGTTAATGATCATAGGTCCATAACCTCGCTTCTCTAACTTCCGTGCATGCTGTTTCAGCGTATACACTAGAACTAAATCTCCTTCTTTTAAGCCTTTATCTTTCACATGTGCATCAAAATATGCTTTCTGTCGCTTCTTTGCTGCGTATATTCCTGCTGCTGCCCTCAGCCTTGTTTCTCCTAATTGTTCCAAGTCCATTATTCTTGCTGATAATTCATGGCCGCTCCACTGATGTTCTTGTGCAACCTTAAGGGTCGGTATCAAGAAGTCCAAGGGAAGCACTGCATTCTGACCAAAAACCATCTGAAAGGGAGTTGCATTGAGTACGGTCTTGTAGGCCACTCGATATGCCCAAACAGCGTGGTGTAACTGTTTGTCCCAATCTGATCGTTTGTTGTTCACGAGTTTCGTCAGTACGTTACAAAGTATCTTGTTAGTGCTTTCAGCCTGACCATTGGCCTGAGGATGATATGGTGCAGATTTCTTGTGAATCACCATAAAATCCTGTAACAAATATTCAATGACTTGGTTTAGAAAGTGAGTGCCTCGATCGCTCACTAACTCTATAGGCAATCCATATCTTGTAAAGACATTTTCAAATAAGAATTTTGCAGTCGTGTGTGCATCATTCTTTTTTGTGGCTTTTGCCTCTACCCATTTCGTCAGATAATCTGTGGCAACAATAATGTATTCCGCATGTGTACCTTTTGCAGGGGGGTTAATGGGTCCTACAAAGTCTATACCCCACTTAGAAAATGCACGTCCGCCCATCATGGGTTTCAATGGCATTTTGTCTCTGCGAGTAGGGAACTGAGTTCTTTGGCACACATCACATCTCTTTACATAGGTATGAGCATCCATGTGAAGAGTGGGCCACCATAATCCTGCAAAGAGGATGGCTTTGATTATCCTATCGGGTCCAAAATGACCTCCTGCAACACCTTGGTGTGCACTCTCTAGTATGCTCAGATAATCGCTTTCATGAACGCACTGTCTTAGATATCCATCTCGTCCTCTTTTGTATAAATTATCGCCAATAAGTGAATAGTCTTGAGCTTCCTGCTCTAGACTGCGTTGTCGAGCTAAGGTCATTCCTTGAGGGAATGTGTTCGTCCTCAAGTATGTCACTAATGGTTCACTCCAGTCTGGTGTGAGGGACACGTGATATAATGTCGCATGCTCTACTGGTGGTCTTTCATAACACACCTGACATTCTTTACACAACTTGTAGACATCTGCTTCCATCGTAGGCCAATATACTCCTAATCTATGCAGAGTCTGTAATGTTCGATGTTTTGAATGATGTTGCTTTAGTGCGCCTATGTGTGCTAATTGCAACCAATTCGCATGTTCTGATTCATTTACACAACAAGCAAGAATCTTTTGATTATCCTGTTTATATATGCTTCCTGCCATTATTTGGTATTTTTGAGACTTTGTAATCTCTCCATCTCTGATCTTTATCCTAGGATTCTTGGGTCCGTATGTCAAAATAGGGATTATAGGCTTAGCCCATTCTGGTGCTACCTCAAGGTTAAACAAGTATGCATCTGGTAGATCATCCGCTACTCCTTGAGGAGCTTCTCCTGAGGTTAATCTGGAGAGGTGGTCAGCTCTAAGATGTGTCTTTCCTTTCCTAACTACCACTTCAAAATCATACTCCATGAGTAATAGAAACCAGCGTATCAATTGTCCTGTGTTACATGGTTTGTTGACTAAGTATAATAGGGCTTGATGATCTGTAAAGAACTTGAATTTGTTGGCCAACAAGTAGTGCCTAAACTTCTTTACTGCGTAGATCATCCCTAATCCTTCTCGTTCCGTCGTGGTGTAATTTCTTTCTGCTGCGTTCAGTTGTCTGCTAGCGTAGGCTATGGGGAGATCTATATTACCTTCATTCGTGGGTTGTGCTAATACACATCCTATGGCGTAATTGGATGCATCCACATGTACATGGAATGGCTTACTCCAATCTGGGGTTGTCAATATAGGTGCTGAGCACAAGCGTCGTTTGAGTTCATTGAATGAATTTTCACATTCATCTGTCCATTCGAAATTGGTTAAAAGAGAGTACAAAGGCTTGGCTATGATTGCATACATGTGTATGAATCTCCTATAATAACCACAATGGCCCATAAATGCCTGTACCTCTTTCATATTAGTTGGTCTAGGTAAATCTGCAATTACCTTCACTTTTTCCTCATCCGTAGAGATTCCATTTTTTGACACTATGTGTCCTAGAATTTTGCCTTGTCTGACCATGAAAATGCATTTTTCTGGGTTCAAACAAACCTGATATTCTCGACATTTGTCAAATATTTGTCTTAACTCTGGGATATGTGTCTGTCTTACATTTGAATGAGCACATAAGTCATCGACATAAACTTCCAAGCTCTTGCGTAAGAATTCCTTAAAGACATGACACATGAGTCGCTGGAAAGTGGCGGGTGCATTCGTTAAGCCAAATGGCATCACACGAAATGCAAATATGCCCCATTCAGTGGCAAAAGCCATCTTGTGTTGGTCTTCTGGAGCAATGGCTACTTGATTATAGCCTGAGAATCCATCAAGAAAGCTGTAAACTTCCTTGCCCGCAACTCTTTCCAATAGGTGTTCCGTGATAGGAAGAGGATAACTATCTCTAATCGTTGCGGCATTAACCTTTTTAAGGTTAATACACACACGCAATTTTCCATTCTTCTTGGGCACAACCACAATGGGGGATACCCATTCGGTATGCTCAATTTCGTAAATGAATCCTGCTTCTATCAAGCGATCTATCTCCTCTTTAATCTTCGCAGCGTAGTTATCATTGTAAGTGTAAGGTTTTTGTTTTGTCGGTTTTGCATCTGGAGTCATAGGGATTCTATGAGAACATATATCTGGATCTACTCCTTTCAAATCTTTGTAACTCCAGGCAAAAACATCTCTATATTCGCGCAATAGGGCAACTAACTCCTCTTCTTCATCAGTCGTCAAATCATGCCCTATGTATGTGCATTTTTCTTCTTCTCCTTCTATGGCAACTATTACTTTCTTGGTTTTCTCTCGGTTATCGTATACTTGTCCGTCATTCGCCTTTCTATTGGGCATTCGTACCATGATTCTTCTATCTTCGATTTCATATTTCTTGAAATTCTCGGGTACTTCAAATAAAGATTCTTCTTTTTTTGACATGGTTTCTTTCTTCTTTCTTTTCTTGCCTTCACTCTTGGTAGTCACTTCTGTGGCTAACCATACCTCGTTCGTAATTTCCTCGTGTCTCTGAGTGTGAGTCTCTACTTCGTAGAAATATTCTTCCTCTGATGCAAAGGGTGGGTCCATGAGAATTGATTCTAGATCAAAATCGCTTGCGTCCTCAAATGCATCAGTGCTAGCTTCACATTCTTCTAAAACTGCATCGCACATGATTGGCTTTATCGTGAAAACTGAAATGTCATAGCCATCCTCGTCACAGTGGGGTGTCCATTGTCCTTCATTGATGGCTACGTCCATGGTTGCTAGTATTTCTGCCCAACCATAGGGTTCAAACTCCTCGTCTGGGAATACTACAGGTGCATAGGCTGGATCTTGAAGGGTTCGTGGGTGTTGCTCTGCACCTAAGGTCCTTGCTTCTAATCGTTCTTCCTCTTGTTTGGCTACTTTACACATCCATAAATGGGTATCCTCATGCAACCAAGAAGGATCTGATTCTAATGAGTGCACGGATTCCGTCTCTACTGGTGTTTTATGGATGGTATTCCATTGTATTGGGGGTACATCTCTGTGTGAATAGTCTTTAAGATTGACTTTAGTAGTCACTCCTAAATGTTGCAAGTACAAGGAATTAGATCCCCAATCTTGTACAATTTGCAACTGACGCATGAATGGTCGTCCCAATATCATCTCATAAGCACGATTTTTTGCGAAGTCACAAATGGCAAAAGTATGCTCAAATTCCACACCACAAGTGGTGAGAGATATGCCTTCTAGTAAGCCCAACGGTTTTTCTATGTGTCCATCAGCCATTTGTAGCTTCATCCTGGTGGGTCTGAGGGCTGGCTTACCCCAACGTTGCCACAAAGCGGTGGTAGCGATGGCTACTCCGGCTCCCGAATCTAAGATGGCTTTCGTGGTGTAGCCCTGATGGGTTATTGGAAGATATGTGTTACCTTCCTCTCCTTCGCTTACGTCTCCAATCTTTTCCACGGGTATCTCTGGTACCTTCTTATGTGCTCCTATCTGAGAGGGTGTGGTGGCTAGCTCAGGGAATTGATTTGCTACGTGCTTCCACAATTCTGGTTTGACCTTTAGCAATTCCTCCAGAGTGAGATTACATTGTACTTTCGTGTTCTTGATCACTTCCGTGTTCCTAGGGATCACTGATTCTTCATTCCTCACTATTATCGTGGGTGCTCTCATACTAATAGACTTTGCTTCCCAAGGTCCTGTGAACTGGGGTAATTCTTGTAAAGAATTAGATTCAAATCCTGTGGGTTCACTCAGTTGTTCCACCTCTACATCATCATATATAGAGGGGATGTCTTGGGGAAATTGTTCCTGCAAGTCGTCTATTTCTTGAATAGGAGGATGAGTTTCTTGTTCTTTTCTCCATTTCTCTTCTTGGATCTCTCTCAAAAATTCATGTGAGTACCTATGTATGGAAGACAAATTGTCCTGGCTTTCTGTATTGGGTACTTGAGACAGGGATGGTGCATTCCTCTCCTGTGTCTCTGGGACAGTAGGGTTCCTAGACTGATCCTTTTTCTCTTTGCTTTCTATCAACTGTTCTAGCCTCTCCATTAGCCCTTGAAAGTGTAGTTCTGGTTTTGCCATGTTATTCCAATTAAGATATCTAGAGGCTTCAAACAAAGCTTGTGCTAACTCTACCATCTTCATGCAAAGTTTAGTTCTCTCTATTTCTAGATCAGCTCGAGGGTAGTTTTTACTCATTTCCGTGACCTGAGGTCCCTCTTTTATTCTAGCCTGATATGCACGAAACATCATGTCTAGATCTTCCGGTATGGGTTCCGCTAAAACTGATCCTGATTTTGGAGCTGGGATTTCTTGGTTTAATTCTTGTGAAGCCAATTCTTGGATTTTGGCTCTAGATTCCCTTAAACTTCCTTCCAATTCACTTATCTTTTTACTCCATTTTCTCTTTATCCTTTCTCTAGAATCTTTCCAAGATTTTGTCTTTTTACTACTCGATTCTGCAACTTCACTAGTTCCGGCTACTTTCTCTTGATTAAGTTGTTGGTTTTGTAAGAGCGCCTGGGCTCTGGTTATAGCTTGGATAGGCACGTATGTAGGGTTGGATCCATCTGCGTTGTTTACAATACCTATCACATTGATCGGTGTCGCATTCGAAGCGTTAACTGGGTTCTTAGGACAATCTTTGATTATGTGCTCTTTACCACAATCGGCACAAAAGCCTTGGATGCTATAGTACTGTGATTGCCTTTCTATTGGGGGATGTGGACAATCCTTTATGAAGTGATCTCCTTGGCACCTAAAGCATGGTCCTCTAGGGCCCTGTGGTCTCTGTTGTCTCAATTGGGGCCGTGGGTTTGGGTTTGCGTACATCACATTAGTATAATCTGGCTCCCAACTAGGTTCCATTGGTGGACTATCATAATGATATGTCTCCACATGCTCTGGTGACTCCGTGTAATAAGCTGGTGGACTAGTTACATGCGTAGAGTCAAAACTGTTTGAGTTCGGGTCACTTTCTGTGATTAAAGGTGAAGAAGGCACTAAGGCCCTACTTAGGTTCTCTTCTGCAGCAGCGTATTTGACTGAGATGACATTCGCTGGTGGGGGTGGCTGCTGAGCTAAGACGGGTTGAGGTCTCTGTTGAGCCTGGTATGGGTAGTTCTGAGGAGGCCTATAGTAATAAGGCTGAGCATTGTATTGGCCTTGATACCTACCTGGCTGCTGGTATGTTTGCGGGTAGTTCTGTCTCACGGTTTGTTTGTTGTATGGGCAGTCCTGAGCTGTATGATTCGTGTATCTTCTCTCAATTGTGCAATATTGGCCACTAGGATTGACATGAGGTTGAGGTGCATTGGGGCACACGTAGGTTTTCGTCACACACACCTTTACTTTAAGTCTTAAACTTGAAAGAATTAGGTATCTTGAACTTGAGGCGTTCCTATCGTCTTAAATCCACAATGCTAACGTTTAGCCTAGGCTAAGAATTGACTGAGGGGGTTGAGTAATCTTCCAACCTCGAGTCGGCTTTTCTGTTGCTCTGATGCCCTGTTGCCCAAGAAGCCGTGCTTCCCAAGCTCTGCTGTCTTCACTGCCTTGCTTGCTTGCCCTTGATTGCCCTTGCTAAACCTGAAAAATTGCCAATATTAGACCAATTCACAATTGAATGATCAAGCACTTGAGCATGTACACCTTTTAAGTCCCTTCCTTTTCGCCCAAATATTTTTTAATACTTGCCCCCTGGCTTCCTAGTCCCAAACTAGGTGAACCTCAAAATATGTTATCTAAAAATAGATGTATCCTTTAAGAAAAAAACAGTTGAGCTCACATAGTACTCGTCACGAGCTTTCTAACGAGCTATTAAGCTCAAAAAACGGACTTCGGATGAAAAAGTTATGAGCGTTCAGGCCCTGGGGGGTAAAAACTGACAATCAAATTTTCCTTCAAATATGAGCTAAGGGGTCTCCCATGAGTCTAATGGTCCAAAAATTTTTCAAAAATACCCTCAAAATTGGTCAAAATTGGAGCCCAAAAATTGCGATGGGGGTGGACAATCGCGATGGTCTGGGACCGTCGCGATGGTCCAAGCGAACCGTCGCGATGGCGTGGAATTTGGACAATCGCGATGGCCCGATAAAGCGAACCGTCGCGATGGCTCGAAATGAACGATCGCGATGGCGTGGAAATGGACCGTCGCGATGGTCCGAAAAATGAACCGTCGCGATGGCGTGATCAGGCGGACAATCGCGATGGCGCGGTCAACGGTCAAAGGTGGACAATCGCGATGGTCCAAGTGAACCGTCGCGATGGTCCGCGATGCGATGGCTTGAGCCAATCGCGATGGTCCGATTTTGGGCTGTCGCGATGGTCCAAAAAATGAACCGTCGCGATGGTCTATCGTGACACGTGGCACTATCGTGGCGATGGCGTGAGCCAATTGCGATGGTCCGGGGTCAGCTGAACAATCGCGATGGTCCAAGTGGACCGTCGCGATGGCTCAAGTGAACCGTCGCGATGGTCCGAAAAAGCGAACCGTCGCGATGGTCCGGCCGAGCCGTCGCGATGGCGTGAGCCTATCGCGATGGTGCGACACAATCGCGATGGTCCGAGCCAATCGCGATGGTCCGAGCCAATCGCGATGGTCCACCAAACAACGAATTTTTGAAATGCAAATATGGTTCCGTGTATGCGCAGGGATCGCCTACCTCGTGGTGTGGTCGCCTACCTCAAAATCCGAAAGTTGCAGACCATCGCGATGGTCCGCCACACTCGGAAATCTCTGACAGAAAGTACATTTTTTACCTGTTGGAAGCTTTCCTGATGCTCTGAAGCTCTGTACCTGCAAGAAAACTCAAGAAAACACAAGCACATACAAGCGCAAAAACTCTCTCTCGCTCTCTCGCATGCACAAATGAGGGGAAATGAGGTGAATGGGTGGATATGGTGAATTTTCTGATTTTTTTGGAAATGGAGATGATGATGCGATGATGAAGATGGAGTATGGGGAAGGTGAAAAACACTAAAAACTAAGTAAAAACAACAACAAAAACTAAAATTTTTACCTTCCAACGCCACTTCTTGCTATACTCTTACCATCACACATTCGTCCTAGACTCGATCCCCGGCAACGGCGCCAAATTTGGTGTTGCTCTAGCACAATGGTGAGAACCACGTTAAGAAGCTTCACCTCCTTAATGTCAATCCGAGGGAGAGGTAGGAGTGATATGAAGATCGTGAACGTGAGATGATGTGAGAGTGAAGGTGAGAAGCACAAAGATGCACACACACATACACACACACAATGAAGAGACAAGCAAGACACAATGGAAGGTGGGAAATTAGCTCTATTACTCAAGAATACTCTTACAAGCTCAAACTAGCTCTACTCTCTTCTTTACTCCAACAAGCTAGCCTCAAAAATGAGCTCTCTAGCTCTTTTTATAGTTTCTAAACTAGTTTTGACCGGTTTCACATCTAATGACCGGCCTAGTTAAAAAATAGGTTCTAGATGCTATTTGGAAGGGTAAACGGTACCTAAAAATAACGAAAATTGGTACGAGCATTCTACCTAAGCTCCTCAAGCTCAAGGACTCCTCGGCTTGCACAAAATGGAGCTATGAATTACAAAATGGGGTTTTCTATGATACATATGTTACAATTAGTGATAATAATCACTGTTGAATGTTTGAAGAAATAATAAAAACATATTTGTTTGGAAAATTGACCCGACTGGCTCCCTGCTTCGTCTTCACATGCTTCCGTGGCGTCTGTGCCTCTGGCTGCTTCCAACACTTCCTAATACATCTGAACTTGTGGTAGACACTTGGGTGGAGGTATTACATGACTCAAGTGCTCAAATAAGAAAAATATTGATGGACTTTGAGAACTAGCCACATCGATCTTCCACTAGGACACCATTGCAGCTCTCTTATGACTCATTGATTTGACTCACCATGTTTTAGAACTCACGTGGTATTTTGGCTATCTTTTATCGGTAATATAACCCTTCTTGAAGTATTTGAAGACCTCCCAAATGTATTTAGATAATTTGGAACTTGCTACTATAAATAAATCAAATGTTCTCAACAACAACCACATTGCTGATTCCTTGATATCAGTCACTTATTCCTTTTAATTTCTTAAGAATGCATTTCCTTGCCTTTGAATATGTGCCGTAAGAAGCACTTAAGTATGTTGTACTTGTTGTTTTCCATCCAATCAGATTAAGTTCTTTGCCCTTAAGTTGTCCCTTGACTACAATTAACCTATTCTTCAACTTGAGAATTTAAAGGATCTTAGAACTTGGATGTTCCTATCATGCCTCTAATAAACGAAAATCATTGTTCGCACTTAGCCTATGCTAAGAATTAATTAAGGGGGTTGAGAAATCTTCCAACCTCAATTCACTCTCCTTGGTTGCCCTTGTAGGCCTAGGAAGCGTGTTCCAAAGCTTGCAGTATGCACTTGCTCTGGATGCCCTTTGATGATGTCAATGGACTTGTAAAACTCCCATAGTTAGATCAAGATTTAAACTCACTTGAATTAATAGACCCTTTTCATTCATGTAATTCAAAGAACAAATTATCACTTATCTTTATGATAGAATACCCTAGAGATCCTTTAGTTCCCCTCACCCCTGTGGAGGCCTCACTATGCTCCAATCACTTGCAATTTATGATCAAAATTAGCCAAAATTTGGAAATTGAAAAACTTTGAAAAATTAGCCTAATTTGCTTGTCAATCACAATGGACAGGGCTGTCAATTGTGATGGACAGAGCTATCCATCGTGGCTTGTCAATTGTGATGGATAGTGTCAATCATGATTGATGGTGTCAATCGTGATGGACGAGTTGGTCACCATTGATGGTGTCAATCACGATTGATGGTGTCAATCACGATTGATGGTTTCAATCGCGATGGAGATATTTTCTCAGGTTTTTTGCATGCTTTTGTGTCAATTGTGGCATATGTGTTGTGATGGATAGTTCTCTCACCCAATTGGGGTATCAGTCATGATTTCTCTGTCAATCACGATGGACAAAAGTTCCCATCACGATGGACAAGTGTCAATCATGATGGACAGGTAGTCTATCATGGGTTTTTAATCGTGATTAATAGGTTTTTTGCATGCTTTTGTGTCAATTGTGGCATATGTGTTGTGATGGATAGTTCTCTCACCCAATTGGGGTATCAGTCATGATTTCTCTGTCAATCACGATGGACAAAAGTTCCCATCACGATGGACAAGTGTCAATCATGATGGACAGGTAGTCTATCATGGGTTTTTAATCGTGATTAATTGAGCTTTTTGGATTTTTGTGTAGCTATGTGTCAATCGAGGGTCTATGCCTTGCAATGGATAGGTTTTTGGCCGAATGCACGTGTCAGTCGTGATTTTTCAGTCGATCATCATGGAGAGAGGTGTCCGTCATGATGGATACTGTCTCTCGCGATGGACAAAGGTGTCCGTTGGGGTCTGTCAATCACGATGGACAGGCGCTCCATCGCGATGGACAATGCCAATCATGATTGATCTATGTTTCTAGCTCCATTTTTTGCAAGCCGAGGAGTCCTCGAGCTTGAGGAGCATTAGAAGTATCATCCTACCAATTTTCATAATTTCTAGACTCCGTTTGAGCCTTCAAATAAGCCCTAGAACCTAATTTTTAACTAAGCCAGACACTAGGTCTGGACAGGGCCAAAACTAGTCCAAAAACTATAAAAAGAGCTTGAGAGCTCATTTTTGAGGCTAGCTTCTTGTAGATTTCAGTTTTGTAATAGATTTCTTTTGTAATCAAAGCCCTTCCATTGTTCCTCTCTTTGATCTTACCTTGTGCGCATGTGCATGTATGTGTGTACATGTTTGTGTGCTTTCACTCACACACTTGTGCCTTCACTTGCTCGTGGTCTTCATACGGGTCCTCACGTCTCCGCGGATTGACAAGTAAAGGAGGTGGTGCTTACACTTGAGCTACACCAAATTTTGGCACCGTTGCCGGGGAGAGAGCTTTGAGGACGAGCGTTGTGATGGTAAGATCGTAGATTTGCGACGTTGGAAGGTAAAAAAAACTGTCATTTTTGTTCATTTTCTGATTACTCTTCTTCATCTTCATCATCATCACCATCTCCATCTTCTTCCATCTTCTTCTTCATAGAAATTTCTTGTTTTTTAGTGCATTTTCATCATTTTCATACCATCTTTCATGCATTATTGTGCAAGGAGGAGTTAGGAAGTGCAAGAGAGTGCAAGCGCTGTGTTTCTTCATGATTTTCTGCACATACGGAGCTCGCCATTGCTCGGCGCTCAGAAATTCAAAGTTCCCGCCAAAAAACACGATTTTTCCCGCCTAAAAGCCTTTTGAAAAGAACACTATTCTGTGGTCCTTCTCAGAATCGCGATTCTGTGGTTGTGCTCAAAATCGCGATTCTCATAAATCACGATTTTCAGCAAAAAAAAAACACGATTCTGAGAAAACACAATTCTGTGGTTGTGCTCAAAATCGCGATTCTCTAAATTTTTGGAAACCACGATTCTCTGAGACAAAATCGTGATTCTCTAGAACACGATTCTCTAAAACACGATTTTCAAAAACACGATTCTCTGTTGGCAATTGCGATTTTTATGTCAAAAACACGATTCTGAGAAAACACGATTTTGTGGTTGTGCTCAAAATCACGATTCTCTAAATTTTTGGAAACCAGGATTCTCTAAGACACAATCGCGATTTTCAAAACATGATTCTGTGAAAACACGATTCTGTGAACCACGATTTTGTGAACCACGATTTTGTGAAAACACGATTCTCTGCTCAAAATTGCGATTTTCAAAAAACACGATCCTCTGCTCAAAATCGCGATTTTCAAAACCACGATCCTCTGCTCAAAATCGCAATTTTCAAAAACACGATTCTCTGCTCAAAATCGCGATTCTCACAAATCACGATTTTTAGCAAAAAACACGATTTTGTGAAAACACGATTCTCAAGGTACAAAATCACGATTCTCTGATTTCACACAATCGCGATTCTCTAATTTCACACAATCGCGATTCTCTAATTTCACACAATCGTGATTCTCTGATTTCACACAATCGCGATTCTCTGATTTCACACAATCGTGATTCTTTGATTTCACACAATCTCGATTCTCTTGATTTCACAAAATCGCAATTCTCTTACAAAATCGTGATTTTTCCATAAGGCCCTGTTTGCTTGTTTTGACCCCCAGGAGCCTGATTTGACATAACTTTTTCATCCAAAGTCCATTTTTTGAGCTCTATAGCTCGTTGGAAAGCTCGTTTCGAATCCTACACGGCCTCAACTGTTTTTTTATAAGAATAATGCATTGATTTTCAGATAGACTAATTTGAAGTTGACCCTCAAGTGGGACCAGGAAACCAAAGGGGCTCCAAAGGATTTTTAAGCAATACCAAGGGGGAGAAAAATTGTGTCATGGGAAAGAAAAAAGCAAAAGATAGAAGAAAAGGGGCTAAGATTAAAAAAAAGGAGGGAGATAAACATGAAATGCATGAGATAATCCCACATAAAGGTGAAACATCTAGAGAAAAATTGCAAGGAGTCAAGGAAACGAATGAAATATCTGAGGGGGTAGGATCCTTATTTGCAACAAGAGAATATCACAATAATTTTGTGCATATAAGAATAGGATATGACCATAGAAGGTCGAGTGTTTATATCAACCCTAATTGTGAGTGGAATTTAATTCATATTGACCTAGTGACCATTAATTTTGTGAATATTCAACCAACAACTCATCCTTCTATCCTCATGGATGGGGAACAATATGAATGCATGGGTCAAGTTGTGTTGCCTATTATGGTGGATGACATGCAATTTTCTGAAACATTCTTTGTCATGGACGCTATAGATGAAGACTTGATCATTGGCACCCAAAGGTTCATTACAAAAAATCGTCAAGAATTTGAGGTGTCTTCCCCACCTAGTATGCACGCTTTTACATATATGTCTATTGAAAATCCTAATGGCTATCCACCTTATGATAATTGGGGGCAAAATCATATTTTCAAAGAGTGTGCTTTTCATGAAAAAATTTTTCTTTCTACTCATGTTTTTGAATCTAATCCTTCTTTGAGTAAATCACAGGAAGCCTTAGAGAATGGAGAAATGGAGGACTCCAAGTGTTTGGGGGATGTGGAAGGACCCTCTCTTCTTGTAAATTTGGATTCCCCTCATGAAACCATAAGCAGGGATGATCTACACTCATATGATCAAGAAGGAGATGATCAACCAATGCTTTGTATCACTGATCTGGAAAATGATGTCGACTCTAGGGTGAATCATGACAATCCATCACCCATTTGTACACCTAGGGATTCTATGTGTAATAAGGATAAATGTCTCGATGAATCTCTAGATCAATCTCAAACCATACAACCCATCGATCCCTTGCATAAGCCTGATGTATGTATAGAAGATCAACCCTTGTTGCATTTCCCATGTAAAGATGAGTTTTCTCAAAAAACTCACATCGAAGGCCCAAAAGACCCTTACATCAAGAAACACAAATCACATTTTCTTGGTAATGTCAAGCAAATTTGGGTGGCCAAGAAATTACTTAGAGCTCAACCGAATCGCACTATGATATGGGTACCAAAGAAAGCCCTTGCACAAAATCAGCCCCCTCACACTAGACTTCAAAATCTATGGTCTAGGCCTACTATGACTTATCCTCAAGAAAGACCACTTCCAATCCAAGGATCCCAAGCAATCAAGCCTAACCTCAGAAAAAATCCAGGGGGGGACTTCAAGGCAACAACCTGCACAACAAAGGCACCAAGGCGAGGTAAAGGACTGAATCAAGCACAGAGCTCCAACAAAGATCAAAGAACCTCTTCTGCAAGGATATGGGTTTGGAAGACGAAAGTAGTGGTAGCATCAACCAAAGTGAAGAGCCAATCACGATGGATCAAACCCTCACAAAATCATTCAAACATGAAGCGGCCAAAGGTGATCACTACCCAGTCACAGACCGTTCTCAAATGGATCCCTATAAGGAGGAATGATCAGCTGTCATCTCGACATGCAATGGATACCTCCAACCAAGATGGCATCAACATCTGCAAGTGACATCAAGCCTCGACAAGCGACAACCATGTGCTCCTTGCACAACCCTGTCTTCTGCACCATTCAGGTCATGCATTTCCAAAGTATGCATTAATATAGGGCCACATTACACGGCCGTGCATAGACACACTTGAGAATCCCAAGCACAAGAGCACATTGACATATGTCAAATATTTCTATTGATACTAACTTTTGTGTTCTTGTTTTGTGCTATTTTTTCCAAAAAAGAAAAAAGGGAGAGAGAGAGAGAGAGCTTGTTCCCAAGTTTGGCTCATGGAACACGAATGATTCATGCTTAGTGGAAGGTGGAACCGTTGATTACTGGGAATTTATCAGCTGGATAGAAGTGTCTAATGGCTTGCAGATGATATTATTGTCGCCGTATCTGGTAGATGGCAAGCGATTGGCATGAACATAGCATCCACAACTATTGTTTCCTCTTACCATGGTAGGAGGGAAGAGCTTGAAGGAGCAAGTATCCTGCTTAGGGTGAGCCAAAGAGAATATGTGAAACTAAGCTCGGTGTAGTTACCCAATGCTGTTTGTCAAGGAATATAAAGAAATTCAATTCTCGGTATTTGGCAAATGCTACTTTGAAGAGAGGGGACAGGACCAGGTGCTCGACGAATCTCCCATCCGTGGACCATCAACCAGGGCATTCATCGATAACAATAGACCAACCAATGGTCCATCACAATGACAGGTGTACAACACGAAGAGATCCGCATCAACTGACCTTACCTTATGGTAAGAATCTTCTACTTGGGCCACATTATAACCATGATAGAGTAGGAAACCTCTTCATCAGCATACCCTTGAGCACTTAGCTCAAGACCCCAAATTTTTGCACCATACTTCTTCCAATGCATTTTCCAAGTAAGCATGCATAGGGCTACATTACAAGGCCGTGCACAAGGCACATAATTTTTTCAACCCATGCACTAACACACTTACCCATCATTCACTATGGGTTATGAGTACTTGGCATGACTACTCTGAACATCATCTTTAGAAGAGCAAGAGGAAATCCTGGGGGCAACATCAATACCTAGGAAGCTATTCGAAGCTAGCAGTTGCTCCAACTCAATCTTGATAACCTCTTTTGAGCAACTCACAATCTTTGAAAGCTCACAATGACGCATTCATGCGGGAATCCACGAAAGAAGCACATACCAAGGGACTACGACTTGCAAAGGCTTGCAGTGACAAATGAAGAACCGGACAACCAACGCTGCCAAATTTGGAAGATAGACGGCTCTTGTTCATACAGAATGGATACTACCTCTCAAAGCACTACATGGAACAACCACTACAACAAGGGTCTGTCAGGGACGACAGACTCGAGAGGGGGGGGAGTGTTGGAACTCAAGGTCAAGCACAAGCATGGAAGCACATCAGAAAGGTGGACACACATAGGAAGAAGGAGCAAGTAGGGAGCTCCATGAAGTACATGTCAACTCTTCACAAGAATCCCCTACAAAAATAGTGATTTCCATCACTAAAACCATTGTAAATACCATTTTCTATGTTTGTAGCTCCATTTTTTGCAAGCCGAGGAGTCCTCGAGCTTGAGGAGCATTAGAAGTATCATCCTACCAATTTTCATAATTTCTAAACTCCGTTTGAGCCTTCAAATAAGCCCTAGAACCTAATTTTTAACTAGGCCGGACACTAGGTCTGGACAAGACCAAAACTAGTCCAAAAACTATAAAAAGAGCTTGAGAGCTCATTTTTGAGGCTAACTTCTTGTAGATTTCAGTTTTGTAATAGATTTCTTTTGTAATCAAAGCCCTTCCATTGTTCCTCTCTTTGATCTTACCTTGTGCGCATGTGCGTGTATGTGTGTGCATGTTTGTGTGCTTTCACTCACACACTTGTGCCTTCACTTGCTCGTGGTCTTCATACCGGTCCTCACGTCTCCGCGGATTGACAAGTAAAGGAGGTGGTGCTTACACTTGAGCTACACTCTAGCATAATGGTGAGTACCAATATGAGGAGATCCACCTCATAAATGTCAATCCTTGGTGACTTGAGGACTGGTATGACAACCAAGAGCAAGTGATGGCACAAGTGCATGAATGAGAAGCACACTAGCATGCACACACATGCACACAAGGTAAGAACAAAGAGAGGAATAATGGAGTGCTTTCTATTACTCAAGAAGTCTCTTAGAAAAGCTCAAATCTCTAGCAATCTAACCTCAAAAATGAGCCCTCTAGCTATTTTTATAGTTTTTTACTAGCTTTGGTCTTGTCCACACCTAGTGTCCAACCTAGTAAAAATTAGGTTCCATGGTTTATTTGAGGGCTCAAATGGAGTCTAAAAATTATGAAAACTTATACATAGGTACTTCTAATACTCTTGAAGCTCGAGGGCTCCTTGGCTTGAAATGGAGTCTAATCTACCAAAAAGAATATTTACAAGGTTCATGTAGTGATGAAAAACATTGTTGAAAAGGATTTATCTTAAAAAATTTGGATTGTCCTAGTTGCCAGATCTTCTTTGACTGCTCTACCTACTTGGTCCTGCTTGGCTATCCCTCTACTCTTACTCTTTGCATTGGCTCCTTGCCTTGTCACACCTTCACTTCCTTGATTGCTGCCAACACTCCATTCTTAGTTTATTTCCATTTTATATTGTATCTCTTTTGTATTGGGTACCTTGTCATTGGCTTCTACTAGTGTACTCATTCTCCTTCAACAAGAATTATCCCACATTTTATATACTTTGGAGAGCCCCTCCTAAATCTATATAATGAGGGACTCTCCTTCCACTTGTACTCGATTAGAAGCTTGAGGAGCCTACTCCAAATGTAGAAATTACAAATATATTAACAACATCTTATCTAAGAAATGATATGATGGAACACTTCTATGATGTCTACATGCTCAGGAAATGGTACCAATCATTCAAGAATCACATGAGGGCATCGAAGTTGTGTTGATATATTTAGGTAGTGATGTGTGTGAACACTCTAGGACTGCTGGAGCATTTTTTTTCCCTCTTTAGGAGGTTTTTTCCCCTGGCTTGTATATACGTCTATTACCCTAATGGGCTACTTATCTTTGTATATTCTAGTGGTAATACATTCAGTATTGTGTCTTGTGCTCCAAGCTTCTTCTTCTTCCTTGTGTTGTTCACGTGCTTCTATAGATGTCTAACTCCAACAATTGGTATCAGAGTAGGTCACGGCTTCATCTAGGGCATCATTGACACTTCTCTTGTCATAGTCTTAGAATCGCACAAAATTTGGTATGCATACTCAAGGCAATTAGGAGATCATACAGCTTTGTTGTGTTGTGTCAAAATTGTGATTTGAGCTCGTTTCAGCCTCTGAATGCACTATCACAATGCTTATGCAGGCTATTTTTCTTTTCTGTGCCAAAGATATATACCGATTTTGGTTCACCTGCATAAGTCTCAAAGTTTGCTACAAGTCCAGCAAAACTCATTTGGGTAGTTATGTTCAACTTTTTCAGATATAGTCATTTTTTTGCATCAAGGTATTTTAGTCAGCGGCCATGGCTGAAAGCAGTGATGTATTCCGTATGTTGGTTGTTGAGGATAAGTTGGATGGTACCAATTATCCATTGTGGGCTTATATGATGCCTCATGTATTGGTCGTAAAAGGACTATGGAATATTGTGCAAGGTGTTGAAAAATGTCCTATTACACTTGCTAACATAGGTACTGCAAATAGAGGTACTGAAGCTGATGCAGATGGTGTTGAAGATGGTGATATTCTATAGATTCTTGTTCGTGTTGTTGTTTCTGTTGCACCTACTGTAGAAAAAATTCATTAGGATGGTAGAGATGCTTAGGCACATGCATTGATAGCTTTGTCTGTCAAAACGTGCCAGTATTCCTCACATTCGCTCTTGCAGAACAACTAAGGATGCTTGGGATACACTTAGCACATTGTACCAGGCTAGAAATGAGGCTCATGCTGCTTATCTCTGAAAATAGTTGGCGAGAGAGCATATTAATGAAGGTGATTCTATGGACAATTTTCTGATAAAGATCAAGGATTTGAAGGAACAATTGACTTTTTTTTATGAAGTCCTTCCTGACAGTTCACTTATGTAGACTATTCCGAATGGTCTTCCTGACTCATATCAGAGTTTTGCTTCTACTCTATGTTTGATGATGAAAGGCAATCCAAATGCCTTAACATTTGAAGAGTTACTTTTTGTTTTGTTGTAGGAAGATCAGTCTCGGCAGTACAAGTCTATTATGCATGTTGCATATCAAGCTTTCTTGGCTAATCAGAAGAGCAAAGGTAAATGGAGCTCTTCTACTAATAAGTAGAAATCTGCAAATGCTTCACATTCGAAGAACGAAGACAAAGATGAGAAGAAATCAAAAAAGTAGAAATTGTCTTGCAAATATTGTAAAGCAAATGATCATGTTATTAAGAGCTGTCCAAAACTAGCTACTAAAGAGGCAAAGAAAAAGGAGGACGGAATGGTTGTTGTAGAGGCCTCCACACCAAAAATAGAGTCTGCTAATCTAGTGTAGAATGAAGAATGGGCATTTACTACTATTTATAGTTTTGACCCATCTTCTCATGAGCAGTGTATGTCTACAATAGACTCAGATGTTTGGTACTTTCATAGTGGGGCAACCAAACATATTACTTCGCAGTGCAATTTCTTCACTTCACTCAAGCCTACCCCTACAAGGAATACTGTCACATGTGCCAACAACTCCTCTTATCCTGTCATGAGAGTTGGTAAGATCATTCTGACTACTGCTGATGGTAGTTATTTCACTTTTTCACATGCTTTATTTGTGCCAGGGATAAAAATGAATATGTTATCAGTTTTGGCTTTATCCAAGATTGTCTTGGTTGTGAAATTTGTTGATGACAGGTATACAATTCATGATCTGTCAAATGGTGATGTGATTATTGCTTTTGGCATTTTATGTTGTGGATTGTATAAGCTCATAGATATGAAAGATCTGTGAATGATTTAGCAAGTACAGTACATGATTCGCAGGCTATGTCAGATGCAAAGCTTTGGCATGCACGCTTTGGTCATCTAAATTTTGCTAGTTTGCTACACCTGCAGAAATCTAAAATGGTATCCTCTTTGCCCAAACTTGAGGCACCCGGTAAACATGTATGTGAAGGTTGTATTTTGGTCAAAATGCAGCGTTCCTCCTTTCCAAAAGATGGTTCAGTTCAAGCTACTCAGAAATTGCAGCTTGTTCACAGTGATATTTGGTCCTATGCAAACACCCTCTTTTGGAAATTATCTTTACTTCATGACTTTCATTGATGATTTTTCGAGGCATGCATGGGCATATCCAAAGTCCAAAGTATTTATGTGCTTCAAACAGTTTCTGGTTTTGGCTGAAAATCTATCAACATGTAAAATGGGCACCCTCCTTTCAGATCAAGGGGGGGAATATTTGTCTTCTGACTTTAATGCATTTTTGGCTGAACAGGGGATAAAACATCAGTGAAGAGTGCCATATACACCTCAATAGAATGGAGTTGTTGAATAGAAGAAAAGGTCACTCATGGAGATGGCGAGGTGTATGGTCAAGAGTCAGGCTTTACCACATAGTTTTTGGCTTGAGGTTGTTATGTGTGCAGCACGTACTTAATAGGTGTCCCACTAAAGCATTGTGGTATATCACTCCATATGAGGCTTCGCATGGTTGCAAGCCATTTGTTGCTCATCTGCATGTTTTTGGTTGTCTAGCACATGCATTAGTGCCTCAACAACATCATAGAAAATTGGATAATGAAGCACTAAAATGTATTTTTGTTGGGTACAGTTCTGAAAGCAAAGGCTATTGTCTATATCACCCACAGACTAAATGCATTCTCGTTAGCCATGATGTTGTTTTTCTAGAAGATGTTATTCAGCCCTTAATTTCATGTACGAAGCAGACATCTATTAGCTCCAAAGACATGTATGATAATTTCTAGAATCTTTTTACAGGTGGAAAGTCTAGTGCAGGTCCTAATGAGGCAACTTCTCAGCCTTTACAAGTTTCATGTGATGATGCAGATCATTCCATTTCTGATGCAGATTTACATGATGCACTTGTTGATGAGAGAGTTGATATTGAGCAAGCAAAAACTATGCCAAAATGGTTGGTGCAGACTTTGTGTGATAGTAAGTTAGATGCATCTCTATCATATCATACTCGTTCAGGCTCTCATAGTGCCTCTTTTGCATCTGATTGCTATGCTATGGCTGCATCTAGTCTCTGTGATGAGATTGAGCCTATTTCATTTGATGAAGCACCAAATTTTGAACATTGGATGGCTGCAATGCAATCTGAATATGATGATATCATGAAGAATTGTACCTGGTCTTTATGTGACTTGCCTCTTGGCAAGAAGGCCATTGGCACTAAGTGGGTATACAAGTTGAAGCGTAAACTTGATGGAACAGTTAATAGGTATAAGGCTAGGCTCGTTGCAAAGGGTTATGCACAAGAAAGAGGCATTGATTTTGATGAGACCTTTGCACCTACATGCCAAATGACTACTATTCATAGCATCTGTGCACTTGTAGCTCATCATGGTTGGAATGTACATCAGTTGGACATTAAAACAACATTTCTGAATGGTGACTTGCATGAAGAAGTGTATGTTTTTCAACCCCATCGCTTTGTGCAGAAAGGGCATGAAAACTAGGTGTGGAGGGTAAAGAAGGCATTATATGGTTTAAAGCAAGTAGCATGTGCTTGGTATGAAAAGATACATGCCTATCTCATTGCACATGGTTTTGAGAACATTACAAATGAAAGAAACTTATATGTTAAGCATGCTAATGATGTGCTTCTGATCATTGTTGTGTATGTTGATGACATGCTGCTCACTGGTCCTCATGACATGCATATTGCTGATTTTAAGGCTAATTTGGGGCATTTGCATCACTATTTGGGCATTCAGTTAATGCAAGTTGATGGTGGAATGGCTTTGTGTCAAACAAAATATATTGACACATTATTGCAGTGTTTTGGCCTTGAAGACAGTAACCCTATTGCCATTCCTATAGAGACAAGTTCACGATTGAGTCTTCATGATGTTGGAGATGCATTTCATGCTATTCTCTATCAACAGGGTGTTGGATGCTTGATTTTCTTATGCATTACTCGGCTAGATATTCAATTTGTTGTCTCACAGATGAGCAAGTTTATGCATTGCCTATGTGTCAAGCATCGACAGATAGTTAAGCACATCTTTCGCTACTTGAGCGGTACCTGACTACTTGGATTGTTTTATCCCAAGGGGGGATCACTACCACCAGATTTGCATGCTTAATCTGACAATGATTGGGCTAGTTGCTATGACACTTGTGTGTCCACTAGTGGTTTTTGCTTCGTGCTTCATAGCTCATGTATATCTTGGTTGAGCAAGAAGCAGCTACTGTGGCCACTTCTAGTTATGAGGCTGAGTATAGGGCAACTTTCACAGTGATTGTTGAGTGTGTGTGGCTCAGATGCCTTATCGTTGATTTGGGTGTTGGTTAGTCTTCTACCACCACCATCTTCACTGATAGTCAAAGTGCATTGGCAGTTGTGAGGAAACATGTGTTCCATGCTTGCACTAAGCACATTGAGGTGCATTATCATTATGTCAGGGAGAGGTTCTCTACTCGGAAGATCATCTTGGCATATGTGCCCACGCAGGAGAAGATTGCATACCTTTTTACGAAGGCTTTGCCTAGGGAGAAGTTTGAAGTTTTCTGCAAAGCTTTGGGCTTACTTCCTTTTGTGGATTGATTCCACATAGCTTGGCACTTCCTTATACATGAGTACCAACTCCTTGTTCACCACATCACTCCTAGGGGGATTTGTTGATATATTTAGGTAGTGATGTGTGTGAACACTCTAGGACTGCCAAGGCATTTTTTTCTCACTTTAGGAGGTTTTTTCCTCCTGGCTTGTATATATGTCTATTACCCTAACAGGCTACTTAACTTCGTACATCTTATTGGTAATACATTCAGTATTATGTGTTGTGCTCCAAGATTCTTCTTCTTCCTTGTGTTGTTCGCGTGCTTCCGCAGACGTCTAACTCCAACAAGTTGGACATCCTCTTGGCTATATCATGGCTAGTAAAATTCTAAATTGTGATCTTTGGTGGCCCAACCTCTTTAAGGAAGTGCAAGAATGGGTAAAGAAATGTGACACTTGTCAACATTGTAGTCCCTTGCCTTCTTGAAGACACAATAATCCTCTCACCATCTCTTTGGGATGCCAACTATTCAAACACTCAAGCATCAACTTTGTCGAACCTATCTACCCTCGGGCATGGCCAAGGCAAGAATAGTATTTACTAATTGCCACAAATTATATGAATAAATGGGCCAAAATTCAAGCTACTCAAGATTGCTCTACATCAATTGTGGCGTGTTTCCTATTCTAATTCATCTTAATAAAATTTGGTTGTCCCATGTGTTGAAATGAAAAAGAAACTTCTCCTAATCTACTAGTTACCACACAATTAATAAACTATGGATAGAAAGAAATAAAAGATATGAAAACATGATGGAATGAATTAAAGTAGAAATGGAAATGACTTACATAAGATGCTCTATCAACATGGAGACTCCATGAGGAGTGGAAGCACACTCTTGGCAATGGGCTAGAGTGAATGAACTTGTGAGGAGTGAAGGGAGGCCTTGCTTATATGGAGTTTGGGAGAATTTCCTTATATGTGGGATAAATATGCTTGCATGAGAATGAAAGTGAGTTGGGACAAAAGGGTGGAGCATGGAACTCTCAACACCCCCCCTCCATTTGATGACCCTTTTGTTTGTAATGTAGGGGACTAGTGACATATGGGATCACTTAGTCCATTGGTTTTTAGGATCTAAGGACATATGGGATCCTTAGACATATCTTGGACATATGGCATCCAAGTGTGGGACATATGGCATCCCTTGGTTTTTAGTTCCATGGACATATGGGATCCATGGTGTGTGGGACATATGGCATCCCTGGGATCTTGGGACATATGGGATCCCAAGACATATACTTGGACATTTGGGATCCAAGTGGTTTTTGGGATCGAGGGACATATGGGATTGCTAGACATAGAAGAGGGTTTGCATCATGGGTTAAGTAGTGTGTAGGGAGCCATTTGCCTATTCTTCTTGTGTACACTTTTTGCCTTGTTGTTGTGATCCATTGTTGGGATCCTTGTTCTTCTTAGCATGGTTTATGCAATGCCTTGGATGCCAAGAGCTTGATCCTCCTTGCCATATGCTTGAAAAACTATGTATGTGCAAGCCATAGGGAAGTGCAAGCCATAGGGAGGGTCTTACCACTCTTTTAAGGTGGTAGTGTATACTCCCTTTACTTGGGGCTTGTCCAAACTTTGTCAATACATCAAGCTTGTAGCCTTAAATACAAAGTTGAATACATATGAAAAATACATCGTAGCTTTTCTATAATGTTGTACACACCTAAGTTCTTTTTGAGAGTTGTTGGGCTCTAGTTTAATGTGATATAATATGCAAGAGACTCACAAAAATCTTATCTCTTTAGGAAGATTTGCAATGCATAATAGATAAAGCTTACACCATAATGTCCATCGAAGTGGAAGCATGTGAGTGAAAATGTAATGGAGCCCATCCCACGTAAAAATAAAGTTATTTGAATTCATCACACAATGAACATGAGGTTTATCATGCATGCATTCGAAGGAATCATCGCTTATAGTGCGGCGAATCTTTCTGCGTAGTCTGTCTCTCCACCGCAGTTATCCCGTAAATTTTGTTTGTTTCTCATAGTGACTCACTGAGAACGCTGAAAATGCACCTCCCCTGCCCTATCTCACCCATACTGAAAATTGGCGCTCAGTGATACATGGCACCAAAACTTACAATTAGTACAACAAGGCTTGTACATTTTCTGTAGACCACCTTCCTCCAGCAATGTTGGGAGCTTGGATGTTTTCTCTGAACTAGCTTCCTCCAGCCATGTTGGTGTTATGTACTCTATCCTTTTTTTTTCGCCATCTGACACCATCAATTGTGTAAGAACATCTGAGAGGCTCGAGTGATGACCTGATGAAAGGGTGCACTTGATGAAGGCAGTGATATATTCTAGCCTTGTTCTCCATTGTCGGAGGCAATGATATGAGTTTTTTTCTGTATATATAGTCATAAATCAGGCAATCGACTTCGAACCTGCTTCGCCATATGCAGTTCTTTGTGATAGGCAAGATGTGCAATGCACTTGCATTTCAGTGTCATAGAACCAAACCGATTCTTTGTATTTGCTCTTTGACGGGCTCAGCTCTCCATTTCCATGGTTCACAGTGGATATCCCGATTCTTTCTTACCTTGCGGTGCACATCCTAGTCGCAAGGACTTGAAGTGCTCCCACTGCAGCGGGTGAATAGTTGTTAAGCATTCTTGTAGTTTGCACCAGGCCAAATCATGTCTTTCCTTCTCTGTAGCAGATCCTACCTTTGTTTCGTTGATGCAATGTGCCTATAGGCAAGTACATGTGCAACAGCTGCCTTATCCATGGTTGTTCGATATAGCAGATTCGAGTGTATTAGCGACGATGAACAAAATTCTTCTCTTCCTAGACCTCGCCATCTTCTTCGTGCACTGCATCAGAGAAGATATTCTGGTCAGCTGTCCTTCTGACATCATGAAGTATTCCGCTTCCTTTCCTTACTTATGTCTGCGCATATGTTCTAATCGAAGCAATAGCAGCAGCAAGACCAATATGGTTAGCAACATGACCTCTTTAACCGATTGTGGGTTCAAAAATAGTTCTCTCCACACTGCTTGTTCACGTGATGATTGTAGAGTGACAGTGAGAATTTCCAAGTGCACACCTCTGCCATAGCAAAAATTGATATCTGCCATCATTGCTTATAATTGCCCCCTTATGCGGCCAGTAAACAAAATGATCGCTTCTGCAAACGATGGATAGCGCACCACAATCTTTGTCAATTGTCAGACACTATTAAACATGGTAAGCTTCTTCATTTTTTGTAGCACATAGTGAGCTTCTTCACTGCAGAGTGACTATTCCAATAGCTTCGTTGCTGCGAGCCAGCGAAAAATGTGTGCTCTGAGATGAAGAACCTCTTCTGGGTCTGCAGATGCGAAATATTTGTATTTGAGCCATGAAGGCATCTCAGTAGTGATTTGCACAAATCACTGTGCCTTTTCAAAATCGATGATGATAGTGCTCATAAGCACCTTATTTAATACAACGGAATGCTCAAGAACATAAAGAAGCTCACCAACAGACAATGCAAGTAATGAAAATAAATTATGTGACGCAAGGGAGGGAGGGAGGGATTAACAAAGTAAGAGTTGAATATATGGTAATGAAAACCAAAATGAAATATGAACTCAATGGATTGAAATTAAAATGATAAGAAACAAATCTAAGATTCAACCTATGCTCTGATACCATGTTGAAATGAAAAATCAACTACTCCTAATCTACTAGTTATCACACAATTAATAAACTATGGAGGAAGAAATAAAAGATATGAAAACATGATGGAATGAATTAAAGTAGAAATGGGAATGACTTAGATGAGATACTCTATGAGCATGGAGACTCCATGAGGAGTGGAAGCATACTCTTGGCAACGGGCTAGAGTGAATGAGTTTGTGAGGAGTGAAGGGAGGCCTTGCTTAGATGGAGTTTGGGAGAATTTCCATGTATGTGGGATAAATGTGCTTGCATGAGAATGAAAGTGAGTTGGGACAAAAGGGTAGAGCATGGAACTCTCAACACCATGGAGATCACGTTAAGTTAAGGCATGCACTTTGTCAATACAATCCTTCATTATCTCTTCTCGAGATACAAGATATTGTGCAAAAAATCTTGTGCCTATTATCCGCATGTGAACAGCCAAGCAAAAAGCACAAACAAAACATTGATTACCTTGCTACGAAAGGAATTCTATCTAAGCCTGAAAACTTGGGGAACCACATATCTCAGCACTATATGGGCCAATCATGCTGCACAGAAGGTGACCATACAACACTTACCCTTACACCACTAATGCCCCTAGGGTTCCTAATAGGGTCTAATCATATTAAGCAAGTACATGGCCAAAACTGTAAAACAAAATGAACACCATGGCTTCTTGACTAATTTCTCTAAACTGACTAGAAAATTTTTTTGAAGAATCTCGCCCTATATTGGAATCTATTGAGGGTAAATGAAAGGCATGGTATGACATAATTTTATGGCCTTCCAAGGTTCAATGGGTTCATTGGTACTCCTCTAGAATCTAGTCAAGCATGCATAACGAAAATGCACGTTCATGGCAGAATATGAAGATCCATATAAGGTAATAGCACTACTAGGTTTAGCAACATGCATCACCACGCTAAAAGATGATTCTTTTCCTTTAGTGAATGTCTCGAGGATCAAGTTGTATCATAGGTAGAAGGAAGCAACGCTAATTTGTACATAGCTCAAATTTTGGATAAGAAATAGACATCCAGAATAAACTCGTCGATCTCCATCTTTGGTCATCCAGTCTACTTAGAGATCCTCTTCACCCTACTCTTTTTTTATCCTTTAAATTTGTTTGTCCACTCCAAGGTAAAGGGAACTTTGGAAGTGGGCATTGTACATCTGATGGCACGTGCTAGGTCTTGGTCTCATTCTAGTATCCTTCGATCTAGTTTTCGATGTCTTTGATACTCCTAGCTTACCATCGACCAAGTAGATGAGAGGTGCATGTTGGCATCAAATATGGTGATTCTAACCTTTTGATTCCTAGGAGTGGCAGTACGTTCGATTCGGTGTTCAACCTTCACATCGTTAACCTTACCTTCCCATCTACAAAACCTTTTCTAGAGTACAAAGTCAATATTTCCATATTATTCGCCCATGCAAAAAAGACGATTTGAGCTGCCAATTATAGGGATCATGGTATAGTCAGGTGGCATAACAAAGGATTATCAAAGAATCTTGTGGCAAGCAAGAAAGATTGATAGTATATAAAGAGCTCTCCCACAGCCAAGAAGAACATCATACATATACATAAAGATACATGCGTGTGTAATAGGCACATAGAGATGCATGACACATATGTGCATATGCACAAGGGTAGTCGAGAACAACTAAGAAAGAGTAGTAGTTGAGATTGACTAGTTTGTGCAAGTGTCAGGAGGAAGAAGACTTAGTAGATGGTGAACATAGATACCTTTAACCATAATCTCATTCAAGTAGACATTGGTGTGATAAACCTAAATACACCCAAATCAGAGACTGCACAAGGGTGCAACAAAAAAAGTGAAGAATAGGAGCAGTAGATTAGTTGGTGATTCTAAGGTGAGACTAGAAAGATAGTTGTGGTGTGGAAGTGGGAGACAAATAAAATCAATGGTGATTGATGAGTGTTACCTGAGAGGGTCGAAAGCTCATTGTCTCAAGAATTGGAGAATGCTCATAGGTAAGTGGGAACACTTAGAATGTTTGGGCATCAACGTTGGAAAGAAGAACGAAGGTGTCAGACCATGATCAGTGTCTTTGGGAGTAGTGGTGGTTAAGGCCTTGAGGAGTATGTGCATAGGATACTAGTTTATCACCATAGAATCATGAGAGGTCGAGGACTAATGAGGTGGTGATTCTACGAAAGTATAGCATCACCGTTAATTGTGCAAGCAAGTGGCATTGGGTCTAGTCTAATTGGCCTCCTCTTCCTCCTTATCAAGACATTTTGCATCTTCCTTCTCTCTTGGTGTTTGCCGTTGCAAGATTCGTGTGAAGTTGTAGAGAAAATTCAGATTCTTCCCAGGAGTCTGCACCTGTAGTACGAGTGAGGCCACTCAAAGACATTTATATCTGAAATCACATCTATGTTAGGATTTGAAATGCGGAAGGACTTACTTATGCTCATGACTAAGTTTAAAGATATGTTTATGTGGGATTACTCGGATATGTGTGGATCATTAAGTATTGAGAAGTACATTCAAGTTTAAATCTTGTTAAATCAATTTTTGGTGTGAAATGTTGGAAATTACTTGGACATGTGATCTCTAGTAACGGAATTGTAGTAGATTCGGAATTGAAGTCAAAGTTGTGTTGAAAGTACCTCCACCATGATCCCCTAAGGATTTATTACAATTCTAGGCCAAATCCACTAGCATGGAAGACATCTACATTGTTTAGCCCATACTTCAATGCCTCTTAATGCTCTTGCTCATGTTAAGCCTATAGCATTCAAATGGACTCTAGAATATGATATAGATTTTTGGCAATTAAAGACCCTTCTTACGCAAGCACCAATCCTTTAGGCTCTTGATTGGTGTCAACCTCTTCATGTCTTCATTGATGCTTCAGATATTACTGTTGGTTTTTTCTAAATGTAGAAAGTAGGTCGTTCATGGTTCAATTCTATTTATTATGCTAGCAATCATCTTGTTGTAGATGAATGCAACTACTCAGTGATGGAACAGGAATGTTTGGGGCTGATTTATTCCATTAAAAAGTTTTGAAATTATTTACTAGGATTCTCTTTCACTTTTCATGTGGATCATTCCACTTTGCTATATTCGGTGAAGTGGCAGAATCTAGTGGGATGATTAGCCAGATGGGTATTATTATTGCAAGTATATGACTATAATGTGGTGCATCGATTGGGTTCTTCTCACGTTATTGTTCATTTACTAACTTTCTTAGATAAGGAGGACCTCCAGATTGGATCGATAATTCTTTTCCACATGTAGATTTATTTCATGTAGTAGATAGAATTGGACCAGATTTAGGAACTCTAGCTAGGTATGATGAAATGGTATCTTTTCTTATCACTGGCGTTCCTCCCTCACATTTACCGTCTATAGCTCAAAAAAAGTTAGCTTTACAGAGTTGACATTTTTCCCTCATTCTTGATCAACTTTATTTCAAGTATCTAACTAGAATTTGGCTTTAATGTGTACCACCTCACAAGGTAACAAGTGTAATTATAGAAGCCCATTTTCAAATGAGTCACGGTCATTGTGGCCTAGAATTAACAAAGAAGAAACTCCTTCAAAGTGGGTTATGGTGGCCAACAATCCATAGGGATGTTTGCGATCATGTGTAGCTTTGTGATCCTTGCCAATGGATGGGTGAACCCGGAGACATTCACCATTTCCCATTACAACCCATATTACCTTTGGAGACATTTAAAAAATGGTTTTTGGACTTTATTGGCCCTATTTGTCCTCTAGCCAACTCAAGAAAAATTTTCGTTCTTACTTTCACATATTATTGTCGTCAATGGGTAGAAGCTTGGAGTTTGAGGCATGCTACAACGGGCACTGTGGCCACAATTTTAATCACAGATTTATTCCATGTTTTGGAATGCCATTGGAACTATTTTTTTATTGAGGTACTCATTTTCTAAATTAGATTATCAAGTCAATTATAGATTATTTTTGTATTCAACATAACTTCAGTTCTCTGTGTTATCCTCACATTAATGAATTGGAAAAATGTATGAACATATTTTTATGTATGATGGTCTAGAAATTTATTCTTTTATGTATGATGGTCTAGAAATTTATTCTTAGGTATCCTACTAAATGAGAATAGTATTTATCTTTGGTATTATGCACTTACTGTACTTCTTACAAAGTTTCAACTAGATTTACACCCTTCAAGTTAGTATATAGTATGGAAGCTATTGCACCTTTAGAATTTACAATCCCAAGTTTATGAATTGCTATTCAGAATCAATTTTTCCATAAGAATCAATGGTATATTGGATTGATAAATTATGCCAACTAGAGGAACAATAGCAACAGCAATGTTGGCATGATCATCATTTATAGACCCTTATTTTTTGGATTGGTGATTTAGTATTATTTTTTAATTCCAAAATGAAAAGAAAGGCTAGAAAATGTATGCTATGGTGGACAAGTCTATTCTAGATTCATGGAGAAATTAGTCCTGCTATGTTTTGGTTAGCCACACTGGGCGAAGTTTTATATATTGTAGTCAATGGGTCCAAGCTCTAACCCAGCTATAGTGAAAAAATTCATTGTAAATAATCTATATATTTTTGCTTTACTTTAAATAAGTAGCACAGTTATGCAATCTGATAAAGATTCACTCGCATTCGTATGATTGATTGTGTTATGACAATGGTGCCTCAAACTTAGATTTGGTAGATCCTTTTTCATTGCCACAATTGCATGCTATTCAAGGACATGTAGATTCAATAGCCTCAACATCATCTACTTAAAACAAATCCACAATCAGACTCATACATTTACTTGTGTACTAAAGCTCATATAACTCCTGTGTGCTTCAATTTACTATTCAGCTACAAACATGACAGATGTATTGACAAATACAGTAAAGCTAACAGATATGAGTTCAACCACCTAATGACCCATGCATTTATCCAGTAATGCAATGAGAAACTCAACATTAATGGTGAGCACTCTACTGTTTTAAAGCTAGAGGTAAGCTCGAAGGTCTGCCTTATCATTGAGTCAGCTTGTATCATTGCCCAATTGAAGTTCAATAATGAAGGTATTATAGTACCAGCAACCATGTTCTTCACCAATGCAATGGAGCAAATGTTTGGTAAACCCTATTGTAGCAAATACAAGTATGCATGTCTCCTTGATACCAATCCATGGAAGTTCAGATTGCAATTAGCACCTTTAGCGATCAATATACAAAGCAAGCATTACAGCGTCTCTCAAACACTGTACTCATTGATGAAGGAGGTTGCGGCATCAAAACGGCAAGTAAATTGGGTGGATATGATCTTCCGTTGGATGAAGAAGGAATTTTGTTGGCATGTTAGAGGAGAAATAAGGCTCAACACCTTGATAGGAAAATTGGTACTCTATTTTCTTTATTGATTCCTTTTGCACCTCTATTGGAGCCCAAATTGTTAGAAGCAGTGGAAGGACCTATCTTCCTTTCAGAGCTGAAGAGTCAAGGGAAGAGAGTCACTATAGATGAAATTGATCCCCTTAATGCTTAAAAAAAAAAATTCATCAATATTGTGGAAGAAGCCCTGCGTTGAGCAAAGGATGCAAGAATTAACAATATGCAGATCCAACATTTCAAGAAGAAGAATAGAGGCAACAACAAGAGGAGTTTTCTACAGTATAAGAAGCTAAGAGAATAAGGATGGGTGCTACAGAAGAAGTTGAAAGAAGGCGAGCTATTGCATAACAGAAAGCTCAAAATAATATGCAACACCAAAATCAAGAGTGACCTTCTACTTCACAATAGAGACAACAAGAACAAGAACAATGATCTACTTTGCAGAGGACTGCTCAAGCTAGTTCTCACAAACTGGCAATTCTCTAAAGGGTATCCATTTCCCTACCTTTATGGAGCAATGCCCACATCCATGGAAAATGCAAAGAGGAAGAGTTCAACTTCCTATGATGAAATATTCTTCCATTATATATCCTTTTTTTATGAAGGATTATCATATTCAATCACAAACTCTAGCAGATGTAGCCACACTTTTACTTTAAACTTCTATGCATATTGAAAAGGAAGAATAGAATATTTACCTCGAGGTAGCTAAATTGGAGTAGTTGCAGGCCAAGATAAACACACTCAAGGAACAAAGCTCTGAGTTGCAAGATAGTTTGGCTGACAAAGTGCAAACTATGCAAAATAAGATAGATGTCTCGAAGCACATATCAAAGAGGTCATTGAAGATCAACAGGAAACCAATGAATTCCTTCAAACGATTCAAAATAAATTAAGGAAGGTTCATGCGCATAAATATGATTTGCAAAACCAAGTTGCTACCTTACTCACAAAAATAGATTTATTATCTTCACAGATTGTCTCATTATTTGATCATTTGCAAACTACTTTAGCCAAGCTCAACAGTATCCAAGAATTGGAGAAACAACTACAAGATGCCAAGTAAATAATTATAAATAATGCAAAGATGTTAGAAGATAAAGAAAACCAAATGTTAGGAAAATTCAATTTTCTTGTCGTCTTGTAATTGATATATAGTAGTTATAAAGGGACGAGAAGAACGAGAGATAGTGGAGTAGCAGAGGGTGATCACATTGTATCTACAGACATTTTTTCAAATAGAGGTGCATACTGTGTATGCAGAGTTGTTATTTCCTACTACATTGTAATGAGCCTGTTGTGTTGTAATAGAGAATGTTTCTTTTGTTACTATTATCGACTACTCTAAACTTCTTCTCTTTGTGAACTCTATCTCCTATTGTACAAATATCTATATCACTTACTAAATAAAAATGCATTGGATTATTTATGGTAACCACCATTCCCCACACCTTATTTGTTGTGTGAATAGTGGGAAAACACTCCCCATTAAGGTTCTATGGGGAAATTGCATGGCACACACAAGGACTTTATTTTCACCTTTAATGCCAACCAAATAGTCTAAAATTGTATGCTCTATGTAACTTCATGGTTGGCTCACAAAGATCATCTATTATCATCAAGGATCACACATAGACCTCATCAAACTTGGAAGTTAGGATTCCACAAATGTTTAGGCTCTCACAATGGCTTCTTCTCATAATGGGAGGCCTTAAAACTTAGGGCATCATGGATCATTTTTTTCCATTTGATGTGTATTACTATCGAGATTATTTCTATATGATTTGTTTCTCCATCTTTTACTTCAAAGCTTTTGAAGTTCCTATTCATACTCACTAATGAATGCTTGCATACATGCAATAAAAGTAGAAATATTACTTTTTTCTTGCAACGTAAATTGAAATGAAACTCCCTTATTCGATAATACCTCATCTGTTAAGTTGGAAGAAGACTGATTAATCCATGCACATGAATCTTCTTCGTGGACTCTTTTAGGGTATTCACTAACATAGTACATGCACTCCTCAAGAATCCACCCCTTTGCCATAGATCCTTCTAGTTTTTCTCTTTATGGCAAATAAACTTTTATGGAGTTTTTACAATTGCAATCTCTATTTCTTCCACAAGATGGATCAATAAATGAACCTGAATATCAAAAAATGACATTGGAAGCTCTTTCTATATCAGACATAGTAGCTCTTTGCATTCAAGTTTCTTTAGTGGGATTAAGCTTTTGTCAATCTCTTTTGATATAATCCACCAATTATCATTAATAAATTAAATTATAAACAAATTAATTTGGAAAGGAAAGATATCAAATAGTCTTATACACACACACACATATATATACACACACACACACACATATATATATATATATATATATATATATATATATATATATATATATATATATATATATATATATATATATATATATATATATATATATATATATATATATATATATGTTTATATTAAACATAAAAGTATGATAATTACCTCATAAGTGATCCAAGACGATAGATCATGTCCCCTACTCCTTTGTTGTACATCCATTGATAACAAGAGGTAGAATATGCTTCAAATAGTTATGTCAATCATGTATCTTTAACTCGGATAAGCTCTTATCATCCAAAGTAAAAATGTTTTGGAAAGATACTCCATATCATGTAGATGTTTGAATCGACTGAATCCTATTGTTGATAGTCTCCAAGGGGCATGTTCATAAGTTGTTTCTTATCAATTTTAATAAAAAATGGCCATAACTTTGTTTTCGAGTTTTTATCCTTTAAATCATTTCTTGATGTCATTGTATCTTAATGGATAACCAATATTCTTGAATATATGCATAGGATCAAGAAGATGATAGATCTTTAACTCTCTTCAATACTCCAAAGAATACCATACGAACATATTCTCTGCTAGTGAAAATTTTCTCATTGCATGCTAGCCATGAAAATAATTCTTCCTCTTTGGCTCTTTTGGTCAGTTCTAGTGACTAGATTTTAATAGCCTTAGGGAGAAGGGCTTTTTCTCATATAACAACTTAGAACCCTTTTTCTATCAATTTTGGTATGTTTATCCCTCAAAATGCTATTGTTTTTGGAATTGTGACCTATGTAGAAGGGTTCTCTTTAAGATATTTTAGATACATGATGTGTAGGCCATGTGTGCGAGTTGAGTGAAAAGTCATCTAAAAAAGATAGACTCATATATGCATGCATCCTACGACTACTCTATATTCTCTTGTTCACTCCATGGGCTCAATAAAGGAATGAAAAGCATCCAAAAAGAAAAAAGAAAAAAAACAAAGAAATTTGCATGTATCCCAAGGTGGCATCTACATCCTCCTCTCCTCTCTATAGGCTTAATCGAAGGAACTAAAACATCAAACATAGTGGAAAGAGGTCTTCACAAAAGAGTAGAAAAAGTCTCAAAAAGTTTTTAAAATTTTGAGAAAATGTGACATGCTCTCTCTTCTCCCTTGCTGAAGTTTTTTCCTCTCTTTGATCTTGTTATGTTTGCACACATGTTGTTGTCAAGAAAATTGTGAAACTTCTACATAGAATAAATTATTTAGTGAGTCTTGAGTCATGAGTTTTGCACACATTGGTGGAGTCAAATTTTCAAAATTTTACAAAAATTAGAGAGAGACAAGTCTCAAGAAAGTTTTATGTCCTAATGTTGAGGTGTTATCCTAAATGTGTCGTTGATGTGCATGAATGGAAAATGTGTTAAAAGATAAAGAAGCAAGGTCATATATATTTTTGCAAAAAAGGATTAAGCAAGTAGTGGAGGTCAAAAGAGAATCAATCAAAAGATAGTCAAATCCAAAAAAGTTGAACTAGAAGAGGAGTGGCTACTCAAAGTAGTGGAAGAGTTATGGAGAAGAGCTCTCAAACTCATTATGAGCTTTTTTGGTCACTTGGCTATAAAAGAGGCAAGGGAGGACACTCAAGAATAGAGGAAGAAGGTGTGGAAATCCCCTTGTAGGTAGTTCATTTGTTTTGAGTCATTTCGTTCTCTTCACTCTCATAGACTATGTCCAACTGCATACCTATTTTTGGGTAGCTTAATTGTGAGATTCATATCTCTCAATATATGTATCCATTATTAGACTTTCAACATTCTTTAGAAAGATTATCTCCATTACTTCCTCTATCTAGAAAACAATTTTATCAAATTCTTTATGTTCAATGAGTTATTCAATTTTTAGTGAAGTCCAGTTTTGAGCCTAACTGAGTGAATAAGAAACATGTTTTGAGGCAAAGAGTTTCCAAACCAAAACTACTCCAAATTGAGTGTTTGATAGCTCATTTGAAATCTATAACTGTCTAGTTTGAGTGACCAAAGTTTCAAGTTCATTGAAATTTTTTAGTTGATACTAGTTTTCATTTGAAGGTTCAGCTATTGGTAAAAGTCTTGATCCTGAGAAGGTCTTCTACACTTTCTGCTGCGAATAGGAGAGGAATTCTCCACCAATTGGTATCAAAGCATTGGAGCTTGAAGAGGCAAAGCATTGGAATTGAATTGAAGCAAAACAAAAGCTACAAATCAAAGGGGAGATTCATAAAGTCAAGAGAGAGCACCACAACCTATTTGAGGTAAACTTCAATCTTGGAAGTTTTCAATGGCTGATTTAGGATAGTAAGTTGAGAAGTTAGACAAAGATAATTTTTAATCTTGGAGGTACAGAATGACAAGTTACCTTAAAGGTAAAGGTTTATGGAGTCTAGTTACTGGAGATTATCCACAATAGGTGGACCTTCAAGATCTGAACATTACTCCAGCATAAAGGAGACAATTTGCTGATTGGGAAGAGAGGAATCAAAGGGTGATGTTCCTCATTTCACAAGTTATTTCTAACACTATCATTGGTCATGTGCAAAGCTTAGAGACAACCAAGGAAGTTTGGGAAGCATTGGAGAAGGTGTGTGCTACCTCAACAAGGTCTTGGAGGATGCAACTCAAGAACGAGTTCAACAACATGAAGAAAAGCTCAAACCAAAGCATTAGTGAGTATACATTGAAGATCAAGTTGCTTGGAGATCAGCTAGCATCAGTTGGATGCAAGATAAAAGAGGAATAAATCATCCAAATAGCCCTCAATGGATTGAGGTGTGAAGAGAAGTGGAAGCCCCTCATCACAGACATTCTTTATAGAGACCCTCTACCAACATTCGACGAGATTATACCAAATCTTATGGCTAAAGAGGTTGCTCAACAAGGAGAAGGCAACAAAGGTAAGGACATCCATACTCAAATGTTATATGCAGGTTGAGGTATAGGAAGGAACTCAAGAGGAGGCTCGAGAGGAAGAGGAAGAATATACAACAACATAAATTCTAGCCAACACAACTCGAACGAAAACAAGGACAACTCAAATGAAAACACACATGGAAGAGGTCGAGGAAGAAATACAAGAAGAGGTCGAGGTTCATACAATCCTCATAAAGGTATAACATATTATAATTGTGGTAATCTAGGACATTATGCAAATGATTGTTGGCAAAAGAATGGAAGGTTGAATGGAGGCAACCAAAGGAGAAAAAATAACTATGCGAGTACATCAAGTGAAGGAGACAAGAAAATCATGTTTGCCATGAAGCATGAGTACAACAACCCGTGAAGTGATGATAAAAAATGGCTTATAGATTTAGGTTGCAGTAACCATATGACATGTCAACGAGATTAATTCACAACACGACAAGCTCCAAGTGGAAAAGGATGTGTGGAGATTGGTGATGAAATTCAACACACAATTGAGCATGTTGGAGATATCAAGCTTGGAGACAAGAAGGTATTGACTGATGTTTTTCATGTCCCTACTATCGCAAAGAATTTGATTTTAGTAGGACAAATGGTAGAGAAAGGATATCATGTTATCTTCAATGAAAAAGGCTGCTTTATAAAGAATCCAAAAGAAGGATTCAAGATCGTTGCTTAGGGAAGGAAAGAAGGTAGGATGTTCACTTTGGACATTCAACAATCACATGGAAAGGTGATGTATATTCAATTTGGAATTAAGAGGATTGTTGAAATCGATTTGTGGCACAAAAGGTTTGGACTGATCAACATTCCCAAGCTCAAGGACATTAGCAACCATGAAGTGGTAAGAGGTCTTCCCGGAGGTTCAATGATGCTGGACTACATGAGTTTTGTGAAGCATGCCAACTAGGAAAGCAAACTCGACAACCATTTGAGAAAAGCAACTATGTGGCAAGGAATGTCCTTGACTTGATATAGATAGATGTATGGGGAACACCACAACAACCATCAATGGTTGCTAATATATATTTTGTCACTTTTATTGATAATCATTCAAGAAAAGTATGGATGTTTTGCATTAAAAAAAAAAAATCAAATGTGTTCTCCATGTTCAAGAGATTTAAAGCACAGGTAGAAAAGGAAACAGTATGCTACATAAAGACCTTGAGGTCTGATGGAGGAGGAGAATATTTCTCCAAAGAAATTGTAGATTTTTTTTATGAAAATGGCATCAAGTGAAAATTTACATGTAGGTACATACCTCAACAAAATGGAATAGCTAAAAGGAAAAATAGACATATCACAGAAGTTGCAAGATGCATGCTCAACTAGATGAAGGTGCCACTAAACTATTGGGTTGAAGCAGTTAGTATAGTTGTTTATTTGATGAACGAGTGCACAACAAATGGGGTGCATAATTTAACTCTCGAGGAGGTTTATTTCGGTAAGAAACCTAACCTTACATATCTCAAAGTTTTTGGATGTGTGTGTTATGTTCACATCCCTCAAGAACTAAGGACAAAGATGGAGGCAAAGAAAAATGTATATTCATTGGATATTCATCGCAGCAAAAGGGATACAAGTGCTACAATCCGGTGATGAAGGAGCTACGAGTCTCACGAGATCTGGTATTTGATGAGCTAAGGACATGGTTTGAAGAGAAAGGGAAAGAGAAAATTCTTGAAGAAGATTAAGAAGATGATGGAGGTGCTGTCCAAGAAGAATTTCAGCAAACAAGCACTCAAATGTCAGGTCCAGAAGCTTCTACATCACATGCAGAAAGCTCAACATGGAAGGGGAGACTAAGGAGTCATTCCTCATCACCAACATCAGGTTATGAAAGATTTGAAGCTGAAAGTGCTGCCCAAAATAGTGATTCAAATGCAAGTGAAGAAGAGTATGAAGAGGTGATTATACCAAAGGTCAAGTTGAATCCATTGAAGAAGCAATATTCAAAAGGAAATGAAAGGAGGTCTTCAAGAGCAAGGTATCCAATTCAAAGGCTGAGCTATGATAGTTTTATTGCAAAGCATTTTGCATATATGACACAGGTGGTCAAAGACAAAGAACCGAATGCATATGAAGAAGCATGTACACAAAAGGAATGGCAAGAAGCTATGCCAGAAGAGATAAAAGCTCTCAAGGAAAATCACACATGGGAGCTAGTTCCAAAGGTTGAAGGTATGAAGATTGTTCCAAATAAATGGGTGTTTAAAATAAAGACAAATTCTGATCGTTCTCTAGCAAGGCATAAAGCTACACTAGTAGCAAAAGGATTCAAGCAAACTCATGGCAACAACTATGAAGAGACTTTCAACCCGGTTGCAAAGATGGGAACAATTAGAACCTTGATTACAATGAGTGCAGCAACGAGATGGCCATTGTACCAACTTGACATAAAAAATTCTTTTCTCAATGGTGAACTTCAAGAAGAGGTACGCATGAGTCAACCGATTGGATTTGAAGATAAAAACCATCCAGATTTTGTTTGTAGATTGAAGAAAGATTTGTACGGGCTGAAGCAAGCACCATGTACTTGGAACCAAAGATTGGTTGAGCACCTCACAAGGTGTGGGTATAGTCCAAGTAGTGTAAATCCTTCTCTCTACATGAAGAAAGAAGAAGGCAAACAAGTATACATTTGCATCATCAACAGGAAGTAATGTTGTAGAAATACAAGAGATAAAAAGAAAAATTGGTAAGGAGTTTAAAATTTCATATCTTGGTGAGCTGAAATAATTTTTAGGCATTGAGGTAGTCTATGGGAAAGATGGCATCTACTTGATGCAAAGAAAGTACCTGTTGGATGTTCTTTTCAAATTTGGAATGAGTGAATGCAAACCACTCACTCAACCTATAGACACAAATGTGAAGCTATGCTCAAATGATGGAGAGAAGTTACATGATGTAACTACATATAGAAATATTATAGGTTCATTGATCTATGCTATGATCACAAGACCAGATTTGAGTTACATCATTGAGTTCTTTCTCAACAAGTGAACATTTAAATTCAGCCAAATAAGTGTTAAGATATGTGACGTGCATAGTCAATCATGCCTTGTTTTATAGATTTGATGAAGAATTGCAGATAAAGGGATTCAGTGATGTTGATTGGGTTGGTTCGAAGGAAGATAGAAGATCCATTTTAGGTTATGTATTCATGATAGGTAGCAAACCTATCACATGGAGCTCAAAGAAGCAACCTACTATTGCACTATCATCTACAAAAGCTGTGAAAGAAACTTGGAGAAGCTTATCGAAGGTAGAAAAGTGCATTTCGAAGCGATGAAGTTTGGTCAAGCCAACCGGCACAAGACCAGCCCTTGAGCTTTTGGAGACTCAAATAGACCTTATAGGCATGCTATAAGTGCAAAGAAACACACTATGTACCTTGGAGCATCAAGGAGAATGAGTCGATACAAAACAGATAGGTTCGCGGGTCGACTAGCTCAAAAAACTTACTATCTATGGAAGAGACAATGAACTTCAAATGCCCATAGCGACCAGCGTGATTACACTTAGAAAAAATCCTTTAATGGGAGTGATACACATAAGGTTGAGTGTATGGAATGCACAAAAGTATAAGGAATAAGCAAAATATGCTATAGGAATGAATGTGACATTCACCGGTGGTACCTCCTATTTTTCAGGAATACGCAGAGATTGACCCCGAGGCAGAAAAACTGAGATTTCTCCAAATCTGCTGAACCAAATGCTTTGAAAATTTACAGGCATAAACTAGACACTGATACCTTTCCAATGAGTCCTCTTGCACTCAATTTGGAGCTCTGAGGAGAGAGCAGCAGCCTCTGCAAGATTACTGTTGGCGAAGAAGATGATGCAGAAAATTGAAGGAGCAAGACAATGATGGTCACAAGTGTATGTATATTGCTTCCATGTAATGTACAAGTGATTTCAACTCCTTATATAGCCTCTAGGAGTGTTCCACGACTTTTACAACTTGAATTTGAATTCAAATGAAGGTGGGAATGATTGTTGGAGGGAATCAATTCACTTCCCTACAATCTAGGAAAAGTGAAGATCTTGATTGATCTACTTTTAGGTGATTGATTGCTTGATTGAATGCAACTTCAACCACCAAAATTTCGTGGAATTTTGGCCCTATATTTGTACCTTTACATGTGTACAACTCAAGGCTTTTACAACGGTAAATGAGCCATCAAAATATTCTCAAAAAATACAATAAATGAGCATATGAAAAAAGAACTCTCCAACGGATATTCTTTCGATGCGATAGCCTTTGATGTAGATCAAGTCCACCTCAAGCATAGTGTAAGCTTGATGTTCCAACAGCTCCCCCTCAAGCTAAAGTATGCTTGAGTCTTCATTCTCTGATAGGTTGAATACATGCCATAGCTTTGAATCTACAAAGCTTTATTCCATCAAGTGCCTTTGTCATCATATCTGCTACTTGCTTTTCAGTCGGAACAAAAGAAATGTCAATCTCCTTTGCCATGAGCTTCTCCCTGATGAAGTGATAATGGACTTCTATATGCTTGGTTCTCGCATGAAAAATAGGATTTGCCGCTAGATGCATGGAACTTACATTATCTAAGGCCTATTCAAGAAATTTGGGAATTATTCAAGTCCCATTTATATTACTTATTGTGTTTACTTGTTAAATTTTAGGTCCACCTTCATACCCCATTTACAATAAAATTATCCTCAATATTAAAGTGTCAATTTAATATACTCTAATCAAGAGATAATAACATGTTTTAGTGTGTGAATGAGTCAAAATGTAAAACATTGAGACACAAAGAACTGTCTCAAAATCCTGTGTAATTCCCATTTTTCCTGAATAGGCCTTATCTCCAAATATGTGAGGTTTGGAACTCACAAGTCCCAAATCTGTATACAATGCTTTTAACCATATTGCCTCTTGAGTTGCTATGGTCAAGCCTCTGTACTCTGCTTCAGTTGAGGATAAAGCAACTGTTGGTTGCTTCTTGGAACTCCATGACACTAGCTTCGAACCTGCAAATGCTAAGTAACCAGATGTACTTTTTCTATCATCCTTAGCTCCTGCCCAATCTGCATCTGAGTAGATTTTGATATCCAAATCGGAAGAGTAAGGATAGAATATACCTTCGTTGATTGTACCTTTGAGATACTTAAGTACTCTCTTAGCTGCATCCATGTGTGGTCTTCTCGGTGAGTGCATGAACTGACTAAGCACTCCCACACTATATGAGATGTCTGCCCTTGTGTGAGTAGCATATATCAAGCTACCTACCAAGCTTTGATACTCTTTAATGTCTTCAATTTTCTCACCTTCATAAACACTAAGTTTATGATTCATCTCCAAAGGTGTACCTGCAGGTTTAGTGTTCTCCATTTTGAACTTTAGAAGAAGATCCTGAATGTATCTTCTTTGAGTCAAATACATTCCTTCATCTGTATATATCACCTGCATACCTAGGAAATATGTGAGCTCACCTAGGTCACTGATTTTGAACTCCTCTTGCATGAGTCTCTTGATCCTTTGAATGCCATTTAGATCATCACCTGTCACAATAATATCATCTACATATACACATAGATAGATAACCTCATTGTGATCCTTTTTTATGAATAGAGAAGGATCTGAGCTGCTAGCTTTGAACCCTTGGTCTTGAAGATATGTAACCAACCTGTAATTCCAAGCTCTTGGAGCTTGTTTCAATCCATACAATGCTTTCTTAAGTCTGCAAACATAAGATGGATGATTAGGGTTTTCAAAACCTGGTGGTTGTGACATGTATACCTCTTCACTTATCCAACCATTTAGGAATGCATTTTTCACATCAAGTTGGAGGAGTCTCCAATTCCTTGCAGCAGCTACACTTATCAATGTCCTGATTGTAGTCATCTTTGCAACTGGTGAGAATGTTTCCTCATAGTCTATACCATGAGTTTGTGAGCATCCTTTGGCAACTAATCTTGCCTTGTACCTGCAAACTGATCCATCTGAATTTCTTTTAACTTTATATACCCATCGGCAACCAATTACCTTTTGATTCGGTGACATTGGAACCAAATCCCAAGTGTCCATTTCCTTCAATGCATCTATCTCTTCGTTCATGGCCTTTTCCCAATTAGGGTTTCCCTTTGCCTCTTCATAGGTTGAGGGTTCCTCTGAAATAGAGTCTTTTGCCAAGTAGATTGAATGCTTTGTAACAAATGTGGAATCATATCCATACCTTTCTGGTTGTTTCTTCTCTCTTGCTGATCTTCTAGGTGCTTGTTTGGAGCATTCTCCAACCTCTTGCATCTTTGCTTTGCCTCTTGACTTCCATAGCTTGTAATCCCTTTCTCTTTCATCTTGGTCATCGTCTGTATCACTTCTTGGATCCTGGACCTGTGTATCATGCTTGCTTCCTAATTGATGAGAGCCATAATCAAGATCATATGGTAGTGTTACCTTTTGTTTGTCTTCATCATACCAAGACCTGTGTTCTTCAAACACAACATCTCTACTTGTAGTGAATTGCTTGGTTGAAGGATTGAAGAACCTGTAACCCATCTGAGTTGAATCATATCCAATAAACACTGCCTTTGTTGCCCTTTCATCTAGCTTACCTCTTATTTGTGATGGTACATGAACATAAGCTAAACAACCAAAAACCTTGCAATGTCCAAGACTAGGTTTTCTTCCATGCCATGCTTCATAAGGAGTCATACCTTGAAGTGATTTGGATGGTAGTCGATTGACAAGGTACACTGCAGTTGAAATAGCTTCTGCCCAAAGATAATGTGGTAACTTCTTCTCTTCAAGCATTGTTCGGGCTGATCCAACCAATGTCTTGTTTCTCCTCTCAGCAATTCCATTTAGTTGAGGAGAGTACCTAGTAGTCACTTCCCTTTTGATACCTTTATCCTGGAAGAACTCATCAAACTCTTTGGAGAAGTATTCTCCCCCTCCATCAGATCTGAGCTTCTTTAGTGATCTACCTGTATGATTCTCCACATGTGCAAGATACTTCTTGAAGCAATCAAATACTTCATTCTTACTCTTGATAAAGTATAGAACAGTCCATCTACTATGGTCGTCAATAAATGAGACATAATACCTTGATCCTGCCAATGAAGGGTCTTGACTTGGTCCCCATACATCTGTATGTACTAAGTCCAATAAGTTGTTGTGGATGTAGCCTTTGTGGTTGAATGGTTGTCTTTGTGCCTTCCCAATCTGACATGCATCACACCTGTTGATCATGTGTTGCTTTGATATGTTCGGCAGTCCTAGAACACTTTGATCCCTGCATATATCCTTCAAGGTTCTTTCATTCACATGAGCAAGTCTCTTATGCCACATTTCAAGCTCACTTAGGGTTTGAGACCCAAAGTTGAATAGAGCTATGTTCCTGGTATCTCCTACTTCAAAAGTAAAGAGCCTACCATGCTTCTCACCTCGGGCTATCTTCTTGAAGCCTTGACATGGATCTTCCACAAAAGCTCCATGTTGGGTGAACCTAACTTGCAAGCCTTTTTCAACTATTTGGCCTACACTTATTAGGTTTTTAGTGATAGTGGGTACATAGAGAACCTTACTCAGAATGTTTGTCCTGCCATTGGAAGCTTTGACATTACCAATCTTCTCCACATTGTGCTTCGTGTCATCCCCTGTTTGCACTTCATGTCTATGCTTTGGACTTTCCAAGTCAGATAGAAGAGCAATGTTGCCTGCAACATGATTCGAGCATCCTGAATCTATGTAGAACAAATGATCATCTTCTTTACCTTCTTTGTGGCTTAGGTTCATAAGAAGTAATGAGTCTTCATGTGGTTGATCTTCTGAATAATTGTTGTAGTCCCTTCTATTATAGCTTCTATTGTTGTTGTTGAAGTTGTGTCCACCTCTGCCTCTATTGCCGCCATATCCACCTCTTCCACTTCCTTTCTGGGTCTTCCCATTGAACCAGCAGTTCTGAGTGGTGTGGTTGGTCTTATCGCATATGGCACAAGGTTGAACATTCTGACCTTTGGCTTTGTCTTGCTTTGGTCCTTTCTTCTTCCCTTTCCACTTGCTCTTGCTTGCGAAGTTGGCTTGGGAAGTCTCTTCTTCGTCTTCTTCCTTCTTCTTGCCTTTCTGCTTCTTATCCTTCTTATCTGCATATAGAGCACTCGTTGAACTACCATGATAAGAGTTACCTTCCTTTATGCTATTGTTGGATTCTTGATTGAAGAGTTGTCCAAGAAAGATGTTGAACTCTGGAGTTTGCACATCCATGATGAGATCGTAAGCCGTCGTGAAGGATTGCCATTGCTTATCACTTCGAATGCCGTTGAGAATTTGCCTCATGATGACCTCTTCTTCAATCAGCTCTCCAATGGATGCTAACTGATCCGCAACCTCTTTGACCTTGGTAACAAACTCTGTGATGGTTTGTTTAGGTGTCTTCTTCATTTGGTTGAACTCGTTCCAAAGATGATTCTTTCTTGCTTTGGTACTAGCAGAAAAGAAAGTCTCCAGGGCATCCCAAGTCTCTTGAGATGTCTTGCATCCTCTAATATGTGGTAATAAAAAATCAGAGATAGAGTTTAGTATGTACGACCTTGCTTGAGCATCCCTTGCGCACCAAAGTGTGAGCTTATCTGTCTCCTCTTGTGTAGGTCCTCCTTTGGATCTTGGAATAGGCATAGCTTCATCACCTGCTACAATTCCATAAAGATTTCTACCTTGCAAGTAGGCCTCCATTCTGATTTGCCAAGCCGCGTAGTTGTGTCGATCAAGCTTCTCGATCATTGAGGGAAAGCCGTCACCCATCTTGAACTAGCTCTGATACCACTGAAAGAAACTTGGAGAAGCGTGTCGAAGGTAGAAAAGTGCGTTTCGAAGCGATGAAGTTTGGTCAAGCCAACCGGCACAAGACCAGCCCTTGAGCTTTTGGAGACTCAAATAGACCTTATAGGCATGCTATAAGTGCAAAGAAACACACTATGTACCTTGGAGCATCAAGGAGAATGAGTCGATACAAAACAGATAGGTTCGCGGGTCGACTAGCTCAAAAAACTTACTATCTATGGAAGAGACAATGAACTTCAAATGCCCATAGCGACCAGCGTGATTACAATTAGAAAAAATCCTTTAATGGGAGTGATACACATAAGGTTGAGTGTATGGAATGCACAAAAGTATAAGGAATAAGCAAAATATGCTATAGGAATGAATGTGACATTCACCGGTGGTACCTCCTATTTTTCAGGAATACGCAGAGATTGACCCCGAGGCAGAAAAACTGAGATTTCTCCAAATCTGCTGAACCAAATGCTTTGAAAATTTACAGGCATAAACTAGACACTGATACCTTTCCAATGAGTCCTCTTGCACTCAATTTGGAGCTCTGAGGAGAGAGCAGCAGCCTCTGCAAGATTACTGTTGGCGAAGAAGATGATGCAGAAAATTGAAGGAGCAAGACAATGATGGTCACAAGTGTATGTATATTGCTTCCATGTAATGTACAAGTGATTTCAACTCCTTATATAGCCTCTAGGAGTGTTCCACGACTTTTACAACTTGAATTTGAATTCAAATGAAGGTGGGAATGATTGTTGGAGGGAATCAATTCACTTCCCTACAATCTAGGAAAAGTGAAGATCTTGATTGATCTACTTTTAGGTGATTGATTGCTTGATTGAATGCAACTTCAACCACCAAAATTTCGTGGAATTTTGGCCCTATATTTGTACCTTTACATGTGTACAACTCAAGGCTTTTACAACGGTAAATGAGCCATCAAAATATTCTCAAAAAATACAATAAATGAGCATATGAAAAAAGAACTCTCCAACGGATATTCTTTCGACGCGATAGCCTTTGATGTAGATCAAATCCACCTCAAGCATAGTGTAAGCTTGATGTTCCAACAAGCTGAATATAGAGGATTAGCTTTTGCAACTTGTGAAGCTATGTGGATTAAGAAGCTTTTGGTTGATCTTGATGTGCAGGTAGAGACCATTCCAATTTATGGTGACAACATGTCAAGCATTCACTTGACAAACAATCCAATGTTTCATGCACAAAGTTGCAGACATGTTATCTAGAACAATTTCATCAAATTCTTTATGCTCTGTGAGTTATTCAATCTTTAGTGAAGTCCAATTTTTAGCCTAACTGAGTGAACAGGCAACCTGTTTTGAGGCAAAGAGTTTCCAAACCAAAACTACTACAAATTGATTGTTTGATAGCTCATTTGAAAGCTATAAGTGTCTTGTTTGAGTGACCAAAGTCTCAAGTCATCGAGTCCTTCGATTGATACCAATTTTCATTTGAAGGTTCAGCTATTGGTAAAGTCTTGATCCTGAGAAGGTCTTCTACACTTTCTACTGTGAATAGGAGAGGAATTCTCCAACAGAATGGTGGCATGTGTAGTGGAGATTTCGAGTATGTTCTAGAAGATGAGTGGAAGAAGTGTCTATCAACACTACATGACATGACATTGAGACACCATTGGAGAAGATCATTCGTGCATTGTAGTATTACATAAAAAATTAATGATTGTAGAAGGTGAAGCCAAAGAATATAAAACAAGAGCATTGGTATCCTATAGTTTAGCATAGTACTTAGTTTGTGCCTTTGGAGGTTCATCTTGGTATCAATGTAACCTATCTTTTGTATTTCAACCTTATATCATTGTTCATCAAAATTTATGTGTAGCATCCTTGTGTTGTAGTGCACCTTATTGATCTTGTTCTCTTCCCATTCATCTCCAGTTGAGTGTTCTCTCCCCTTCTTGATCTTCTCTTTATCTATGTTTTGTAATAGATTTTTTTTAGATTTCCAAGAGATCCACCATGATAGAATTTCATATATTGTGCATTTCAAGAATGAACGCTTTGGATTAGTGAGGTTGTGTGAATTACTCCATTATATCCCCAACATTTGGCATGCTTGGTGGAAAATGAAGTTGTGGAAGGACCTAAATCAATGTCAATGTGCTTATTTGGGAATCTAGTAACAAGATCAAAGAAAGGAGCTATAGACAAGCAAGCTAGTTGTACAAAAGAGGATTATATCATACTAGAAGCATTGTCAAGCTTCATTGCACTAAAGGAACAAAAAAAAAGTAAAAACAAATATCATAGTGTAATTGAGTGCATGCAGAGAGTAGTGTGTCCATTTTATAGCAAATTTGGACATGATGCCAATGATTGTTACCTAGTTTAAGGAATCCCTACATATATGTTGCATGTTAATGTCTACAAAAGCACACAAACAACACAAGGAATGAGAAGAAAGTATTATCAAGTGAATGTACAAAGATAAGTGACTTGTTAAGGTTATAGGAATATATGCAAAGCGAGGTTAAAAACCTCCTAAAAGGGGGAAAAAACTGCCACAATGGTCCTAAGTGTGTTCAAACACATCACTACCAAAATATATCAATGAGTGATGCAAGGAATAAGGCACTTGCACTCAAGTATAAGGAAGTGCAAAGCTGTGTGAAAAGAAATCAATCTACAAAAGGAACTAAGCCCAAAGCTTTACGAAAACCTTCAAACTTATCCCTAAGCAAAACCTTTGTGAAAAGGTCTCCAACATTATCCTATGTGGGAACATAATCGAAACTTATACTTCCAATAGAGAATCTCCCCCTCACATAATGATAGTGTACCTCAATGTGGATTATGAGAGCATGGAACATAGGGTTTCTCGCAACTGCCCCTAATAGTCGATAAAGATGGTAGTGGAAGAAGAGTGACCAACACCAAAATCAACCAAATTTTTTTTGAGCCACACACAATCAAGAGTCACTATGAAAGCTTCCCTATTCTTAGCCTCACAACTAGAAGTGGCTATGGTAGGCCGCTTCTTTCTCAACCAAGATATGCATGAGCAATCAAGCATGAAACAAAAAAAAATGGTAGACACTATAGTCTCATAGAAAACAACCTAGTTCGAGTTAGAAAATGCATGTAAATATGGTAGTAATGATCCCCCTTTGGATGAAACAATCTATGTAGCTAGGTATCACTCAAGTAGCAAACGATGCACTTAACCACCTACCAATGCTTGACACCTAGGCAATGCATAAAACCACTCATATGAGAGACATAAAACTAAACATTAGTTGGTGTTATGCATAATTAAATCAAGCATTTGAAAATTTATTGAAAGAGAAGAACATCAAATGCATCTCCAACATCATGAACAATCAACTACAAACATGTTTCCATGGGAGTTGCAATAAGTTTGCAATCTTCAAAGCCAAAATGTTACAATGTGTCAATTCTTTTTGTTTGACACAAAGTTATTCCCTCATCAACCTACATAAATTGAGTGTCCAAATAATGATGCAAATGCCCCAAATCTGACATCTCAAACGAGACATACAAATTAGACTTAAATTCAAAAGTATGCTTCTCATTAGGACCACTGAGTATCATATCATCAAGATATACAACAAAGATTAAAATTACATGATCCACACGCTTAACATATATGGTGATCACAGTTGCACTATTCTCAAAATCGTGTGCTAACAAGTAGTCATGTATCTTCTCATACCAAGCACAGGGTGTTTGCTTCAAACCATGTAATCCCTTTCTCAGCCTGCACACTTTTTTTCATGCCCTTTGTACACAAAACCATGGAGCTAAAATACATTACACTTCTTTAGGTAAATCACCATTCAAAAATGTACTTCTAATGCTCAACTAATGTACACTCCAACCATGATGAGCTAAAAGTGCAAAAATGCTACGAATGGTGGTCATTTGGTATATGGGAGCTAAGGTTTCATCATAATTAATGCCTCTCCATTGAGCATAACCTTTGGAAGTAAGCGTAACCTTGTACGTACCAACTATTCCATCAGGCTTATGTTTCACTTTGTTTACCCATTTAGTGCCAAGGTGGCTTTTTTTCTATAGAAAAATCACATAAAGAGTATTTACGATTGCTCATAACATCATCATATTCTGATTGCATAGAAAACATCCAATTGCAAGAGACCTTCTCTAGACCATTGTAAAATTTTTGGGTGCATTGCTTATGCACATGTACCCTCACATATTAGAGGAAAGCTTGATCCAAACGCTGAAAGGTGTATCTTCATTGGCTATAACCAAAATCAAAAAGGATATAGGTTGTACAATCCCACTAATAAAGGATTCACAGTTAGTAGGTATGTGGTCTTTGATGAAAATAACCCCTAGTTTGAAGATGATTACAAGAAAAAAAAGCTACCCTATGACTTGGAAAGTAATTTTCCAACTCTAATCAAGAAGAACCACAAATGTCAGTAGATGTCAACTCAGAAGATGAAGAACAGATTGACTACAAAGCTTAGAAGTCTAAGGGCAAGAAAAATTTCAAACGGTTGGAAGACATCCTAGAGTCATCCAATCAAGCACTTAGAAGATCTCAAAGGGAGAGTAAGAAACCCATAAGGTATGGCTATGACACATCAGTAGTCACCAAGCATTCTATATACATGACTAAAGATTCTATATCAGAGGAGCCTTCTTCATTTGAAGAAGCCAATAAGAAGGAAGAATGGAGAGAAGATGTGTAGGTAGAAATTGAAGCACTTCAAGAAAACAATACTGGGGATTTGGTTCCCAAGAAACCAAGCATGAAGGTAATAGGATCTAGGTGGATTACAAAGTAAAGAAGAATTCAGATGGTTCAATAAATAGGTATAAAGCAAGGCTAGTACCAAAAGGTTTTTCTCAAACCCATGGAGTGGATTATGAGAAGATCTTCTCACATATGGCTAAGATGCCAACAATCAAAGTTTTAGCAAGTATTGCTGCTTTGAAAAATTGGAACTTGTACCAGTTAGATGTTAAAAATGCATTCCTTAATGGATGGATCTCTGAAGAGGTCTACATGGCTCAACCACCAGAATATGTAAATTGAGGAAGGAATTGTATGGTCTAAAGCAAGCTCCTAGAGCTTGGAACCATAGGCTTGTCACATATTTGCAGGACTAATGTATTGTTGCTAACAAAGCAGATTCTTCTTTGTTCATTAAGAAGACTAACTCAGAAGTTATTTATCTATGTATTTATGCGGATGACATTATCATTACAGGGAATGATGCCAATGGCATCAAGCAAATCAAAGCTTAGATGGTGGAAGAGTTTAAAATTAGTGACATTGGGTTGTTAACGTACTTTCTTGAACTAGAACTTGTATATTCAGATTCTGGTGTCTTTATTATATGGAGGAAGTACATTCATGATATGCTTGTTAAGTTCAAGATGGAGAATGCAAAAACTGTAGGTACACCCATGGAGCTCAATCACAAACTTAGTTCTCATGAGGGAGAACTACTTGAAGACATTATAGGTTATCAAAGGCTTGTTGGCAGTCTCAATTATGCAACCCTAACAAGAGTGGACATATGCTATGGAGTAAGCACACTAAGTCAATTTATGCATACACCAAGAAAACCTCACATGGAAGCTACCAAGAGGATCTTAAAATATCTAAAGGGTACCATAAATGAAGGGCTATTTTATCCATTCCCATATGATTTGGACATCAAGCTGTATTTTGATGCAGATTGGGCTAGGGCAAAGGATGATAGGAGGAGCACTTCTGGCTACTTATCTTTTGTAAGTTCAAAGCTAATTTCATGGTCATCAAAGAATCAATGAACTATGGCATTGTCATCAATTGAAGCAGAATATAGAGGCCTAGCAATCACAACACAAGAGGCTATGTGGCTTAAACTACTTTATACAGATTTGGGATTACATTCTTATACTCCAATGATCTTTGGAGATAACACTAGCTCACTTTATTTGGCTGCTAATCTTGTGTATCATGCAAAGACTAAGCAGATTGAAGTACACTATCATTATGTGAGAGAGAAGCTACTTAGCAAGGACATACAATTGTCCTATGTTTCAACAAATTTATAATGGGCAGATATGCTAACCAAATCTTTGGATGGAACTAAGATGAACAGGTTCAAGATGATGATTGGATTGCAGGAAATCAAGGAGAAATGAAGACCAAGCATGCTAGGTTTGAGGGGGACTTGTTGGTGCAAATGATTCCAAGCCTACATACTTGAACATATTAGTATTCACTTCATATAACCATTTGAAGTCACATACGACTATTCCCTTGTTAAAAAGCATTTACTTTTATCCTTGTAAAAGTGCATATGTTAATTGCACTACTCTCACGTGGAGTTAGGAGGAATCAAATCACAATTCACTTGTTAGGTGATTGATGAGAAATCAAGTCCTAAAGTTTAGGATTCTTTTTATGGTAAGGTCTTGAATTTGAATTCAAAAACTTGGCTCCAACTCCAAACTATAAAAATGAATCAAAATCTTGCATGAGAAAGAGCCCGATTTGGAGATCATTTGAGAGGGATCTATAGTGCTTAGAGAGATCATTCTATAGCTCCATCATTACCTTCACATTGTGCAAATATATATTACCAATTTCTTGTAACTTTATATGATTTAATACACATACATTGATCATATCTCTACATCACTTCTCTGTTATGTTCATCTCAAAACAGTGAACAGAATAGGCTTGGTTCTCAGTGCATTGATCATTTGATGTCATTTAAAGTGGTATAGATTTTGCATAATGTTTTTTTTATTATTACAAAATTTCATTGTCATTGTTTTACTTAACCTCGAGATATATTCAAAACTCTGCTCACTGGTCTGCATACTATAGAAGCCCGAAAATTTTGGGATGATCACTTAGCTTGCTAAGCTTAATTCTTATAGTACACTTGATCATTTCAAGTGAAATAAATTGTGATTGGTAGATATTTAAGTCAATTAGATACTCCAAAAATGAATTTGATCAATTGCTAGCAGGATAAGAGCACTCTGCATTTTATTGAGCATGTGTATTGACCAAAATAACAAGTTTTAGCTCATACTTGAATCTTCTACTTATCTGTTTTGATCCATTGATTAGATGATCATAATCCAAAGCACTTGGGTGATTATTTGTGATTATTAGGAAGCTTAAGGGGTCTAATTTACACCCCTCAACTTGTTCTTGGCTGGTGTGAAGCAGGGATTTCCAGCACCACTTCATTTTTGGAATCTATCCACCATCTCTTCAAACAAATATGGTTGAAATGAAGTATGGGAGAAAAAAAATAAAGAATGATAAGGTATACCTGAGTATAAGTATATAAACCATACCTCCCACTTGATGTACATGTTATAGAGTGTATAATTAATTGTGCATGATCACGAATCAAGTAATCCCCATCAAGTAACAATAGTGTTGAAAGCTTATTTGTGGTAGAGCTTTAGTCAAAGCATCTACAACATTATCTCAAGTATGAACCTTCTCAAGAATAATGTTCTCACTAGATAGGTAGTCTCTAATGAAGTGATACCTCACCTCAATATGCTTGTTCTTTTCATGATTGACTAGATTCTTATCCAAATTAGTGGTATTCTAACTATCACTAAGCAAACAAGGTACATGTTGAGCTTGACCCATATCACAAGCAAGATGAGAAAGCCACAATCCTTCCTTACATGTCTTGATAGCTATAACAGAATTTGCATTTGTAATGGAAACAATTGTATATTCTTGAAGATGAGATCTCCAAGTGATAGCACCTCCAAAAAAGTGAAAAATATATCCTAATATAGACTTTTGATTATCTACACAATGAGCATAATCAAAATCTATGCACCCAATTCCCAATGCTTCTTTCGAGGATTATACATATATCTACTAACAAATCCCATTATAGATGTAATGTCTGGTCTCATAGGTATCATAGCATACATAAGACTACCAATAGATAACTAATTAGAAATTCTGGTCATGAATTCCTTTTCTTCATCTAATTTTGGGCAATCATCCTTGCTCAATTTCACATATGTGAATAATGCTATACTCAATGTCTTTCCACCTTGCATAGTGAACTTCTAAAGCACTTTGGATATGTACTCACTTTGAGAGAAGTATAAGTATTTTTTACTCCCATCATGAGTAATGTGTATGCCAAGAATACATTTGGGATCCCCCAAATCTTTCATATCAAATTTCCTAGTCATCTTCTTCTTGAGAAATGACAATTCATTAGAAGACTTCCTAGCAATCAACATATGATCGACAAGTTTCCATATGAGCATCTCTTAGTGTAGAGATAATGATCCTCATTGCTTTGAGGATAATTTTTAGACTTCATGAAAGCATCAAATGTTTGGTACCATTGTCTAGGGGACTCTTGAAGTCCATATAAGATCTTGTTCAGCTTATAAACTAGACTCCCTTTTCCCAGAAGTGCATAACCCTTTGGTTGTTCCATGTGGATCTCATCTATAAGATCTTGATGTAAGAAAGCAATTTTCACATCCATTTGGACCAAATCTAAGTTCTCCATTGCAACGAATCCAACCAACATGTGCAGTATAGCATCTTGAATTTTAGAGAGAATACTTCCTTGAAAACCCTTTGTAACTAGTTGTGTTTTATTTGGAGAAGCACTATTTGATGTGAGTTTCAACTTATATGCCACCCATTTAAATGTTAAATCTTTCTAGCCCTTTCGAAAAGGTAGCAAATCCCAAGTACCAATATCATGAATAGAATCCAATTCACTCTTCATGGCATGCTCCCACTTGACATGATCCTTTGTCTCCATAACTTGTTTGTAGCAAGAAGGCTAATCAACATCTCTCATTGAAAACATAATAAAATTAAAATCAGGAACATATCTATCATGTGGATGCACGACATGTATAAGACATCTCAAAAGTTGTTGAAAAGGAACATTTGTAGAGTGATTTGATTGTATATTCTCTTGAATATCCCTATGTGTAGCATTATTATGCATGTTGAGGACAAGTATCCTCAAACATTACTCTCCTTACTTCAACTTCCTAAATGGGTTGTTTATGCATCTTAGACTCATTCAAAATGGCATCACTACTTTTGATCACTGAACGTATGTTGGAAGTACCTTTTTGTAAAGGAAAAAAAAAGGAAAACCTCGTATTATGGTAGAATAGGATATTCCAAATTTTGTAAAAATGAGGAAGATTCTTCCTCATATGTAGTTGTAATTTATATATTTTTTGTAGAAATTCTAGATCTATCAGGATAATGGATTTTTTGAATAAAAACTTTGGAGGACCTATTTTAAGTGTGAAAAAAGACACTTAAAAATGTATATAAGTCAATTATGAATTATTTGTCAGTAGTTTTTTGTAATTTGGCAATCAATGAGAAAATGAGAGCTCTTCCTTCTTCTAAATCTCATCATCAAGCTTTAATGGTGATTTCAAGTGGATTTTTTGAGTATTTTTCATGAGTTTACCTTTGTGACTAGTATCTCTTTGAGTACTTCATGCTTCTATGAGTCCATTTCTACCTTATAAGCTCCATCAATGAAGCAAAGTACAATTTCTTCATGATTTTGTGAATCTTTCATAATCACGATTCTCTTGTCACAAGGATACAAGTACTAAAAGTTGAGTTTTACTTTACCATTCTCCTTATTATGAAAAATAGCACACTTTAGGCATAAGAAACATTGGAAAAGATTACTTATAATTCAATCCACATTAAATATGAGAATCATCAAGAGCTTTTGTGAAATCTTTGATTTTACTAATCTTTTGATGATAAGTCTTGGATTCTATTGATAAGGAAGGGGCTAAGGTCTTAGCATGCTCCATAGATTGAAAATTTAAGTTTTTGAGATTATTGATACTTTATGCTATGATGATTGGAGAGGAAAACTCCAAAGTAAAACAAAAACCATGTTTCAAGATCCCGTAAGTGATATCTAGATCGATTATCTCGACCATATCAAAGAAAAATGAATTTCTTCGACTTATAGTCTAGCTTTATTCTAAAATTCTTAGGTATATGAACATACACGTCACACCCAAAAACTCAAAGATGATCATAATATGCAGGCTAACTTTTCCATTACTCTTGTGCCACCTTTAGATCTTTTAAATAATTAGGTGAAAGGTTAATCACATGAAATGCAGTCAATGTTGCTTTTGCCCAAAAGCCTTGTGTAAGGTTTGTATGATGTAACATAGAAATTACTCTATCCTAAATAGTTGTATTCATTCTCTCAACTTTGCAATTTCATACTAGGATATAAGGAATTCTATACTATCTAGAAATTCCTCTAGAATGATAGAAAAGTTTGATTTCATGTGAGGTATACTCACCTCCATTATTTGAACATGAGACCTTGAGATTAGTTCCTTGTTTAGTCTCAACTAAAGCAATCCATTTTTTGAAAGTAGAGAATACTTCAGTGTTGGACTTGATATAATATACCCAAAATTTTCTAGTAGCATCATCTATGAAAATGAAAAAGTAAAGAGAAACACCCAATGACCTTGTGAACGTAGGACCACACACATCTGTATGAATGAGATCTAAAGACTGAATTGAAGAGTCAACGTGCATTTTATGCACATTCCTAGTTTTCTTTCCATATTGAAAATGCTCACAAAATAAAAAATGAAAGAAAGATAACACATTGAGAGGGGCTGATCCGCACCGCCCTCTTAGTACCAACACACAAAACACAAATCATTCACAAGAATGAGATTCTCAATGAAAAGAGGAGCCAAGTGGTACCACCATCTTCAATGGGTTTGGGGAATGATGGAGAAGAGGGAAGGAAGATGGAAGAAGTAGGAAATAAGAGAAGAAGAGAGGGTGTATTGGATAGAATAAGCAAAGGTTCAGGGTAATGGAAATGGAAGGAATTGGAGAAATGAACTTGATTGAAATAGAAAATATTACAAAGGCATGGGGGACTTACAAACTAGGAGCTTGTATAGATCTCTCAATACAATGACATAGAGTTGATAGCTTCCATTCTTGAACTTTGTCTTGATTAGAAATAGTCCTTCCCATCGTGGTTGGAATTTTGTATCATGCCTGTTATCAAAACGATCATCATACCTTAAAACAAGAGTTCCTTTCGTTAACCCTTTATCCTTTAGTTGTTTGTTGAATTCCTCCCTTCTTTTCTCTGCTTCATTGATGTAATGTTCCACTGCAAGCTTCCTTTTCATACTCAAGTGTTGTAGATCTATAACCCTCTTTTGAATGACCTCTTCTTCACTTTCTGCACTTTCTTTTAGCAGTACACGAAGACTTGGGATTTCCACTTCTATTGGTAATAAGGCTTCTTGTCCGTACACTAAATGAAAAGGAGTGAATCCTAAGGATGCCTTGTAGGATGTGTGATATGCCCATAATGTTGCAGTGAGGTGTTGGTCCCATTCCTTAGGATGCTTCTTTACCTGATTACTGATGATTTTACAAAGAATTCCATTGGTCTTTTCAACAAGACCATTACATTGAGGATAATAGGGTGTGGAGTATCTGTGCCTTATGTTTAATCTAATCAATAGATCATTCAAAACAGCTAATCTAAAACCTGGACCATGATCAAACACTATCTCTAAAGGTATCCCAAATCTACAACATATGAAATCATAAATGAACTTCCCAATATCTTGTGCGGTTGTCCTTTTTGTGCTAGCTTCTTCTGCCCATCTAGTCATGTAGTCCACTGCCACAATGATGTACTCCTTTCCTGAGCTTGTCCTTGGTAGGGGTCCAATCGCATCGATTCCCCATTTCTCGAATGGCCCATAAGATATGACTGGTGTCCTTGGTTCATACATAAACCTCTTGTTCCCTGTAATCTGACATTTATTACATGTTTTACACCAATATTGAACATCTTTATGAAGTGTAGGCCATGTATACCTTGCTTGAAGTACTTTCCTTATCGTTATTTCATGTGAGAAGTGTCCTCCACATGCATGATCATGACATGATTCCAGAATGCTCTTTATTTCATCTGATATGGGGACCCTTCTAAGGATAAGATCCTTACCTTTCTCATAGAGATGATCTCTTATGAGTTGGTACTATAAAGCCTTCTTCGCTAATCTATGCCTTTGTACCTTGTTTAGGTGATTGGGTGCTTCTCCAGTTTCAAGAAACTCGATGATATCTTCTAATCCATCTTGACCTACGAATCTGTTGTCTCTCAGCTTCATGGATGCTATGAAGCCATCAAATTGCTCATTTGCTAATGCATCTGCTTCCTTATTTTCACTCCTTGTACATGACATATTTGAGTGTTATCAAATTGTTTCAATAACACTCTTACCTTTTTCAACCATTCAAACAAATTTTGGCTTTTGCAACACCAAACATTTTGTAATTGCTTAATTATCAACATTGAGTCTCCTTTGATGATCAACATTTTGATATCATGTTGAACACATTCATGCAAGGCCTCACATAGTGCTGCATATTCTGCTTCATTATTTGAATGAGCATTAGGAAGAGCTATACCTTTCTTGAAGATGAGTTGTTTGTTTTGGCCATATATTAGAAATCCTCCTGTTGCTTTGTCGACCTGCTTCTTATAGGCACCATCAAAAAATACAGTATGTGCATCTTCAATATCTTCTTCATGCAAGGTTGCTCCCCTCTCCCTCTCATTGGATATTTTCCTCTCCCACTTCCTGTAGGTGAGTATGTCTGCAAGACTGGCTCTTGTGCTTTCCTCTACTACAAAAGTATAGTTATATTCGTGAAGTTCAAGAACCCATTTAGCTATTCTAGATGAGATGCTCATATGTTGTGCCACATATGGAAATGCATGATCTATTGTAAGAATAATGAAAGGCCTAGCAAGAAGGTAAGACCAAAACTTCCTTACTCCAAACATAAGTGCATACATGAGTTTCTCTGCATCTATGTATCTCTTCTCATTTTCTTTCATTACCTTGCTAGCAAAGTAAACAGGACGCATGTGAGATATCTTTGTATCCTTCTGGAGTAAGACCACTCCGATTGCTTCTTCACCTGCACTTGGACACACATAGAAAGTCTCTCCCATATTTGGTGGCATCAATGTGGGTAGAGTGTTGAGTACTCTTTTGATTTCTTCAAATAAACATTCATTATGGATATCCTCCCATGCAAAGACACTATCTTGTGCAAGCTTTTGTAATGGAGATATGATTTCAGATAGAAGGTGGATGAACCGTGACATATAGCGTACCTTTTGTACAAAAGTGAGGGTCTGCTTTGTTGTTGTTGGAGGAGGTAGAGCCAATAAGGCTTCCACTTTGGATGGATCAACTTGAATCCCCTTTTCTGATATGAGATATCCAAGGAGAACTACTTCTTTCTCAGCAATATGACATTTATCAAGATTCAATTGACCCCCAAGCTCATACAATCTTTTTAAACCTTCTTCAACTTTTTGACAATGCATGGCTCTAGTGCTATATATGCAAAAGTCATCCATGTACACCCTTATTGATGGTCCAAAGAATGGTTGAAAAACATAGTTCATAAACCTTTGAAATGTTGCAGGTGCATTGGTTAGGCCAAAAGGCATTACCCAATAAGCAAAGCATCCCCATGGCGTAATGAATGTGGTCTTCCTTTGGTCCTCCTCAGCTATCCGAATTTGAAAGTACCCTGAGTATCCATCACATACAGTGTACCTTTCATGACCTGCCACTTCATTTAGAATCTCATCTTGGAAGGGTAGTGGAAAATGATCTCTCTTTGTTGCTGCATTTAAGGGTTTATAGTCTACACACACCCTCCATTTACCATTCTTCTTTGGGGTAACTACTACTGGAGACACCCATTCTGAATTTGATACAGGGTAAATGAAACCAGCCTTTATGAGTCTATTTACCTCATTTAACAGAGCCTCTTGTTGAAGTATTCCGATCCTTCTGAGCTTTTGCGCCACTGTCTTTGCTTCTGGCTTGATTTCGATATGATGTTGAATAGCAGTTACACCTTGTATCTCATTATAATCTTTAATGAACAATTTGGGGTACCTTTTGAGCATGTTGATGTATGTGGTCCTTTCCTCTAAGGTGAGATCTTTTGCTAGCATCTTTTGGAGATCCGCTTCAGGCATGGAGTCCTCACATTGTGGTTGTTGTAGATCATCCTCTTTGCCTCCATCTTCTTTTCCTTGGAAGATCACGTCCATGACTTTGAGTGTTGATGAATCACTTTCAGTTGTCGATTCCTCACTGCTAGAATCGCTATCATAACAAGAACTTTCTTCATCTACTGTTGTTTCATACATCGACATTATCTATGTCATTCATGCCAAGTTCATATAACTTTCTCACCATATATACTTTATTTGATTCTTTTTCTTTTTCATAGGTGTTTCATAACTTCTCCCAAAGCTCCGTTGCACTTTCACAGTCCAATAATATAAAGTAAACATTATCTATCAAGTGCAATAAAATGATAGAAATAGCCATTTCATCCAACTCATAATCATCATCATCCATATTAGTATGATTCTTTGAGATTCCACATACTAGCTTGCATTGCCTTCTCTAAATAAACACATGTTTAATCTAATCTTCCATAGAACAAAATTTGTCCCATAAAATTTCTTTATCTCAAAATGTTCTTTTCCATGCAAGTTATAGCTCCTCTTGGGAACACTAGCAAGAGAACAAGATCCACTAGATTTGCCTAGTACCTTTTATGTCATGATGATAAAAAACCGGCTAGAATAATAATGGAGCTAGAATATTCCAAACACCACCAAGGCTCAAAAAAGATAACCAAGTGTCTAATTTTGGGAAAATTTTGATAGACTCTCCCCAAAAAAATGGATCACTAAACAAAAATGGCCAAGCAAAAAGATCAGGTGAGCATGTATATGATCACACCAATAAGTGTCTCAAGGAGGAAAGTCAACCAATTTATTGTTGAAAATTTAAAACCTCAAAAACTTTTTTGAGAGTCTCTTCTACAAAATGAGCATATGGGCAATTTCAAAAACTCATTAAATTGTGAGTTCTAACATGTAGATCTACATAGTGAATCACTCAATCTGTTGCATATAATCACTTAGCCAAAAGAATCCAACTAGGCTTATGGAGCACCTATGAACAACTAGGCTAATCTCCTATGGCGAGGTTGGGTAACTATTCCACTTGCACCACCAAAGAGACCCTAACATCTAGGTGTCTCCTAATTATGAAAATCTTACCATGACCTTCTTTATCAATGTCGAAGGCTTTATGAAAGAACATAACCCCTATATCAATGGCCACATGGGCATACATAATCAGTATCTACAGAAGTATACATAAATTCTATGTGCTCACTATGTGCAACAAAATGGCATTGAAAAGATGAGTTTATAGCCCTAACACTAGTCAACAACACTTGCATGTGTTTGTCAACTCTATTCTTTAGTCCCAATAAATTGCATAAACTTACGATGGTTGCACCCACCACAATTGAAATCCTTCCAAGAGACCTATGAGAGGACTCAAGTGTTGAAAATAAGTTGAATTTACACTACCAAGGAGACAAAATCTCAAGTTCCTATAGCACCAAGATTGATATTTGGACCAATCTTTCCACATGTGTAGCCTAAATTGTCCCAAACTCTAAAATAAACTTCTATTTTTCCTCAATTTCTCACCCAAAAAAATCTCTAAAATCTTAACCTTAAATATCTTCACTCCTACAATCACCAAAAAACTAGGGTTTAGTGGTAGGGAAACTTGCTTGTTAAGTGCACCTCAGGTGGAACACTATTGGAATGGGTGATCTCCCAAGAAGTACTAGTACTTTGTCTTCCTTGATTATTGAAGTCCTTCCTCATGTGTAGTCAACATCGCCAATGGTGACTTCACTAACTTAGATGAAAAGGTATTCCAAGGTCTATGCCTTGGTCACCACCTACAAGCCACTATAAGCCACAAAGTTATGGGAGCTTTTGTTGTGAACTACTCTAATACCAATTAAATGGTGCAATCATGATGCACCATGGTGGATTCCCCTTCACAAGAGCTTTATGAAGATGTCTTCACAAAATAAATCCAAGCTCTAGATGATGCACATGGTGCTCCACATAGACTTGGTTAATATGCAAAAAACTATACATTACATTTAAGCCTCAAACTTTTAGTATGTGGCTGACCAAGCCATGTGATCAAAGTTTCAGTCTCTGGTTGACCAGATCACTATATGTTTTATTAAAAATCATATGCAAAAATATCAAGCAGCCATTATCCACATCTTGATCAAGTTTCTAGTTCTAGAGGGTTCCCCACCATGTCAAAATAATCTGTAGATGGATGATTATTGAAGGGATTTCCAAAAGAACTATGTCACACTCATCAACCTAATTACTATTGCATACCATGAGGAGAAGATATGAAAGATTATGCTTGTGCCAACAAGGTACAAAGACAAGTAGCAAAAAAAGCCACAACAAGAGAAGATAGGTCATAAATCAAGGCTTCAAGACAAGAGAAACATCATTGATGAAATATTTAAAACTAGTATCACAAATGTTAGCAATCACAATGCAATTTTTTCCATTTGGGACCATTTTAACTTCCATTTTTCTACAACAATTGACGTGGAACACATGTTGAGAAAGACATACTAAAGAACACACACCAAAAGGTTATTCTATATTAGATAATCAAGATGGATCAAAAAATTAAGATATGATATGCTAAAAGTTATACAAATAGCATATTTTGAGCACTCAAATCCCTAGTGTATAAAACTTTGTACTCAACTTTCTTCAGGCACTAGCAACAAATCATAGGAATGTTGGAAATTTAGTAGGCCCATAGCTAATACCACACATCCATAGTTCCATAGGTCCAAGATCTACAACATAGAATCTAGCAATCTTCCAATATTGACAAAACATGAACATACCACACTTAATCATACAAATGATTAGACAAAGATAGAGAGAGATTAGACAACATGTGTAAAGTGTTACGTAAGCCACCGCTTACTCACATCATCACATATACAAATGCCAATTTACAATGTGGGAGTCAAAATCTCAACCACTCTATGTGAACTGAAATAGATGGATGACATAATATATAGAATTTACAAGAATATTCAGATGTAGGGACATAAATCTGAATATGTATGAGATGTATGACCTGATAGGTTATAGAAGAGTGTATATGAGTGACAGAAAGAGGAAGGATCAGTTGGAAACTGATAATCAAAAAACCTTAATTTGAATTTAGGCTATGGAAGACCCTAAATCAGATGTGTGTGTGAAAGATCACATACTTATAGAATTAGCAAAGAATGCTAACATGTTGCTGTCAGAGATCCTCATGCTCATGTGAAACACCTTCTCTAACATCTCATCCGAATGCATGTAGCATGCATGTACTGATTCTCCTTTAGATATGCCGAATATGACTCCTCCTAATATGGATGCCACTGCCTCCATAAACTCCAAGTAGTACATGTGTGCATAAAGTGAATATGTACCTGAATTCTTACCATAAGATGAAAATCTTATGTTAACCTCCATCCAATGTCTTTGAAGGACACCGAAATCTTCATGTAGAAGACAATCTTCAATTACATCATGTAGATGGTTGATCCATACCACCAAGTTGCTTATGGGTAAATCCTCTCCATAAGCAAGAGTGTGAGCACACTCTTCTCTAAGAAGAACTCCATAGCTGCTCCTCAACATGCTCCTAGAGTGCACCATGGCTGCCCCATGTGTGCTAGAGCACCACCTCTAATGAGGGACCAAAAACTGGCATTGCCTATTGGTGTGTGATAACTTAAAAGTGACCCAAGGCACTGTTTATATAGCCCTCAAGGACTTCTCTCGATCAAAATTGAATAAAGCAACTTTTTGCATAAAAAACTCATCATTGTAGCTTTTTAAAATTGGATCCCTTTATTTTTGAAGTTGCTTTTAACTAACTTTAAAAAAATAGCTTCTTGACCTTCTTTTCACACTTCTGACTACCTGATGAATAATCTGACAACATTTTTATGATCCTCATGCCAAGATCTATCATATGAGGTCAAAATCGAAAATTAATAGAAAATTAGGTTAGAGTTTTCTCCCAAATCGGATCTATGATAACTGAATGTCATATACCATTGGAAAGCTCTTTTCAAGCTCTACAAGATAGGCTCATAAAAAGTTTGCCCATTTTTGTGCCAAAAATGACTAAGTACCAAAATTAGGGTTTTTGCCCTAAATGGATTTTGGACTGATGTGACATTGTTTTCCAACAATCCCCCCTGCAATGTCATATTGCTAAAAACTGAACTTGGATATGCAACTTCATTCATCTGAAAACTGTCAAAAACTTCAAACTTGTACTCCTGAATTGATATTGAAACCTTTTCTTCAAAAGTCTTCTTCAAAACTGAATTTGATGAATATGAACCATAATACTGGAGAAAATATGCAAACTAGATATCCAATAGTGTATACATCAAGCAATCACTGCTTGACAACATATGTAGCATGAACTAACTCTGAACCTGCTATCTCCTGTCTTCTCAAACCTGTAAACATACACTAGGATCCACATATTTGCATTTACCTTACAAAAGGTTTTTCAACGTATTTCTGTTGTTTCATGTAGATACACTAAATAAAATCAGGAACTGAATCCTTGGACTTGTGACTGACAACACACAACTTAGTGTATTATGAACACTACTAGTTCATCTCTAACTGTACTCAACTCAACCCATGAGTCTCATCAAAATTTCATATCTATGATGTCATCTTATCTACATCCTTGTTCTATTTGTAAGTCCTTCATAACTCTTTCATACCACTCTATGTGAACAGAAATAGATGGATGAGTGAATGTACAGAATTTACAAGAATATTCAGATGTAGGGATATAAATCTAAATATGTATGAGATGTATGACCTGATAGGTTGTAGAAGAGTGTATATGAGTGACAGAAAGAGGAAGGATTAGTTGGAAACTGATAATCAACAAACCCTAATTTGAATTTAGGCTATGGAAGACCCTAAATCAGATGTATGTGTGTAAGATCACATACTTACAGAATTAGCAAAGAATGCTAACATGTTGCTGTTAGAAATCATCATACTCATGTGAAACACCTTCTCTAACATCTCATCCAAATGCATGTAGCATGCATGTACTGATTCTCCTTTAGATCTGCTGAATAGGACTCCTCCTAATATGGATACCACTACCTGCATAAATTCCAAGTAGTACGTGTGTGCATAAATAGAATATGTACCTGAATTCTTAACATAAGATGCAAATCTTATGTTAACCTCCATCCAATGTCTTTGAAGTACACCGAAATCTTCATGTAGAAGACAATCTTCAAATACATCATATAGGTGGCTGATCCACACCACCAAGATGTTGATGGGTAATTCCTCTCCATAAGCAAGAGTGTGAGCACACTCTTCTCCAAGAAGAACTCCATAGCTGCTCCTCAACATGCTCCTAGAGTGTACCATGGCTGCCCCATGTGTGCTAGAGCACCACCTCTAATGAGGGACCAAAAACTGGCATTGCCAATTGGTGTGTGATAATTTAAAAGTGACCCAAGGCACTGTTTATATAGCCCTCAAGGACGTCTAGCGATCAAAATTGAAAAAGGCAGCTTTTTGTGTAAAAAACTCATCATTGCAGCTTTTTAAAATTGGATCGCTTTATTTTAAGTGAGTTTTCTTCTAGCTAACTTTAAACATAGCTCCTTGACCTACTTTTTCACACTTCTCACTACCTAATGAATAATCTGACAACATTTTTATGATCCTATCGTCGAGATATATCATATGAGGTCAAAACCCTAAATTAGCAAAAAATTAGGATTAGGTTTTTCTCCCAAATCTGATCTTTGATAACTGAATGTCATATACCATTGGAAAGCTCTTTTCAAGCTCTACAAGATAGGCTCATAAACATTTTACCCATTTTTGTACCAAAAATAACTTAGTACCAAAATTAGGGTTTTTGCCCTAAATCGATTTTGGGCTGATGTGACATTGTTTTCCAACAAGGAATTCTCGATTGAATATTTCTATTGGTGATCAAAAGCTCAATGGTGTGATGCTTGATGAAGGCCCCAATGTCAAGTTGATATGTGATGGAACTAGAAGGAAGTTGGGGTTAACAAGCACAATGATTGCACCATTATTTGTATCTCTAGCAAACTATTAGAGCTTGAAACACACATGCATTCTAGAAAAAATAACCATGATGATTCAAGGCTTTGTATCTTTGGTTGAATTTGTGGTCAATGCCCTTCCATAAGAAGGAATATTTCCTTTGTTAATGGGAAGGTCCTAACTATAGCAACAAAGGAGGCACCATCTACAAACTTCTCTCATTTACTCACTCACTCACATTGTGTGTGTGCATGTGTGTATTTGAACTAGCTAAGAGTTTTAAACATATGGAACTCATGAACTCTAGAAACTATCTATTAGCTTTCCACATTAAAAAAATATACCAAATCCCAAGTACCATTCTCATGAATAGAATCCAATCCACTCTTCATGGCATGATCCCCCTTGACATGATCATTTGCTTGCATAGCCTGTTCATAGCAAGAAGGCTAACCAACATCTCTCAGCATAATAAAATTCAAACCAAGAACATATATATCATGTGGATGCAAGACATGTATAAGACATCTCAAAAGTTGTTGAAGAGGAACATTTGTAGACTGATTTGATTGTATATTCTCTTGAATATCCGTATGTGTAGCATTATTATGCATGCTCAAGACTAGTATCCTCAAACACTACTCTTCTTACTTCAACTTCCTAAATGGGTTGTTTATGCATCTTAGACTCATTCAAAATGACATCACTACTTTTGATTACTGAACGTGTGTTGGAAAGTACCTTTTTGTAAAGGAAAAAAAAGAAAAAACCTTGTATTGTAGTAGAATAGGATATTCCAGATTCTATAAAAATGAGGAAGATTACTCCTCATATGTAGTTGTAGTTTATATATTTTTTGTCAAAAGTCTAGATCTATCAGGATAATAGATTTTTTGAATAGAAACTTTGATGGACCTATTTTAAGTGTGAAAGAGGACACTTAAAAAGGTATATAAATCAATTATGACTTATTTGTTAGTAGATTTTGTATTTTGGCATAAATGAGAACGTGAGAGCTCTTCCTTCTTCTAAATCGCATCATCAAGCTTTGATGGTGATTTCAAGTGGAGTTTTTTAGTATTTTTCATGGGTTTATCTTCGTGATCAAGAGCTCTTTGAGTGTTTCATGCTTCTATGAGCCCATGTCTACCTTCTAAGCTCCATCAATCAAGCAAAGTACTATTTCTTCACGACTATGTGAATCTTTTAGAATCACAATTCTCTTGTCACAAGGATACAAGTAGTGAAAGTTGAATTTTACTTTCTCATTCTCCTTATCATGAAAAATAGCACACTCTAGGCATAAGAAACATTGAAAAAGATTACTTATAACTCAATCCACATGAAATATGAGAATCATCAAGAGCTTTTGTGAAATATTTGATTCGACTGATCTTTTGATGATAAGTCTTGGATTCCATTGATAAGAGTGGGGCTAAGGTCTTAGCATGCTCGCTAGATTGAAATTTTACGTTTTTGAGGTTGTTGATCCTTTACGCTATGATGATTGGAGAGGAAAACTCCAAAGTAAAACAAAAACCATGTTTCAAGATCCCATATATGATATCTAGATCTACTATCTTGACCATATCAAAGAAAAATGAATTTCTTCAACTTATAGTCTAGCTTTGTTCTAGTATTCTTGGGTATATGAACATACATGTCACACCCAAAAACTCAAAGGATCATAATATGGTCGCTAAATTTTCCATTACCCTTGTGTCACCTTTATATATATATATATATATATATATATATATATATCTTTTAAATCACTAGGTGAAAGGTTAATCACATGAAATGCAATCAACATTGCTTTTGCCCAAAAGCCTTGTGAAAGGTTTGCACGATGAAACATAGAAACTACTCTATCATGAATAGTTATATTCATCCTCTCACCTTTGCAATTTCATGCTAGGATATAAGGAAGTCTATACTATTTAGAAATTCCTCTAGAATGATAGAAAAGTTTGATTTCATGTGAGGTATACTCACCTCCATTATTTGAACATAAGACCTTGAGATTGGTTCCTTTTTTAGTCTAAACTAAAGCAAGCCATTTTTTGAAACTTCAATGTTGGAATTGAGATATAATATACCCAAAATTTTCTATTAGCATCATCTATGGAAATGAAAAAGTAAAGAGAACCACCCAATGACCTTGTGGACATAGGACCACACACATCTGTATGAATGAGAGCTAAAGATTGAATTGAAGACTCAATGTGCATTTTATGCACATTCCTAGCTTTCTTTCCATATTGAAAATGCTCACAAAATGAAAAATGAAAGAAAGATAACACATGTAAGTAGTCACAAGAGTTCCCATTCTAGTATGAGATATATGGTCCAAATGGACATGCCATATACAAACAATAGGTTGTTCAATGATAGTTAAAACGTGTACTTTTTGTGATACAAATAAAGGTATTTTTTATGGTAAAAATAAAGGTACTTTTGTGATACAAATTAAATAAAGGTACTTTTTGTGATACAATCAAAGGATAAAGTGAGAGAAATTTGCATCCTTTTGCAATAAAAATATTTCCCTTTGATATGCAAAAGGTTTGAGCATAGAAAACCACTTTGTAACTAAGGCCATGAAGTTGACTAAATAACATAAAACTATGTGATAATTGAGGCACATGGCATATAGTTTGCATAGTGAATTTTGAACTATTAGTGAATTGCACAATCACATCTCCAATCCCAACAACATGACACTCATTAGAGTCACAAAGTCCCATGGCACTAGGAGACTTATACTGCATAAGTAGAGAACCATTCTCTATGTGGTCTCACATGGAAAGAAGCACCAAAATCTAGTGGCCATGTGTGGGAAAGAGAGTTAGAAATAAGAGCCTCACTAGGCCTATTACTATTAAGTGTCAACACATCAACATCATCAGAGATAGCACTGATCTCTTCTATCTTCATAGACAAAGGAGATGGTGCAAGTAACTATTTAACATGCCCATCAACATGTTGTCCTTTACCTTTAGCATTCTTTAATGCATAGCACTCTTTCTTCATATGCCCTTTCTTTTGAAAATAATGGAATTTGATATCCCTCTTCCTTGATTTTCTTCTACCCTTATTCTGTTGACCATTCTTTTCCTTGTTCTTCCTCCTAGCACATTATTGATTCTTTCCTTTGTAAGAATCATGAATAATATATGCATCTCCACTCTGAGTGCCAACCATAGACCTTCTATAGATCTCTTCACTCAAGAGTGCTCCACATTTTTCATCCTAGACTAGTTTATCACTAGGTACACTATTGCTAATAATTGTGCAAAACGCATTCCATGATATTGGCACGATTCATATCAATATCTGCTTTCATTTCATTATCCATCTCCATTTTTTGGGCCTCTAACTGAGAAAATATTGCATCAAAATCATCTAGATGAACATCGACATTATCTATGTCATTCATGCCAAGTTCATATAACTTTCTCACCATATATACTTTATTTGATTCTTTTTCTTTTTCATAGGTGTTTCATAACTTCTCCCAAAGCTCCGTTGCACTTTCACAGTCCAATAATATAAAGTAAACATTATCTGTCAAGTGCAATAAAATGATAGAAATAGCCATTTCATCCAACTCATAATCATCATCATCCATATTAGTATGATTCTTTGAGATTCCACATACTAGCTTGCATTGCCTTCTCTAAATAAACACATGTTTAATCTAATCTTCCATAGAACAAAATTTGTCCCATAAAATTTCTTTATCTCAAAATGTTCTTTTCCATGCAAGTTATAGCTCCTCTTGGGAACACTAGCAAGAGAACAAGATCCACTAGATGTGCCTAGTACCTTTGTCATGATGATAAAAAACCGGCTAGAATGATAATGGACCTAGAATATTCCAAGCACCACCAAGGCTCAAAAAAGATGATCGTGTCTAATTTTGGGAAAATTTTGATAGACTCTCCCCAAAAACGTGGATCAATGAACAAAAATGGCCAAGCAAAAAGATCATGTGCGCATGTATATTATCACACCAATAAGTGTCTCAAGGAGGAAAGTCAACCATTTTATTGTTGAAAATTTAAAACCTCAAAAACATTTTTGAGATTCTCTTCTACAAAAAGAGCATATGGACAATGTCAAAAACTCATAAAATTGTGAGTACTAACTAACATGTAGACCTACATAGTGAATCACTCAATCTGTTGCATATAATCACTTAGCGAAAAGAAGCCAAGTAGGCTTATGGAGCACCTATGAACAACTAGGCTAATCTCCTATGGCAAGCTTGGGTAAGTATTCCACTTGCACCACCGAAGAGACCCTAACATCTAGGTGTCTCCTAATTATGAAAACCTTACCATGACCTTCTTTATCAATGTCGAAGGCTTTATGAAAAGCATAACCCCTATATCAATGGCCACATAGGCATACATAATCAATATCTACAAAAGTATACATAAATTCTATGTGCTCACTATGTGCAATGAAATGGCTTTGAAAAGCTAAATTTATAGCCCTAACACTAGTCAATAACGCATGCATGTGTTTGTCAACTCTATTCTTTAGTCCCAATAAATTGCATAAACTTACAACAGCTGCTCCCACCACAATTGAAATCCTTCCAAGAGACCTATGAGAGGACTCAAGTGTTGAAAATAACTTGAATTTACACTACCAAGGAGACAAAATCTCAAGTTACTATAGCACGAAGATTGATCTTTGGACCAATCTTTCCACATATGTAGCCTAAATTGTCCCAAACTCTAAAATAGACTTCTAATTTTCCTCAAACATGTGTAGCCTAGATTGTCCCAAACTCTAAAATAAACTTCTATTCTTCCTCAATTTCTCATCCAAAAAAAAATATCAATGTTAACCTTAAATATCTTCACTCCAACAATCACCAAAAAACTAGGGTTTAGTGGTATGGAAACCTACTTGTTAAGTGTGCCTCAGGCGGAACACTATTGGAATGGGTGACCTCCTGAGAAGTACAAATGCTTTGTCTTCCGTGATTGTTGAAGTCCTTCCTCGTGTGTAGTCAACATTGCCAATAGTGACTTCACTAACTTAGATGAAAAGGTATTCCAAGATCTATGCCTTTCTCACCACCTACAAGCCACTATAAGCCACAAAGTTATGGGAGCTTTTGTTGTGAACTACTCTAATACGAGTGAAATGGTGCGATCACGATGCACCATGGTGGATTCCCCTTCACGAGAGCTTTATGAAGATATCCTCAAACAATAAATCCAAGCTCTAGATTATGCACATGGTGCTCTGCATAGACCTGCTTAATATGCAAAAAACTATACATTACACATAAGCCTCGAACTTCTAGTATGTGGTTGACCAAGCCATGTGATCAAAGTTTCAATCTATGGCTAACTAGATCACTATATGTTTTATTAAAAAACATATAAAAAAGTGTCGAGCAGCAATTATCCACATCCTGATCAAGTTTCTAGTTCTAGAGGGTGCCCCACCATGTCAAAATAATCTAGAGATGGATGGTTATTGAAGGGATTTCAAAAAGAACTATGTCGCACTCATCAACCTAGTTATTTATCAATACCATGAGGAGAAGATACCAAACATTATGGTTGTGCCAACAAGGTACAAAGACAAGTAGCAACAAAAGCCGCAACAAGAGAAGATAGGTCATAAAGCAAGGCTTCAAGACAAGAGGAATACCATTGGTGAAGCATTTAAAACTAGTGTCATGAATGTTAGCAATGACAAGGGCTAGCTTGGATCTACAACAATTGACGTGGAACACATGTTGAGAAACACATACTAAAGAACACACACTAGAAGGTTAGTCTATATTAGATAATCAAGATGGACCCAAAATTAAGATGTGATATGCTAAAAGTTATAAAAATAGCATATTTTGAGCACCCACAGCCCTAGTGTACAAAACTTTGTAATCAACTTTCTTCGGGCACTAGTAACAGATCATAGGAATTCTCGACTGAATATTTCTATTGGTGATCAAAAGCTCAATGGTGTGATGCATGATGAAGGCTCCAATGTCAAGTTGATATGTGATGGAACCAGAAGGAAGCTGGGGTTAACAAGCACAATGAGTGCACATTATTTGTATCTCTAGGAAATCAGTAGAGGTTGAAACACACATGCATTCTGGAAAAAATAACCATGATGATTCAAGGCTTTGTATTTTTGGTTGAATTTGTTGTCAATGCCCTTCCATAAGAAGAGATATTTCCTTTGTTAATGGGAAGATCTTGACTATAGCAACAAAGGAGACACCATCTACAAAGTTCTCTCACTTACTCACTCACTCACACTGTGTGTGTGCGTGTGTGTATTTGAACTAGCTAAGAGTTTTAAACATATGGAACTCATGAACTCTAGAAACTATCTATTAGCTTTCCACATTGTATATCATATTTTATTTTTCATTTATTTTTACTTTATTTGTGCTAGGGATCAAGAATAATCTGTTATCAGTTTCTGCATTAGCCAAGATTGGCTTGGTTGTGAAATTTGTTGATGACAGATGTACAGTTCATGATCTGTCAAATGGCGATGTTATTATTGCTTCTGCAATTTTATGTCGTGGGTTGTATAAGCTCATAGACTATGAAAGATCTGAAAATGATTTGGCATGTGCAGTAAATGATTCTCGGGCTCTGTCAGATGCAAAGCTTTGGCATGCACGCTTTGGTCATCTGAATTTTGCTAGTTTGCTACGCCTACAGAAATCTGAAATGGTGTCCTCTTTGCCCAAACTTGAGGCACCTGGAAAACAAGTTTGTGAAGGCTATATTTTGGGCAAAATGCAGTGTTCCTCCTTTCCAAAAGATGGTTTAGTTCAGGCTACACAGAAATTGCATCTTGTACATAGTGATGTTTGTGGTACTATGCAAACACCCTCTTTTGGAAATTACCTTTACTTTTTGACTTTCATTGATGATTTTTCCACGCATGCATGGGTATATCCACTCAAACCAAAGTCCGAAGTGTTCATGTGCTTTAAACAGTTTTTGGTTTTGGCTGAAATCTGTCAGCATGTAAAATGGGCACCCTCCGTTCTGATCGAGGGGGGGAATATATGTCTTCCGATTTTAATGCATTTCTGGCTAAACGTGGGATAAAACACCAGTGTACAATGCCGTATACACCTCAATGGAATGGAGTTGCAGAACGAAAGAACAGGTCACTCATGGAGATGGCGAGGTGCATGGTCAAAAGTCAGGCTTTACCACATAGTTTCTGGCTTGAAGCTGTCATGTGTGCAGCATATGTACTGAACAGGTGTCCCACTAAAGCGCTACAGTCTATCACTCCATATGAGGCTTGGCATGACCGCAAGCCATCTGTTGCTCATCTGTGTGTTTTTGGTTGTTTGGCATATGCACTAGTGCCTGAACAACATCGCAGAAAATTGGATGATAAGGCAGTAAAATGTATTTTTGTTGGGTACAGTTCTAAAAGTAAAGGCTATTGTCTGTATCATCCATAGACTAAACGCAGTCTAGTTAGCTGTGATGTTGTCTTTGTGGAAGATGCTATTCAGCCATTGCTTTCATGTACTAAGGAGACATTTGTTAGCTCTAAAGACATGTATGATACTTTGATGCCTCTTTTTATAGGTGGATAGTCTAGTGTTGGTCCTAATGAGGCAACTTCTCAGCCTTTGCAGGTTTCATATGATGATGAAAATCGTTCCATTTCTGATGTAGATTTACATGATGCACTTGTTGATGAGAGAGCTGATATTGAGCAGGCAAAAACTATGCCAAAATGGCTGGTGCAGACTTTGCGTGACAGCAAATTAGATGCATCTTTGTCATATCGTACTCGTTCAGGCTCTCATAGTGCCTTCTTTGCAGAAGATTGCTATGCTATGGTTGCGCCTAGTCTCTGTGATGAGAATGAGCCTGTTTCTTTTGATGAAGCACAAAATTCAAAAAATTGGATGGTTGCTATGCAATCTGAATATGATGCTATAATGAAGAATGGTACATGGTCTTTATGTGACTTGCCTCCTGGCAAGAAGGCCATTGGAACTAAGTGGGTATACAAGCTGAAGCATAAATATGATGGTAGAGTTGACAGGTATAAGGCTAGGCTTGTTGCAAAGGGTTATGCGCAGGAAAGAGGCATTGATTTTGATGAGACCTTTGCACCTACATGTCGTATGACTACTATTCGGAGCATTTGTGCACTTGCAACCCATCATGGTTGGAATGTACATCAGTTGGACATTAAAACAACATTTCTGAATGGTGACTTGCATGAAGAAGTGTATGTTTTTCAGCCCCGTGGCTTTGTGTAGAAAGGGCATGAAAACCAGGTGTGCAAGTTAAAGAAGGCATTATATGGTTTAAAGCAAGCACCATGTGCTTGGTATGAGAAGATACATGCCTATCTGGTTGCACATGGTTTTGAGAACAATCCAACTGAAAGCACCTTATATGTTAAGCGTGCTAATGATGTGCTTCTGATCATTGTTGTCTATGTTGACGACATGCTGCTCACTGGTCCTATTGAGAAGCATATTGCTGATTTCAAGGCTGATTTGCATGCCTCATTTGAGATGTCTGATTCGGGGCATTTGCATCACTATTTGGGCATTTAGTTTATGCAATTTGATGGTGGAATGGCTTTGTGTCAAACGAAATATATTGACACATTATTGCAGCGTTTTGGCCCTGAAGACTGTAAGCCTATTGCCACTCCTATGGAGACAGGTTTACGATTGAGTCTTCATGATGCTGGAGATGTATTTGATGTTGTTCTCTATCAGCAGGTTGTTGGATGCTTGATTTACTTATGCATTACTCGGCCAAGATATTCAGTTTGCTGTCTCACAGATGAGCAGGTTTATGCATTGCCCAGGAGTCACGCATTGGAAGGTGATTAAGCGCATCTTTCGCTACTTGAGTGGTACTCGACTACTTGGGTTGTTTTATCCAAAGGGGGGATCACTACCGCTAGATTTTCATGCTTTTTCTGACTCAGATTGGACAGGTTGCTATGACACTCGTGTGTCCACCAATGGTTTTTCCTTCATGCTTGGTAGCTCATGTATATCTTGGTTGAGCAAGAAGCAGCCTACTGTCGCCACTTCCAGTTGTGAGGCTGAGTATAGGGAAGCTTTCACAACGACTGTTGAGTGTATGCGGCTCAGACGCCTTATGGTTGATTTGGGTGTTGGCCAGCCTTCTGCCACCACCATCTTCACTAACAGTCAGAGCGCATTGGCAGTTGCGAGGAACCTTGTGTTCCATGCTCGCACTAAGCACATTGAGGTGCATTATCACTATGTCAGGGAGAGTTTCTCTGCTGGGAAGATCAGCTTGGCATATGTGCCCACGCAGGAGAACATTGTAGACCTTTTCACGAAGGCTATGCCTAGGAAGAAGTTTGAAGCTTTCCGCAAAGCTTTGGGCTTACTTCCTTTTGTGGAGTGATTTCCACATAGCTTGGCACTTCCTTATACATGAGTGCCAGCTCCTTGTTCACCGCATCACTCCCAAGGGGGATTTGTTGATATATTTAGGTAGTGATGTGTGTGAACACACTAGGACCGCCAGGGCACTTTTTTCCCTCTTTAGGAGGTTTTTTTTCCCCCGGCTTGTATATATGCCTATTGCCCTAATGGGCTACTTATCTTTGTACATTCTCTAGTAATACATTCAGTATTGTGTGTTGTGCTCCAAGCTTCTTCTTCTTCCTTGTGTTGTTCGCGTGCTTCCGCAGACGTCTAACTCCAACAAGGGCATAGCACATTTTGGGCTGATCGCAATTTTGGAGCTACCTTGAGCCGTCGGATGGGTCCAAAATCAGAGGGTGAAGACAAAAAGGTGCCTTTTGATGTTGGATCCTCATTCTCAACCATTAGATCATGTGTGCATCCTATGGTCCACATTTTAGGCACCCAAACTTTCTTGCTTTCAAGCAGATGCATTCAATCTGAAGCTCAATCCAAGGGCGTAGAACTAATGGCACATTTTTTAAGATGAATCAAATCCCAACCATTCATGACAAGATCAATCCAAGGATCCAGGTTCAATGATGCCTTGACTTTTGCTTTTCCACCTCATCCCTTGGATCATTGAACAAATCTAAGGGCTCTTATTGATTCTGAAGCATTCCAAAACCATTCGCAAAGCTAAAACCACGAGTTCTAGGTGGTTTTTGTATCTTTGACCACACAAAACCAAGGGAAGCCTATGCCTAGTCTATGTGATTAAGGGAGTAGACTGAGGCCACCAACCTCTTCTTATTGGTCCATCACTAATCAACCCTTGAGCTAAAAGGCTCTAGGAGGGTTAATTTTTTTCCCTAATGACACTTTCTAGTAATTTTGGCCCTATCCAAAGGTTCTTTCCTAAAGATACTTCAATGAATATAATTTTTGCTAGAGATTACCACTTTGTGTCCATTCATTAAAAAATCATTCCAATCATCCTTTAGAAATGGCTTACTTTTGTCTACAAGGGCTTCAAAATCAAATGAAGGATTGAATATCTTCATAGCATCTGGAAATTGATTAAGTCCCAAACCCTTCTGGACCATGAAATCAAGAAGTTCCTCAGATGGGGAAATCATGATTATTGCATTTTTCTCCTCCATTTTAAGATCTTTGAGTGATTAAACTCTAGATCCAAGGGACAATCGATGCAAGCGAATTGAGATAGCCAAAGGGGGCCAAACACACATTATCACTTGAATCGATCGTGTTTAGAATCCAAGCATAGGAGTGCAGACTATGGGTAGAGAAATTATTGAAGGTAGAAAATGTAAAAAATGCAAGGCATCTTATATTTGTAGGGGAAAAGAGAAATTGGAGAATCCATGTGGACCAATGAGGGAATGCCATCTTGCACTACCTCAAGATTCCCAATGATCAAATGATGTGCATGAGTGAGATTGTGACACATATCAAACTCTACCTCGAGATTTGCAACTATCAAATGACATGGAACCCAATGACAATGTGCCACATGACGAGGTACATCAAGATTCGCAATAGTCGGATGACATGAACCAATCAAAAGGTGCCATGTGGCATTAACAATCTAACTTCCTAGAGAGCCAATATAAGCTCCTTACTTCCTTTGTGGCACTTTTTTTGTGCTCTCTCTAGTCTGTCTCAATTCCCCATATTCTTCCTGGCATCCAAGGTTTTTGACCATTAGGGGAAAAAATGAGCCCTGCATGGGCCTTGTAAGGGTTCCTAATTTTTAGGGATTAAAAAGCTAATTCAGTGAGATTAAGGTGGCATATGAAACCACTAGTGGTTTTCTCAAATAAAATAATATTGGATACTCTTATCAACTTGAATTCTTAAATCGGCTAATTTATAGCCTTCGAATGCTTGAAATCAATGGTCTACATTCAAAATCGATGGAAAGCAAGAGAGAGAGTCTCTGACAATACATGGGAGTAGGGACAAGGTCGTGGATGGATGAGCAGAGTTCTGCAAACTTTTGGGCCGTTGGATGAGGCCCAATCCAATGGATCCCCGCATTTGGGGCTGATTCACTTTTTTATGGGTCTTTAGAACCGTTGGATCCACTTGATATCTAAGGGATGCCTGTGTTTGGGGCTGATTTCATAGCCGGATGCACTTGAAGTCGTTGGATCTATGCCAGATCCAAGGGGGGAGGTGAAAAGGCACCTTGTAATGATGGCAACCATTCTCAACCCTTAGAACAAGTGGAGATCTAATGGTCCAGATCTTAGCCGCATTTCAAAATTATGCTTATCCTATCAATCATTAGATCCTGGACACATCCAAGGACCTAGAAACAAAGGCGCATTTTTGAGGATGTATTCAATCTCATCCATTGGATATCAAGGCAATCCAAGGGTCTAAATCCAAAGGCGCCTTGACTTTTGCAATCAATCCTTAGGTGTTGGATCTTCTAGCCAATCCAAGGGCCCAAAGTCATTTTTGAGGCTTTCAAAACCATCCAAATGGCTAAAACCACCAATTCTAGGTGGTTTTTTCTTCTTTGACTACACAAAAACAAGGGAAGCCTATGCCTAGGCTATGTGATTTAGGGACTAGACTGTGGCCACCACCCTCTTCTGATTGGTCCATCACTAATCACCTCTTAATCTAAAAGACCGAAGGAGGGTTCATTTTTTCCCCTAATGCTATCTTCTACAAGAATCAACCTAAGCTCATTGATTTTTGAAGTGTCTTTGTATGCAAGGTGAGATATGCAGATATTTGCTTTTTGAAATGTCTATTTTGGTTGCTTAATATGGAGCATTCATTCATATAGCTAGAAAAATTACACTTCTTTGGACATGACCGAGTCAAGCCATTAGGGCCATTAGAGGATCTTAGATGGCTCTAATTACGAATCAATCGTCTCCATTGAGAATAAATGTAAAGTGTTTATTTGCTTTTCATTAGTATAAAAGATATCTTGATATTTTTTTTATGTCATGAATTTCACATGTCACAATTTCTTAAAGGAGAAACAAGACACAACCAATTCAAGCAATTAGAGCCATCAGAGAACCCCAGATGGCCCTAATTGCTTGAATCAGTCATCTCCATTAAAAAAATGATGTATATTTGCCTTTTGTTTTTAATTAGATATGTATGATCATTGATTTATGTCATGAAACACACATGAAATCACTTTAGGGATTGCATTTTTGGATGCGACCAATTCAAGCGATAAGGACCATATGAGAACTTTAGATGGCCCTAATTGCTTGAATCAATTGTCTCCATTCAAAACAATTGTTTTATGTATATCTTCTTTTTCTGAGTATTAGACATATTTGATCATTGATTTTTGTCATGAAATACACATGAAATCACTTAAGGGCTTGCGTTTTTGGACATGATTGTTTCAAGTGAGAAGGGCAATCAGAGAACCTTGGATGGCCCTTATCACTTGAATTGGTCTTGTCTTTAATCCCTCATTCCTTTGCTTGCTTTTTGTCCTTTCATATCTATAAGGCTAAGAACCCTCCTCTATGATTTTCTAGGTAGATCATGGGCAAGACAAAGCACACTACTAGAAAGATTTACATAATGGAAGAGCATAATTCAGGGGTGACTCTTATAGAGAACCACAAAAATGTGGATCAAACCATAAATACCCAAAACGAGAATAGTTCTCAGAAGACCTTTAATAAGAAAAGGTTAAAATATCATGTGAAATCATTGAGGAAATTAGAAGAGCACAAAAGTCTTTGAGACTTCTCATCCCTAGAATTCCATTCATGAGAGTTGTTAAAGACACCTCCTTGAAGATTTCCTCCTTGAACGAGATGGTAAAACCAAGCTCTTCTATGCTTGCAAGAGGCTATAGAAGACTTTGCAATTAACTTCATGAATGATGCTTATTTATGTGATGCACATTGTCATAGAGTCACATTGATCATCAAGGACTATGTTGTTGCATCAAGGCTTAGCCTTAGAAATTTGGCAAAGCCATAGTACCACTTGATATGAATGATCAAAAGTTCTTTTATATTCTAAATATTCCTCTAGCAAGAAAACCTAAGCCATCTACAATAAAAATTGAAGAGATTTCTAGTCATGATCACATGACAAGAAATGCAACATAGACCATTGAGTAGAAGAGAAAGAAGAACATTCTATTAGAAGAAGTTGTTCTTGAAGACCTTGAAAATTTGAGGAAAGCAAATTGAGAACTGCTTAAGATTGAAGATGGACAAATTGTTGTGAAAGTTTCAATGCCATGGTAGGAGGAATACCTCGTAGACATGAGGCTTGAAGATAACAAGAAGTTAAAAGATTTCAATGTTGAAATCTCCAAAAATTGTCAACATAGCTCTCAGGTATTATCTCCAATTCATAATCTATATTCATCATTTACTCAGTAATTGAAAGCCTGCTTGATAGATCTACTCTCGATTTTATTTTGTAGGGCTACTCCATAAATGTGAAGAGATTGTTTCAAGGAGGGTGGATATCTTGGATCCACTTGTGACTCAATGTATTCTTTACAAGCATGGAAAATTGATCATTTCCTCAAAAGTTTTAAGAGTAGATATCAAATATACTATTTACCCATATGTTGATGTAAGTTTTTATTATATATCTTATATATAGTCATTCTTTTCTAAGCTTGAAGTTTTATAAACAAATAGGGCTTACCATTTTAGGGATCTTTGGAGTCTAATAATAATTGGCTTTGCTGAATACCAAGATTAATTTATGAATTCTCTACAAACACAACATAGCAATTGCAAACTATATGTTTTTGTGCATTTTCATGTATCATCTAGTTTTGATGCACTTTTTTATCACCACATTTCCATGCATTGTGACATTTTTTGACATTGTAGTGTTGCCAAGCTTTTGAAGATGCACCTTGATAAAAGATATCCAGACATTTGCAAAATGAATGTGGATAAAAAATTTGCTTATATGCAAATACATTTGCCATTACAAAAATATTATATATCATGTGGATGGAGAATGATTGAATGTTATAAGGTTCTTAGAACATAGATTTTATAGCCCTTATTTGAATCTATCTAATTATCTAGATGCATGGATCCTTTTGATGAGAGAAAGAGCAATTCATAACATCATGAGGGATGCTATTTGCATATATGGTCTAGACTCACCTCCACCACTAGCAGATAAGAAGAAACACGATAAGAGGAAAGGTCCTCCTATTCATTCTCCATTAAAGCATGGTCCAAAAAAAAAGCACAAAGATGAAGGATCATAAGGAAAAGCATAAGAAGAAAAATTAAATGTATAGTTTATGTATGATTAGACTAGATAGCAAGCCCATGCATTTCAAACATATTTTGGAAAATATTCTTTTGCTCTTTTTTTGTGAATACAAAATCCGTAAAAAAAGAACCCTTCATAGCATTGTATTTTAGAATCATGTATTTAAGAATGATGCAATACTATCTTGATCCTAAATATAGTATATTTGGTATTCTTGTTTCTAGATTGAAATCATGGTTTCTACTTCTAAATGTTGGTGTCCTTATAGTTTTCTCAAGTAGAGAAAGGTTTTGTGGTGTGCCTACCATTTATGAGATCAAGTTATATCTTAAGTAGTGTTTTAGATGTTTTCAAGATTTTTTTGAGATTTATAAAGATTATTATATTGACTAAGGCTTTTAAGTATATATTGAGCACCTGTTTGGAGGAGAAAAAGACACAACTTATTGAAGCGATTAGAGCAATCAGAGAATTTCCAATGGCCCTAATCGCTTGAATTGGTCTTGTCTTGTATCTCATCTAGCTTTTGGCATTTTGATATATTTCTTTTCTCAAATGCTATATCTTGATTTGTTTATCTCTTAACTAGAGTATGTGGCCTATACAAATTATTATTTTGTGAAGAAAAAAGACACGACCAATTCAAGTGATTAGAGCAATCCAAGAACTTTCAATGGACCTAATCATTTGAATTGGTTGTGTCTTGTATCGCATCTAGCATTTTCCATTTTGATATGCTTTCCTCAAATGCTATATCTCAATATATTTATCTCTTACCTATAATAAAAATGACACAAACAATTCAAGCAGTTAGAGCAATCTGAGAACCTCTGATGGCACTTATCATTTGAATTTGTTGTCTCTTGTATCTCCTCCAACCTTTACCATTTTGATATATTTTTTCTCTCAAATGCTATATTTAGACTTGTTTATCATTGAAATGTATGTGGCCTATATAAGATCTATTTTTTCTTCATCTTTATTTATCCATATACACTAGTTTTAATCAGTGTTATTATCTGGGAGAAATTTTGCAAATTATAGAAACTAGTCAAAATGAATGATGTAAAGTATACGAAAACCATTATGAACTTGAACATATTGCGATCATTAAAAACCCAAAGAAAATAAGTCGCAATAATTTTCAGCACACAAGATGATCTGTGTTTTCATTCAAGATGAAGTATAATTATCTTTGGTGGACAGAAGAAATTGCAAGGGTGATTGTTACATTCTCAAAGGTTAGAACTTCATCACTTTAGGTGGCAGGCAAGTAATGCAAGATAATGCTTTTTGTAATCTCATGTTTACCACTGAACCATCAATCCAGAATCTAAATTGTGGTGAAACCTCATCAAGGTACTCTAGATCCAATCTCTTTTGTTGTAAACCTAACATGAGGTTATGCAATTGGAAGGAGGACATGAAATAGAAGCCATTCAAAAACTCAAATAATGTATCCAAAATAGAGATGTTCAAAGTGAAAAATTGACACACAAATTTCATGGGTATTTATAGACAAAGCATATAAAAATTTAATTCTTTTGATTTGATGTATCAAGCATGAACAAAAAAATAGAATTTTGTGAAACTCAAAATATTTTGTATCTTCAAATATATTTTTTCTCTTGAAAGTTTAAGATTTGCATTGTGTATTATGCAAAAATAATCATTTTCATATGAAAAGAAAAAAATATCACATTGAATATAAAAGTCCTATTCAAGAAATTTGGGAATTATTCAAGTCCCATTTATATTACTTACCACCTTAGCTTCTTATGTTTGAGCCCAACCTTGATACCCAATTTATAATACAATTGTCATTTTTCACCCTAATGTTTGACTTAGATGCAAGTTTGTGCATATCTTCCTTTGGTATATGCACATATGTATCACTACCCAAGATATTAAAAAATTTGACATTGGGTTCCCTTCAATAATAAGCCTCAAAAGGTTTCATATTAGAAAGTGTACTTGTAAATTCTCTATTAAGAATGTATACAATAGTGCAAATTCTACCCAAAAATTGAAGAATGGAATCTTATTATGTGGCATAGTTCAAGTCATTTTCATGATGCTTTGAATCTTTCTTTCTGCAATCCTATTTTGAGATGGAGTATAAGGTTTGTGCCCTTTAGGATCAAAAAACTACCCTAATGCCACCTTTTGAGTCCTCAACCTGTTGTTAAGTGATCACTCCTTAGTCCCATTTATATTTTTCATATATTTGTCCATTTTGAGGCTTTGAGCATTAAAAAATCCTACCCAACAACCACCATTCAAGTCCTTGGCCTAACCCTAAGTGCCCACTTCTTACTTTGCATACATACTTTGCATACAATCATTGTTTCAGTCCTTAGTGCCATTCTTACTTTGCATACAACGCATCCCATCCATGGATTTTTAGCCCTTTTATGTCCCTTTCTCAATGGACCTCCATTATGTGCACAAATAAATCTTTGATTGATGAAGAATTTGTTGGATTTTGAGGTCTGTGGAAGCACGCGAACAACACAAGGAAGAAGAAGAAGAATCTTAGATCACAACACACAATACTAAATGTATTACCAAGTGAATGTGCAAAGATAAGTGACATGTTAGGGTTATAGGCATATATACAAGCCAGGGGAAGAAACCTCCTAAAAAGGGAAAAAGGTGCCCTGGTAGTCCTAAGCGTGTTCACACACATCACTACCTCAACAAATCCCCCATGGGAGTGATGTGATGAACAAGGAGTTGGCACTCATGTACAAAGAAGTGCCAAGCTATGTGGAAGGAGATCAATCCACAAAAGGAAGTAAGCCCAAAGCTTTGCTAAAAGCTTCAAATTTCTCCCTAGGCAGAGCCTTTGTGAAAAGGTATGCAATGTTCCCCTATGCCCCGAATCGATCTCTCCAAGTATGTGCCCCAAATTGATCTCTCTAGGAGAGAACCTCTCCTTGACATAATGATAGTGCATCTCAATGTGCTTAGTGCAAGCATGAAACACAGGGTTCCTCGCAACTGCCAACGCACTCTGATTGTCAGTGAAGTCGGTGGTGGTAGAAGACTGACTAACACCCAAAATAGCCAAGAGTCGTCTAAGCCACACACACTCAACAATCCTTGTGAAAGCTTCACTATACTCAGTCTCACAACTAGAAGTTGCCATAGTAGGCTGCTTCTTACTCAACCAAGATATTCATGAGTTACCGAGCAACCAAAAACCACTAGTGGGCACACAAGCATCATAGCAACAAGCCCAATATGAGTCAGAAAAAGCATGTAAATATGGCGGTAATCATGTAGGAGTAAAAGATACCTAACTCCC